>JAFIDM010012231.1:59998302-60079669 GCA_023159025.1 Thereuonema tuberculata | reverse complement strand
ATGGGAAGTAAAGAAGTTGTAAGTTTTATTGTGTCCATTTTTAATATCTGTATTTAATATTTTAATTCTGTATTCGAATGTTTGAGACATGATGTAAGCGTCTGAAGAACTCCTGACCAACATATTCCTTTGGTTTACACTTTTGTTCGTATTTATTGTAAATAATTGTTACCATTTTGGTATTCTGACAGGACAATATTAATACTATAATGATGATTTGAAGCTAATGATTATCACTCCGACATATAGAGAAAAAAAACATATGAAAGGTCAGCAGTAAGATGTAAAGAAATTTGCATTTCCCTTAAATTCAACGTAATTTTTTTAAGGTCAGATATGGTTTCTTCAAATGAAACGAGATACTGTTTTAAGGTATTTAGCCAACTGATGAGGTTAGAAAGCTCACTACAATAATGAACGATTAGAGAACAAGGGATGATTTTGTTTTCGATTACTTAGGTCAGGTTCATAACAGTAAAGATGGAATTCTTCAAGAAAATACATTTGTAATTTACACTTGAAAAACATTAGCAGCCTTTCAGAAAGTGGAGTCGCAAATTATGGCTCACAAATAAAATGAATAAATCTGAAGAACCTAATTGATTTACTTTAAATTAAGAAAATACAAAGGATAAATAAAAGAATTAATTATGTTAAATATTTATGCAGTGTAGAAAATATTACATCCTTCAAATATGTACTCGATAAGTTGTTATTTATTCCTCAATACCTTGAGTTGTCAACACATAATTACGAGATGGAATTAAACCAAAGATCTGGTTCTTTAATTCTTTCAAATCAGCTCAAACCTCAAATCCCGGACGAAACACATCAGAAAATATTTTTTTTTTCTTGTTCAGAACTAAAAGAATTACTCCTAATTCAAGAAAAAAGAAAAAAAAAGAAATTCAGTCTTTTAACAATTTACACTGTAAAACCCGTTGTCTTTTTTTTACATTTTTTTCATATGGTGATGTAAGAAGTGTCTACGAAGTGCAAAATGTGGAATAAGAAAAAAGTAGAAAATACGCAATAATAAACGATTTCCTTTTCATGTTTTCCTTGAGTAATCGATTTCCTGAAATGTGTTTTCCTTATTAGACATTGGAATATTATGTGGTCGTTGTCTTAAATTATACATAAACATTGATTTGCAATTCCAGCGCTTTTTGTTCAAAATAAAGCATCATTGGAGTTTGAAATGTGGATTGCTTTAAATTTACGAACGGTCTTTTATTACTTTGAAGCTCCGAAACTCATATTTTTTGGATTGCTTTAAATAAACCTTCCATGCCAGAATCGCAATTCTTTACTGGAATCGAAATTTCAGTATCTCTATTCGTATGCTGAGCCCATAAGAGATGCTTTGTGGGCGTTGCTTCAGTAATGAGGTACTCATATTTCTCAAGCCCCGAGCTAATGTTATTAAAGTTAATGGTATTCAAATTCAAACATTATTCAAATGTTATTTCAATGAAAACAGTGTTGTCAATTTTTGATATTTGTTTTCTATTCGTGAGAACATTCTTTCATGAGATTATTTTCGACAGAATTCACAGAAGGCAATTTCTATAATTACGTTACAAAACAATTAAACCGCAGGTCCAATTAATTTATTCATTTATTAATTTTCATACTTCAATCGAGAGGTACATGTTCAGAATAAAAAAATTAAAAAATTTTTTTTCTAATAACAGCAGTGTATGTTAAGTAAAAAATGCTTTGCCAATATTAAATTTGATATTTAAATCAAGATATAATATTATAACACCTTATACAATATATTATTACTTTAGAATTATAACAAAGATATATCTAGAAATTTGCTAGTTTCGCGAATTTACCTTGAATTTATTTTTTTTTTTTTTTTAATTTACAAAGCTTTCTTTCCTTTTAACTTAAATCTGACAGAATAAACTTTGCTTAAGATTTTGATATTGTCCTTATAGCCGACAGGGTTCGGATTATTAATTGGAGGATCACCAATTGCTGAATCCAATTGCTGAATTGTCTTTATTACTTAGACTTTAATCCATTATGTTCTATTTTCTTCTTTTGAATAATAGTTGTAAAATATCAATATATATTTTTATAGTTTGTATTGCAACTAATATATGTTGAATATTGTTGTTGTGTTGTTATCAGGGTTATTAAATATAATGCTTTACTTACTTACTCGTTCTTTCGCTCTTAGCCAGAGCATAGGAGCCCAATGTAGCAACGCCAGCGGATACGGTAATGAGCAAGAACCTTCAATTCATTCACGTATTCTGCATCTTCCTCGCTTTAATCTGGAAATAAATTGACAATTTTTCTAAGATAATTCTGAATGAGACATCGATTGAACTAGGTTACATTCGTGAATATTGGATAAATAAGACAAAGCAGAATTACCCGGAAACATTTGTAAACAAAATCCCCAATCATTTCGAACAAATTTCTATGTTGTGCTCAATGTAGTTTTGCCATTTAGTTCGGAAACTGTTGATTGTCAACGACCAACAACGCAAGTCGACATTCACAGGGTGAATATTTTGAATGTCAAGAGAAAAAAAAAACCCATTAGATTTTAATTGAAGAAACACTTTTTTTTAAAAAAAAATTTCATCATTCATCCAACGTTGTTAATGTCAACATTCATATAAAACATATAAGAACATATTAATATTTATGAAAGAGACTAAGTACAGTATCAAATTGGATAAAATCAAAATGTTTGAGATCCCAAGGGGAGTTTTCATTGTGTGAGTAAAGTCAGATTCTATAAGCGTATCAAAGAGAAAGCAACGAACACATGTATTATCTCGAAGAACGTAAATCGAGATTATGTGTTTCGATTGAGATTGTAATCGGAATTTCAGTACAGAATGTACATATCTACAGAGTAATTAACGGTATAAGCTTCCGAAAATTCATTAACAATTTCCATTTTACTTCCTTTCTTTACAGGAGACAGTGAGATACAATTGTTTATATTCTCATCGGTTTAAACTAATGATAAATTATCGCAAAGCAAAACTCAAGTAAACAATCCTTACTATCAATAGAAATGTTGAAAATAGTTTTGGTAGTTTTGTTATGAATTTGCTATTCAATTTTTTTAAAAGAATTTCCGAATTTAACTTAATGGAAGTGATAAAACGGAAATAAATGACGAAAAGGGAACGAAAAGCCCAACGAAAATTTGAAAAATTGAAAATAAATTTTTTTTTCCTTCATACGTGTGTAATTGAAGTAAACAAGTGAACTATTCTTAACTTGTAGCTGCACAATTCAGAAAAATAATCGGAATCATTGTAAGTAGTTAAGACTTAAAAAAAATCACTATCAACAGTTAGTATTCGCTTCTGTTTCTTCGGAATTGCTGTTAAGAGATCACTGCTATGTTTGCTCTAGCATTTTGTTCTAGGGACAAAGTTGAAATCTTCAACACGAAAGTAATTTTCAGCCTTATAACAACCTCCTTAAAGCCATTTTGTGAGTAATTAAACTTCTATTCTTCTGTTTTCAGGCTACTGTTGTTGTTGTCGTTCTGAACTATAAAAGTTTACCAATTCACAAAATTGAAATTTTTATATCAACAGCTCTCTAATCCTTAGCTTTAAGGTTATCAGCAGTGTTCAATAAGTGAAGCGGGCGTTCTGGTCCTTGAGGCGATCCTAAGACTAGGGATTATCAAGTGGAGTCCACGCCTTTCTGTTGAGCCACTAGTGAATCAGCGACAGCACACAAACTACATTCATTTCCCAGAGCTCTTAACATCTTAATCCTCTCCACGTGGCAGCCTAAAGGTTAACAAAAACGACCCAGAAATCACTGGAAAGTGCTTGATTGTGTAACGCAAGACGCTAATTACAGAATAAACATTTAGGTTCTGGAATTCTGCAAAGACTCTTAGAAAACTTTAGTACAAGATAAAATGACTGGAATTCTTGCAAGTGATGCTGGTATAGAATTAATTTGTGCTCAGAACATCTAGGAGGCAGTTCAGTAAATGAACGGAAAACCAAAAGGATTTTGGAAAACTTCTTACTAATTAAGTAGTTTCATTTTAAAAATATTACACACTTACACAGTTTAAGTGTACTGTGCTTAGTTTTCATTAAAAAAATTAAAAAATTTCTACATTACTGAACATATAAGTTTCAATGCAGTTTTTATGATGTTTTTTTTTAATAAACATCAGTTTTTAAAAATTTGAAATAAAAGCTTAAGTTCACTTGATTTTATTGTAATTCACTTGAAATTTTTTATTAATGTAGTTGGAATAATTAGTTATGTTTAATAGTTAAAGATTAAACAAAATAATCACTTGCCAAATTTTGTAAAATAAATCAAAATTGGAAGAGAAATGTGCTAAAATAAAATCTACTTTAGACATATTAGGAACTCCTCTTTGTGCAGACAAAAACGAAATTGTTCCAAAAATTAATCATCTGTATATTGCTTAATAAACAGATTCCTCTGAACGAAATAAAAAAGGATTTTTAATTTTAAAATATTAAAAAGAAGATCTTTTGGGAGGTTCAACCAATGAATTTTTCAGGTAAAATCACGTTGAAGACCTTCCTTTGTTTTGAAATACAACAAAAACTAGTTTCGTAAGCTTTTGTTTTGATAAAATTGTTATTTTTAATGTATCCATTCTGTTTCTAAATATATATATAATATATACATATCAATACGATTAACTGGCAATTACAATTTCTTTAAAAAACTTTCCGGATCACAATTTTCTATAAAAAAAAATAACCTAAAATCTTACCAAATATCATGAATATCGGTCGGGCAATTGCAAACATCGAGCGTCATATAAAGATTTAGGAAACAGTAAAAGGCGATTTCTGAGTATTATTTCAAGAAATAAGGGATATATGTTTTGTTTTTGAAACATCGAATTTCATTGTTCTTAATTATGGAGCCAATATCAATATAATTAGCCTTAATTATACATGAGCCTTAATTATGGACAATATGAAGTCCAGGGGGAAATTTCTATTATTTTTATTGTAATTCAGAGGCGCTTAGTGTAAAACATTTTGCTTGCTTCGCTTCAATAAACTTTTCTCAATATTACGTAAGGGTGGTTTAGCTTTGTCTTGCCCGGATCTCTTCCATTATATATCAAAGGGAATGGAGATAAAAGGAACAATTAATTTTTTTAAAAATGGCTAATTTTTTGCGTTGATTCTCGATTGGTCTTACTTAATAAATTTTTGAGTTTTATTCAAAATGTTATCGTTCTTATCAAAATCATTTAAGCAGTTCCACTTTCTTTTCATTAACTCTTTCTTTTCTTCTTTTTTCAAAAGCTTCCAGATTTTATCAGTTTTGAAAAGATAACATTGTAAGAATGAGAAAATGTAAAACAGAAAGATCCCGACAGCCCTATTCTAGAATAGAATTTCAGTCTCGATTTCTTCAAGAACTTATTTCCTGTTCTGCAGGAGGTACAAAAGAAAAGATTAAAATGAATTTATCTGATACTGTCAAGGCTACGTGAATGCGGTTAACTTCTCGTGATAAGAAAACGAAGTAGAAAAAAGGGTGTAGTAGGTTTCTTACAAGAAAACAGCACTCTTTATTCAGTTATCTTTATTGACAATTAATAATTAAAAAGTACTTCGTGAAAAATAGCTTCTATATGTAATTTTTCAAGGATTTTTCACCATTGAATTACAAAAATTCATTTTTTTTGTAAGCATAGAACTATTTATAGTTCTAATTTATTATTTAAATGTACAGGGCGGCCTGGAAGTTCCCGTACCCCCTATTATGTTATTAATAAGGGGTACGGGAACTTTCCAGTCACTTTGCTATCACCAATACTATTTAAGTAACTGTTGATAGTGAATCTTTTAAAACTCCTTTATTATTATCACGAACGATTGAGACTAAAACAGAATCCAGATGTAAACAGATGAATTTATCTTTTCTTGAGTCCTGACGGACTTTCTGATGATGATAGCCTAGGTTACAAATGCTTTAAGAAAGCGACGATGATAACTTGTTTTCTGTTAGCTTTGATCATTAAGAAATTATAAACTTTTAAGATTTGAAGTAAGGAAACTACGGGAAGCGATTTCTTGGAAGAAAAAGTGGTTCGAATATGTACTGGATGCATTCTACCATACAAATATATTCAAGCAATATGCAGGTCATTTACTATGAAAAGAGAAGCATCATAATCGAAATATAATAAAAAACATAATAGGAGTACGGGAACTTCCCGTCCACCCTGTATGTTGAAAGTAAAATTAAGATAACTTTCAACTGACATTTATTGTCTCTTTCATTTTTATTAAGCGATTTCAAATTTACTCATAAAAATACCTTAATAATTTTAAAATAAAAAGAACAATTATAGATAAAAAGTTCATGTAACTTCAACATAAAATAAACTTTAATCTTATTGCAGCAAAGTACAAGAGAAGAAAAAAAAACTGTTGTTACAAAAAAAAAAAAAAGAAAACACCTTGTAAAAAATATTTTTAGATTACACTGTTCAACTACGTAAAATAATCTATAAAAAATAAAAGAATTTAAATAAACTTATCATTTTTATATTTCTTTTGAGAAAAAAATCACATGAAATACAATAAAACAGAAAATCTAGAAGGTACCGTAATGGTAGATGTTAAATAATAACACTGGAAATACATTCGGGAATTTAAACAAAACACAGCCACGAAAGAAAGAAGGAAATACATAGTTAACTTAACTTTTCAATCCCATCAGTTGATCGTCATGCAGTGGCACTATCAAGTTGCCTATGAGCTCGCAATGCATTGTGTGTATGTATTATGCGTAAATACAGCGATCAGGTGAGCGTGGAATCATAATTGCTGGTTAATTAAGTAATGTTAAAAATACTCATAGGAATAAATTTGAGTTTCTCAAATAAAAGTCACTTGTATGGGAAGAAGAATAAAGAATTTGTGGGCAGTTATGACAACATACACTACTATCTTGGATTACTCTTGCTTTTTGGCTATCGTGCTGTTTTTCCTTTCATTAACTTCAAAGTTAGAAATATAACGTTCAATTTATATATATAAAAAAGCCTCCAGTTACTTTAAGCAGGCCTCGCACGGTTATTGAGCCTTAATAAGTGACAGCGCTTCCATTCACGGCTTTCAGCAACAATAATTTGGATTTTATTAGCGCCGTTAACTGCTACTTAAAACCAACGAAAATTGCTGAAGACTGTAGACATGCAATAGATGTTGAAGTTCTTTCTATATTAATATTGTTATTTTATGGAAGCTTCCATTGTGATAGGTTTAAAGACAAATGATTTTCAATAAAATGAAACAATTTCTGAGATTGTCTTTAAGTTCTTTGTTATTTGAGTCTTTCCCTGTTGTTGTTTCATCGAATGGATTTCGGCTTTATAGGGAAATTAGTTCAACAATTGCCATAAAATCGGGAACTCCAGTGGTGCCTTTAAAGATAGCTTGTTGTTTTAATGAAGATGCACCTTTTAAAAGGATTTATTGATTGGAATTTTCTTGGTAGCAATATCAGTGTTGTGTTGTATTAAGTGACAAAAAAGCTTTGGTTTACTTGTTTTTACATTTTGATTAGCAGTTAATAATCAAGAAGCTCCTAAAAGAACGTTAACTTTTTTCCTCAAAAAGTCACGGTTTTTTTTTTTTTTTTGATAGGTTAAAGATGTAGACATTAATTTTTATTAATGTAATAAAAATTTTATTAATTTATAGATAATAGTACAATAATTTTGCTAAATACATTTCCAATTCAAAACTTCATTTTTCTTTATTTTGAGATATAAAAAGCAATCTTAAAAGAGATTGAGAAATTCTATCTTTATTTTATCCTTAAGTTGTTCAAAAGGTTAATCGTCGGATCATCGAAAAGATTTTAAATTCTTTATGAATAACTCTCAGGAGGTTAAAATAAACAAACCACTTCGGATAAGTGATTTTAAAGATGATCTGTTGGAATTGTTTCATTTTGGTTCAGTATGTTTACTTCTCTAATTTATCTAATAGAGAATTAAAGTAATCTAAACCTACTGGAATTGGTTATTAATTAAATTTAAAAGGGCTTATGGGATAGTTGGAGATTTCCGATGAAAATTTTATAAGATGAAAACAACAGGAATCAATTTTTCAAGCACATCTTTCAAACTAATTTCAAATACGGTTTTATTTATTTATTTTGTTTTTTCTTTTCTGTTAATTCATCTTCTTTAATTTTTTATCATCGTAAATTTAAGAATGCGCAAACAACAATAAAATGAGAAAAAAGCTTATATTTAAATTGAGTAATAAAAAATTCTAAAAATAAAGCCCTTGCGTTTAGAGGCAAATAATATTATAAGTTTCGAAAACAAGAAAATCTATACACCACAAGCATTTCTTGATGTTTTATCAACCTTTATCTGACATTACAGATATTAAGTATAATTATAACTTAATGATTAAACTTTTATTTTCTAAATACAATTCACGTTCTATCAATACAACTGTATTTAAAATAAAGTGTTTCATTAAGGATTACCACATGCAAACCTAAACTGTCAATATATCATTTCTGTTTACAACATTGACGTTAAATGTAACATTCCACTTTAGCAATTCAGTTAACACTGCACTAAAATATCCAAAGAAAATACAGAAAACAACCATTTAAGCTCACTGAACGTAGACGAATATGTGAAAGAAATTTTTGTGAGACAACCTTGTTTTAGAAATAAAAACCACTTTATATTACATCTGTTTGGCATTTGAAGTTTTTTTATCAAATGAAATTATTTCGTTTGAATCACAATGCTGGATTGGGTCAATGATTCCATCTGATCTATCTATTTAATCACTTTCAGTATCAGATATTACTCTATCCTCCCCCAATAAGTTAGTAGCATGACACAGAGCATTCGCCACCTAATAGTTCTCATCTGTTTTTTCTTTCTGTGAAAAATTCACTTCTCAATGAAGTATTAGGTTCTTGCTCCCTTCACTGTCAGACTATAACAGAAAGTTAAATAAATTTATAGAATAGTACGGGATATAAATTATAGTACTTTAGTTACAGTATTTTAGTATAAACGTAGTGAGCGGAATATAAGACAATTTGCAAAAACAATTTTTAGGAAAAAGGGTTGACCGTCTACGTCTGTAACCCATCAAAAAAAAAAAAAACCGTGACATTTTGAGGAAAAAAGTTTTACGTTCTTTTAGGAGCTTCTTGATTATTAACTGCTAATCAAAATGTAAAAACAAGTAAACCAAAGCTTTTTTCTCACTTAATACAACACAAACTGATATTCCTACCAAGAAAATTCCAATCAATAAATCCTTTTAAAAGGTGCATCTTCATTAATCTATTATTAATCTATCTATTTATCAGTATTCTTATTATTATTGTCATTTTCATCAAAAAAGGAAATTAATGACAAATATTAAGCTAATATTTTAGCCGTCTTTTCGGTGAAGGCGTAAAATATCTCCAAGCCGATGTATCCAAAAAAATTCAGTAATCTTTCTGAACAGATTTTCGAAACTACGCAATTGGTGATGTCTTTACAAAGAGAAATATATCCCAATAACAATTATTACATTGAATGTTTGAAAAAAGACGTTAAACATTTTTTTTTGTAAGGTTTAAATTCTTGTTGATTAAATAATTCTAAATAGCAGAACTTATTTAACGACAGAAGGTGTATCGCATCATGTATACTTCCACGGGAAGCCATTTTTAACAAAACTGCATAGTTAACTTTCAGAAGAGCAAAAGGGTAGCGAATTATAAATACAGTGATCATTAAGTTTAATAAAGAGAAAAAATTTTCGTTTTCATTAATTTCAATTTTTATTATCATATAATTTGCTCTGCTGGATGATACAATGCCATCATTCATTATTAAAAAACGTAACAATCTTCATCGACGTATTTTGATTTCTTTTCTCCATTTTCTGTTGTTTTATATTATCCAATTTGTTCGTATCGTAAGAACAACGTATACACATTTCTCATCCATACCACTCTAATGACGGTAAATTCCACGAAAAAATAAATCAGCTGAAACAGAATCACTGCACGTGATTAAGAAACTAACGAGCTAAGTGAAAGGCTTCCGAGAATTTTTCATATCTGTAAGGATCCAATAACGACATTGGCTTTTTTTTAATGTTTCTGGGAAGCAGAAATCCGGTTTGTCAACTACAAACTGAAAATTTTACTCTTTTCCTTTCATCTTCGAACAATTGTAATCCGTATTACATTTTTGTGAGTAAGTTTTAGATGACGAAATACGACATCAATGAATGTGCTCTTTTGTTAAAAAGCATAGCAATGAATTCTACATTATTATTATTGTTCATTGCTGCGGCGACCCAATAGAAAGAAAGCATATGTGAACGTCGTTCCCAGCCCCATAGCAATGCTTTACAGAGATCTGAGAGGGAACTACTGTGATGATGAAATGTTATTAAGTGATCAGCAACTGATTGGTGTGTATTGATTGTTCGAGAAAGTAATTGAACGGAAAATGAACAATTGATCAGTAATGAATAAGGCAATCCCCATTTGGTTAATTAAAGTTAATCTAAAATCTGAACTTACACTCTAAACATTACGCAAAAATACTGTGAAATAAAAAGGGCTAGTTAAAATGTTAAAATGAAGTTACAAATAATTTTTTGCATCAAATTTGAGAAATTTTAATTTAAGAATTTGCATTTCAATTAATAAGTTCTTTTGAAGATTTGCAGTTGTTAAGTGTTTCAAAATAAAAAGTGTTTGATTTAAAATCGCTCTTTATTTCAATGTAAAAATTTTGATAATCAAACCCCATGTGATTGATGGTGATAAGCAAAGATTTCTGCTAACTGTAATGAAGCCGTTTTGTTATTTTATATTTACATTGGTGTGTTTGCTCCTTTCTTTTAATAAGACATAAGAGTTGTCACTAAGACATTGGCCTCTCACCTCTGAGTACCGTGGTTCTGTTCTCATGTGGGTTTGTTTGGTGATGGTGGACGATCCGCGCTGGGCATGTTTTCTCGGGGTTCTCCCATTTGCCCTGCACTTCTCCCACCAGACCTTCTCTGTCTGTCCTCATTTTCGTGGGATAGCACAATAGACTTACAGGTCGCGGTGCTTGGATTCCCTGCCACCCACATTCAATCTATCAAGAGATTTAAAATGTGAATTACAATTCACGATTGTTGTGATGAGTGAACAAATAGATGAAAAAAAAGCATCAAAAAAGAGGAAATGGAAAACGTTTATCTAAAATAAATTTATCTTGTTATAAGTAAGGGTGAAATTCGACTGGTATCCACTGATTAGTATCCATTGACAAAATAGCACGAGATAAGCCAAGCTCACTTCTGCAAAGTTTTTAAAAGGAAACCCAAAATTACGTTGGTATAAAACTGGCAAAATAGTTTTAAACGCGTTGTGTTTGATTTTGAGGGAAATAAATTAAAGAAAACTAAAGCTACTTGAAAATAAGAAAACAGAAAGAAGCAAGGATAGACGTAAAGATAATACTTACAGAAAAATTTCCATTAATGTGAGAATTTTTTAAATTCCTAAACACAGTTGGAAGGATAAAAGTGGAGGATATAAGCTAAACTGTCAATTGGGAACTACTTCTTTTCCAAAATCGCCAAGTGCTAAAACAAGAGATAGCTTTTTTTGTGTCTGTATCTCTCGAAGTTGAAAGAAAAAGTTTTGGAATATTATCATCTTTGGCAAATCGCCTACATCGGTGATGATTGCTTCGACTGCTTCCTCTAATTGTTTCTCTCCCAAGTGAAGCGAATGGCGTTGGAAAATTCCACTAAGGAAGTTCGATTCCATGGAGCCACCAGCCTAATCCTCTGATCTAAAGTGTGGGCGGTCCCTGATTAATACATGTCTATTCCTTGTTCCTTTTTTGTCTTTCTTTTATGTTCGTTATTTTCTTGTTAGAAACTGAATCTTAACTTCCAAGTATTGAGTAGAACAACAAAGAAAGAAAAAGAGGAAAACAGAATTCTAAACAAGCTTATTTTTATTATTTATTTTTGACTTTTGGGCAATCGTATATTTCCAATCCAAAATGATAATATAAATTCCCATACTGAAAAATATATACAAACGCACATATAATTGTAAAATTTACAAATATATATCAGTAAATCTACGTTATCAATTGATCTCGATCCCGCGGATTAGTTTATTTACGTCTATATTTCGCCGCATACGTGGTCTCTCCTCGCCCATTCGCGGTCCATTTCTGCAGTACCGTAATATTCCACATGTTTTCAGTGTTTAACGCTGTTTTTGTGATTAATTTATTAAATTGCAACTTGCATTTTTTGTTAAACTACTATATTCTTTTTATTATTATATTTTGGTCTTAAATGTGTATTTACATGTTTTATGTTTTTCTTCTTTTGTGCATGAGTATTTTTTTTAGACAGGCCATAAGCATAAACTACCTTTAGAAAATTTGTACTACAGTATGAGAATATTCTTTACAACAACTGTAAATAAATTGATATACGCTATTTATGGTAACCAGATAACCATAAAACCCAACCCAAATCCATTTTTTAACAAGAATTTATTAGTATATTACATTATACATGTGCCGGTTCGGGCTTGGTCTAGTGGTTTAAGCAGCGGCCTCCTACCAGGCAGCTGTATCGGAACCTGGGTAGAGGCATGGATGTTTCATTACCTTTCCTGTGTTTGTCAGCCTCTTCTTCACTTTCTCTTCGAGTCTGACGTCATTCCATAATGGCTTCCTGAGGAAGGCAACGGGAAGTCACCTCAGTATCTTTCCCCAGGTTATTCTTTGGGAACTACTAAGTTCCCTAGAATGCGTATCTCCGGGCTCGGAGATGGCACTTAAAAAAATTACATAATTATTTCTGAATTCTTACACATCAACTTATGAGTGCATTTGTATTTCTTATATAGTATAATGACAAGGAATAGATGTAGAAGTGAAATTTATTTTTCTGCATTTTATTAACTTAATGATTGATTAGTGACTAATGTTTGCAGAGAACGCCGCAACAAATCCATTCTTCTACAATTCTTCTATATAGAGCATCTTTAGTACCCTCAACAGGAATAGAATCTAGCAAGAGTTGCGTAATACATTATTATGTCTTATTTGTCGTACAGAAAGGATACAGAGAAAAAGGGAAGGTCACTACTGTAATTAAATTCCAATGTTGCTTATACCTGTGTAAAACTCCAAATATCCATTGAGATTTGCAGTATCTGCAGTAAAGGCAGCCGCTTCTCGTAAATCTCAAGGATAACATTAAAATGTATCCAAAAATCCACTCTGAAACCTATCTTATTTTTAAAAGGATTCTTCCATGATCATTTTGCAAACGTAGAAGATGACTTAATCGTTTCGTTCCAAAGAATATATCTTTAGATTTTGTCATAGATAGACGCAATCTTTCTTTTTTTTTGTAATCCGCCTCAGGACCCTTAAGCACGAGTACGAGAAAACTCGAAAGAAAAGTATAAAAATTTTATTTTCATTGGTTACTGCAATATTTTCTGAATCAAAAATCTTGTAGAAATATACAAGAGGCCACTTATATAAAAGATCTTTTATCTCATCTTGATGCTATTAAAACTACAGAAAATCTTCAATAAGATTTATAATTTCTTAAAACAGTAAAGTAGCAGATAGTATCGTGTTAAATAAATAAGAAATTAAAAATACTGCAAGAAGAAAGACCTTCTTTTTCTTAAGAATTAAGAAAAAGTAGAAGCAAAAGACAAATTACTGGTAAGGAATTAATTGTAATATTTCCAACTTCAAGTCGTCTTCAGTTATCTCTGTTAAAGTAAATAAAGTGGTTTAGAAAGAATTCTGTACTTGAAATCTATTCAGACCAGAAGCCTTCTAATACTTCTGAATTCTCTCTTCTCCTGTTTCTTCTCCTCTTCTGTTTGCCAAGTAATTTCCAATGAAAGCAGAAACCACATCAAAAGGATCATGTCTTTGAACAATTTTAACTCTTCTTCATTCCTCGCTATTTACTAAATGGATTGCAACGGTTTCAGGGAAAGGTAAAACAAAAATTAAATTGCATAGGATGCATTTAAGAGCTTCGGGATGCTTTGTAGATTTACAGAAATTGGATTAATTTCTTATCGTGAGAATTATAAGAAAAATTGTCTTAGCTTATCTCAGGATACTTCCTGTTGAATAAATATTTCCAAATTGAAAGAATATTATTAATACAAGGATTTTTTGTTTGTTTTTAAAATACATTGTATTTTTAAATTACTTACTATATTTTTTTAAAATTCTTATGTTTCTGGTTCCTAAGGTCTATATCCGAGTTTAAAGTTAAATATGTTCTGTTATTTAGAATTACTTAATCAACAAGAATTTAAACCTTATAAACAAAAAGTTTACCTTCTTGTTTCAAACTTTAAATGTAAGAATTGTTATTAGGATCCATTTTTCATCGTATAGTCCTTATCAACTTTGAAGTTTCGTAATTCTATGCAGAAAGATTACTGAATTGTATTTGGCTACATCGGCTTGGAGACATTTTATACTTTCACCGAGAAAATGGTTAAATCGAGTGTTCTCCATAATGGAAACATGAATTCTATTGCAGTAACATCCTCAATGGATTTGAAATAATCATACGAAAATCTTGTCTTTTATGTAACACTTGGAATGAAGTCACTGGACAGCTACACAAAATGCCTTGTTATTTGGGTGATTTTTGTAGCAGAAAAGTATTAGAATGTCCACTCGCAGCAAATTTATTTCCGCTATCCAAAAGTATTCAACAAGAATGTTTGATAACTAAAAAAATAGGGTGCTACCGCCTCTTTAAATTAAGAGGAGATGAATAATCCGAGGAAATGACTTAAACAAAGGAAAACTTTTTGAGAAATAAGAAATATTCTATTTACTAATTACAGAAAGGATACAGAGAAAAAGTGAAGGTCACTATAATTAAATCCCAATGTTTATTGATTCAGGAGGTTCAAAGGACTCTTAGAGTTGCTCTCATGGAACTCCTAGAAGGAGTATCTTTTTAATATCGTGGGAAAGATACTTTGGTGGTTTTACATTTCCCTTCCTCATTTAATCATTACGGAATGACTTCAGACCTGCAGGAAAAGATGAAAGTAACAGATGATATAGGAAAGGAAATAAACGACCATGCCGACGCCGGGATTCGAATCCGGGTTCCGAAACGTCTGCTTCGTGAAAGGCCGTCCGATTCATCACAAGGTCATGCCGGAACAGCTTATATCTATGTATAAGAAAGTTTTAAGTATATCTTTGTGTAAATGAGTTAATGTGAAGATATAATGGAGAAATTAGAGAACTTGGCAACCCACATGAATGCCGAAATCCATTTCTTACATTTCTACATGAACTATTTATTTTAGGAGGGAATCAAGCCGTAAGTGATGAGAAACGAGAAAGATTTCATGAAGACATAGAGGATATGAGGAAAATGGGATATCAATATGATGGCTGATTATTGTTGAATGTCTTCTTGAAACAAAATAAATATATTCAAATATCAACTATATGAGTAAATGACTTTTAATGACATGCCAGTGAGATTAAAATAATTCTTAAGAACAATGTTTTACTTTATACTCATTTATAATAATCCCTGAAGTAATAGGGACTTAGTTTCTGCAATAAGCGCTAAAAATATTTAAAACTATCCTATTACCTTAACAATCCCGTATAAAATATCCGGAGAAAAATGCGATATGCAGTGAAGTTTAGTTTAAAATTACAATATTTTGCACATTGTTAGTTAGAACAATAAAGGTTTGATTTCTCTCCATACAAAAATTTGTACATTTAGTTTTTTATTCTTTGTTATATGAATATCGAAAAGACCATATAAGTAACATTACAGGAAAAGGGAAATGATGTAAATTTCAATGGTATTTTTTCATTCTTTTTTTTTGTTGAAATCTATCGTATCTATCTATCGTATAAAATTAATTTCATTTATAATTTTCATTTTATCTATTTAAATCTATTATTTTGCAGTAAATCAATAGCTTCTCATAGTTGCAATAGAAAAGATAAAAGGAAAAATATTTATACAAATTTTATGAATTTACTATTAAAATTAAAGTTTAGTAAAGAAATAGCCATTCTAAAAGTGAATTGTATGTCTTATAAATTTAATATCTTCAAAATAACTACGAAAATAGTTCACTGTAACTACTGTATAATTTTCTTAATTTGTCTATTGAAATAAAAATTGAAATAGCTCACAGTTTAATGTTTTTATTCTGAAAGCGCTCTTTTTATTTCGATGATTTCATTCAAATAAAATGTATTGACAACTTCTTATTGATAGCTTTCATAGATTTATCAGACAGCAGCGCCCTCTGCAATTTACAAAATTAGAGCTCTTACAAGATTTCTGAAACATAGGGAACGGTACAGCAAATGATAGATATTGACTAATGACGTCCTAAAAACTGAATATGCACTGATATGTTTATAACTGTATTTGAAATAGTTAAACAAATATTGTACAAGAATAAAACTCACAAAAATCTAACATCTTGAGAAAATAATTTATAGAAATATGTTAAACATCAGACATACATTTTACATTTTTACATTTTAAACTTTTTCTAAATTCGGCACAAATGGCTGCAGTGTATTGTTCTTACACTAGGAAGTAAAAATTGGAATTATTAAATCATCACAAAAACAAACAATAAGGCGTTCATTTTTTTATCAATTTTTAGGAAAATGTTTTTATTTTACTGCTTTTTTTATTTCTTTATTCAAATTTGCTTGGTTTGACTTTCTGTTAATTACTTTACGTTAGATAATAATCATCTGTTCACATATGCACCGAAATTTCGAATTATAGTCTACAAATGAATAAAGCTTCCAACAAATTTACATCTCTCAAAATAGGTCGAACTCAAATCATTTCGAGTTTTAAAATATGTCTGGGAATGGCATTTAGACAAACTGTTTAAAATTCGAATTAGGATTACACAATAACATATTCATTGAATCAGAAACAATGGAAGATTTTGTTCTCTACTTTCTTGATAGATATACTAACGGTTTTTGTTCAAATTATTATTACATGAAAAATTGTTATTATTTTGAGGTGGCTTTTACTTTTTACATTGCAATGTTTTATTTTTATAGTTATCTGTTGTAAAATGTCACCCCCGCAGAGTGACAGACTCATCAGTTTCCGGTACAGAGATGAGAACTAGTTCATTTTAATTAGGCCTTTCTCGTTTAAGGATTAAAACTGTCTCACTCATCCGATATCTCTGCCGCTCTCCCTGCGATCAATAGCTTCATCCAAGCTTCCATACTAATTATGAAGCATCTTGAATCGGATAAAGCACAAGGCCAGGATCAGCTCTTCTAATCATCCACCCTTCCGTAATTGGAAGACAGCCTTCTCTTGAGAGCAATGTTCTTCGAGAAATCCTAGTTTTTGGGTTGGTTTCCTACAAATCTGATTGGTTGCCATGAAAGCACCCTACACTGGGGAGTCCTTAAGGTCAGTCTTTTTTTCCTAATCATCGGTCTCTTTAGAGTGACCCCCTCATTAAGGTAAGGATTTGCTCATTATAAATAATCTGATTTACATCTTATTGTAGTCGAATGGATTTCAAGGGAAATCCTTAAAAATGTTTTTACATCATTATTGTATTACAAAAGAAAAAAGTATGGATTATAATAATATTAAGCTAAATATCTGTGGTTTTTCACAGTTTTTGATTTAGTAGATGTATTTATCCAGAAAGATTGATTCATAAAAACAAGGCTTTAAGTGGATCCCACAGTATTTTAATAATAAATAAGTAGTGAAATTTCATTAACGATTTATGTAATGTTTATTATGTTAATGACAAATATATATTGAGTAATCCTTAAATGTCTTTTAAGTAAAGCTGAAATATACTTTAAATATCTCTTAAGTCCATAGTCGTCGATATCATTTCCAAGAGTTATTTCAGCTTTACTTAATTCATGTGTTTATGAAAGTTATCGTAGTTTTCGTGTTCAATAAACAATGAATTTGACTTCTTTGATTTCTTTCTGTTCTCCTCGCATTTGCTGAAATCCCATTACTTATCATACCTAAAGTAGTTTCATAAATTGATGATTGCAGATTTTCACACAAGAATTTGAATTATTTATTTATTTGTCTTAAACATATTTAAGACAATTTTCGATTCTATTTTTCGTTTTTTATAAATGAATGAATGGTTCACAAATGTAAAGTTGCTGCTTTACCATTTTATTTAGTATAGTCCTTTTCAAATTTATATGAAACATTCTTAATGATTAAATGCTGGTTAGCAATGAAATATATTTCCCTTCAGTTATCACAGTAATAATGAATAGTAAATTTAGGTGATCCAGTAGAAACAAAGCAGCCATCAGTGGTCAATAGAAATCGAAAAAGAACTGAAAAGAATTGACTGTTTTTATTTTGTTATTGTGGACAGTTCAAGCGTGAAAAATCAAAAGGAAACCAAGAATACTGGTAACTTTAGATTGACCAATTAAAAACAAAAACAGGAACTAAATAGCATATGTGGCGTAGATTATTTTTATGTTATTAATTTCAGTAAAACTTTTGCTCCAGTCAGCTGCGATGACTTGTTTTTTTTTATTTCTGAATTAATAAGTAATTTTTTTAAATTTGTAACACGTATAAAATTAATGTGAGATTTGTTTCACATTACTATATTCTAAAACTTTCTATATTCTAAAAAGTTACTTTCATACTTCTTAATAATAAAAGTACCAATTTGAAGTTAAATATATTTTACTATTTGTCAAATTGAATATTGTTAACAGAGAATACATCTATATCTATATAGGTCTATCTGAGTTAGTATATACCCATAGAACCAAACTTATGAGTTTGGATTGCAATTATTTCAATTACTCAATTTCAATTTTGAAAATAGTAAAGAATATAATAATGAATTAATTGAAATACTACACTTTACTAAGTCATAAATTATTTTGTAAATTCCATGTTTCGATCCGGCTAAAATATAACACTAATGATAGAATAAAATGCAAGTTCCTACTTTAAAGTTGGTGAAGGTTTCAAGCGCATCAAAAAAAAAAGAAAATCATCGATTTTTATCAATGAAGAAGATCAAATACTTATAAGATTATATATCAGAACAGTTGCGAATTAATAATTTTGAGTTTTAACAAAATATGCAAATATTTTGTTTTCCAATCAATAAATATTAGCAATAATAAAGAGAGGCTGGCAATCTTTCCTATTTCAAAGTTAAAAAAAAAGTAATCGTAACAACATTAAGCGAAAAATGGTGCCTGATTCTGAATACATTGTAGTTCTTTACATTGAAGAAATTCCATGATTCCACTAATAATAATTTCCTCTGCTGACATAAATGGTTAGAAACTGTTTCTCTTAAAACGCACAAAATAAACCTTAATTTCGTCATTACGTGTAATAAGTGGGAAAATGTCTCAGATACTTGTCTAAACGAATTACTGCACAAATTATAAAGCACTCTAAAGTATGATTGCACTCGATTACATAAAATTACATGTTTGATGGTAGTTGCGTGAAGCTTTTTTTCTGAATACGATATTCCTCAAAATACCCGCTCGGAATTCGTTTGGAAAGAAGATTGAAATGAGCTGATAAGTGTAATTACAGCTACACACCGCAGATACCGAAAATAGAGAAAGGAAATTGATCTAGCGGAGCTTTATTAGAAGGTCTACTATTGATTTTTATGTAATTCAAAATTTAATATATAAAATTACACATAAACTATTAAAACATCAGATTGTGATATAGAGGATAAATCTTATCATTTATCATTTTTTATTAGCTGATTTATAATAACCGATTTGATTGATTCTGATATTTCTATTATTAAGGTTAGTATCTTTACTACATAAGACATGTTCTCAAGAATAACTTACTGTACTTTAAGAAACATACTATTTTTTTTCTAGTTAACATTAAAAAAGTTTTGACTGTGAAATCGTACAAAAAAAGCAGGTTCCTTTTCAGGATAAGTGCCTATAGTCGTCTAGGTTAAAGTTTACGATAACACAAAGTAATTAAACATTTTAAAGATGTGGATACAAACATACTGAAAATAGATGGATAAATTGTGAGGAGATTCTAATTACCATTTCAGAATAACTGTTTTATTCGATTATTTTGCAATGTTGAAAATCTTTAGTATTCAGGAAGTGAACCGACAGTTCATTAAAATCGATTGTTCACTTTTGACTTGATGTAATGGCAAAACTCACATGATTAAGTTGATTTTAGTTAAAATTAGATTTAATAATTTCAGTCCGTCTACTTGTTAATAGGCGAGTGTTGAAATTCGGTTTAATTTTGCAGGATTGGCTTCCGCTTCATCAATTCACAGCGCAGATAAGGAAATAAAGAATTTTGAATTAGATTTATTAGTGCAGCAATTCAAAAACACTCGCTATTAAGCAATCACAGTGAAGCTGCAAATGCTAAAGGCAATGTTAGCTTCTTTTTTTACTTTGGATGTAATTATTTCGGTTTGATCTATTGTTGCGTCGTAAATTACTATTGTTTTGAAATCATTGAATCAAATGTAACCTTCCTGTACAACAGTGGAACGATAGAACTTTCTGTCGTTTCGAAAAGAAAAGATACAGATAGATCGTTAACAATGAGCAAAAAACATTGGAAGAAGTAGCATTCAATGTTTTTGAACAGGAAAATATCAAGCTTTAGTAATACTGTATCTGTTTTAATGAATAGCTTTGCACGCACGATACTCGTGTAATTGACCATCTCTGCTTAACTGCTGCAGTATTTCATTCTAACGCAATAAAAAATATTGCTGTGATATATTACTGTGCAATAAGATATTGCAGTAAATAAACATTTGAAGTATATACATAACAATTGTTTGTTGCGATGTTTAATCATTAAAAAGAAATAAATATGACTGACTCATTATTAACCAGCTGTTATACAGCATTATCAAACAGGTATAGTGAAAATTTCTGAAATGCAGGCATTGATTCTACAAAATTCAAATGCGACATAAATTCTGAATGTTAGTAAAATTTTCGCATTACTTAGTTTGCAAATATGCAGCAAGTTAAATAGAGGCTACAGTGGATATATAAATGGTAATTGCTCTCATAAAATTTCTCACAAATTCGATATAAGTTACAAAGCGATCTTACACAATCCTTAAGTCCATGTTGTTTTAAATTTTAACAGTACTTTGAATAAAAATTCCTTAATTAAAAAGTTAAATGATGCTAAATGTGATGAAATATACCATTTTAATTCTATGTTATCATTTTTAAAATTTATAAATGTAAAAATTTCGTAAAATATTCTAATTTTAATTTTAATTTTTAATAAAAACTTTTATTAAAATCGTCAACACATTTGATTGAATTTAAAGAACTTATAAATTTAATTTAAAAAAAAAATCCTTTAAAGCGAAACATAGAAATCATCTTGCGATTAAACGAATCTAGATATTCGAATAGAGATAATATATATCTTAAAATCACCTAAAATAGAGTTGAGCGTAAAAGAATTCTTCCTTGGAAAAAAAGTAAAATATAATTTTTAATTGATAAAAATCTCTTAAATGTTTCGTAACCTTTTTGTTATATTCTAAAAGAGCATTATTTGAAAATAATTTGGAAATTAATAAAGGAAGAGTACAATATTTCATCTATCAACAAAAGACGTGATATCACCATAACATACAGAAACGTTTAACAATAAAGTATAATAATAATACATTAATAAAATAATAAACCAACAGGAAAAAACAAAGCTCAAATCACTTAACAGAATGTAACAAAAAGGTTACGAAACATATAAGATATTTTTAGTTATTAAACATTTTTCCCATTAAAAATATCAATTTTGTATAATTTCTATTATAAGATTCTTTCAATATTTACGTTTGAAATATAATTCTTTAAAGCAACGTAAGATCAATGGAATTGATTATATTTCCATCTTCTTCTTTTAGAAATTTGCTTTGAATTAGAAAAGACTGATTAAACAATGTAATCATCAATTAAATCATAAAAGAATGGGCATAAATATCCTATTCGGATTTAACAATGCTTTTGTAAGATGTTAGTTATAATTATTTGTCAATTAAAAGGATTTCTTGGATTAAAAGGATAGGAAAATTGCTTATAATAGATGCTTACTTGCAAAGCAAAACTTTAGAGCAAAAGATATCTTTGGTTCATAACAGCAATAAGTAATCGAAATCACTGAAAATTACAATAAATTTTAACTGTAAATCAGAATGCACATTTGTTCCTTAGAAAGTCTACCACTAAAACTTTGAACTATGTTTTTCTATTTAACTTTTACATTCTTAAGAGAAATGAAGTTGAGATTCGACATTTGGAGAATGTCAGGAAATTATTAATAAGATAAATTTGATTGTTGATCTATAAGAGATAATAATCAACTGAAGAGAGATATGTTCTCAAAATAGCCAGAAGAAGCCTTGATATATAGAACGACAAAGCTGATTATGGTTTTTAAATTAAGCTTTTCAAATAAATGTAGAAGATTGTCATTCAGAAATTTCACTAAAATTGAATTTTCTGATTGTTAAAAAAAAAGACATAAGTACTTTACTTATAACAACTTTATGTTTAGTCTGATAACAATTCAAATTACTGAATATTTGTAATGAAACTTTCGATAATATAAAGTAAACATCTACACACAAAATTTAAAGATTAAAACGTTTTAGCCTATTAAAAATACAGAATAGGACCGGTTTCACCTTTGCTACCAGGCGTTATCGACTAACAACTATAAAAGTTACACGTAACTTAAATAAGGACAGCGACCAATGATTACTTCAATATTATAAATTAATTTCGTTGGTCTCTGTCCTTATTTAAGCACATGACTTTTGTAAGTGTTAGTCGATAAAGCCTGGTAGAAAAGGCGAAACCGGTCCTATTCTGTATTTTTAATATGTTAAAACTTTTTAATCTTTAAATTTTTTGTGGCAGTGTCTACTTTATGTGTTCGAATGCGCACGTTAAAATTCCATTAATCTTTTGTTAACTGTTCATTTGTTATTTAGCTTGAAACCCAAAATAATAAATAGACTTTGTACATATTTTTTTTTTTTTTTTTCCCTTGTAAATCTAGGGAGTCAGCTAGGGGTTCGCCGTCTTGGGAACACTAGCGCTCCCTGGAGCACGGATGCTTCGGCAACGAAGCTCGCACTTCGGTGCGAACCGACCACACACACACACACATATTTTTTAAAATTTACTTTCAACTTTTTATTTTGATTTTGCAATTTTTAGTGATAATTAAACTCGAACTGCTAATCACCATTTCATTTTTCCTACAAAATCATTTTGTCTACTTTGACTTCTCTGCTTAGTAGCTACAAGCTTCCCTGTATAACTATTTCTTAGCTATATCGCAGCTTTCCTATGATCTTCTTCATTCCTGGGAACTTTAACAGAAAGAAAGTAAACTAAAAATGAAAACATACAATCTTTTAATTACCCTTGTGTTGATTGTTCATCTGTGCTATTGTTTTACCAGCTTCCAGAACAAATCAAAATAAACGGTGATCTGATAAACAGCGGTCAAAAGGTTGGTTATATGGATAAAATATTTCTACACGAGAATTCCTGATTACATATTACAGAAAAAAGTGCTTTTCCGAGTATGAGAGCTGAAACCCTTCGGTTGTAAGCAGATCAGTTACATTATCTGATCTGTTTAGATAGACTGATCTTTCACTCACTGACTTCGCTATCTAAACATTGTTTCCGGTGGTGATGGGGTCTTGATTGAAATGTTGGCAAAGATGACTCTTTTTGACTTTTATCTAATACAAAGATAAACACAGCAGTTTATTGTGCAATTAAAGAAAAAGCAGAGATGTTACCGTAGTACCGCCTCTAATATTTTTTTATTGATGGTAAAGCGAAGAATAGAAAAGACATAAATGCAAAGAATTTCCCAAATACAGTATCTAATTTTCGTCAAAAGTGGAACAGCCGAAAATTCATTTTATTGTTTTAATTGGAAATGTTTGAAACATTGAAATTTATAATTTCAATGACCATCGGGTTTTTTTAAAAAAATAAGCTAATTGAAAAAATTACTTTACAGTTTCTTAGGTGGTTCAGGGGCTTCAGTCCAGGGATTAAGAAGCAGGGATAAGGTAGGGGATTGTTTTTAGGCTATTTCTAATCTGGACGAACCCTAGGATTCACAAAGAACTCACCCTAGTTAAAAGTAAAATAGAAACTGGTTTTATTTTTCGAAGGTGAAGGCGGACGCGCATTGGGCTGGCCACCCAATCTCAACCTTTCTCGACGGTCATTAAAGCGTCGGAACCTATAGCTTTTTTTGTCCCTTGAGCCACGAAGACTCTTACTGTAAATACCTATCTATAATTTATTCCTACAGGCTTATTAATTATTATTCTATAATTTTTCAAATATTTCTCCTCCATTTGATAGCTTTTATTTTCATCCCTAATCATAGAGAAGTTCAGTATACAGTGATTTTAATATTCGTACATCTATTTTATCATTTATCAAGAGATAATATATAAAAACGATATATTAGTATGGTTTATAGATGATAGGTAAATTGAAAATTATTATTATAGCAACCCTAAAGACAAAAAAAAATATCAGAGAAATCAAAAGATTCTTTCATAATTTTCATTAAAGAAAAAAATGTGTTGCAGCCAAAGATCGGGAGTGCCGTCAGCCATAGGAATCTCTGTAGTGGCGAGATGGTATAACTGTAAGCATCCGTCTTTCATGCTAATGTTCGCTGGATCGATTCTCCTACTTAACTTTTTTTGTTGTTTTTTTCTTTCTCCCTCTTCATTTTTTTCTTTTTTCTTTTTCAATTAATCCTGTTTAAATTGAACATCTTTAAAATTAAAGATAAAAATTATTCTCTCCAGTCAAATCACAGGACCACTGAAAGACTGACCTTTAAAGTACATTTGAGGAAACACTTGCGAGCTAGTGGAGGCAGCCATGATGTCAAGTAGTTCGACTACTTAATAACCAACAGCATTATTGATTTTTATAGTTTGAAAATTTCCACAAAAAAATAATTTTAAAAACTTCATTACATATCAGTACAAACTCAAAGTAATTTCACATCATACAAAACCTTTTGCTTGCAACGTTATTTACAGAAAGGTGAAACTATGTTTCGGGCTGACGGATATTGTGTAACTTCAATGACGTTACTTCCCTGATCTTTTTCTGAAACTGATTTTATATTTTATTAAAATTTATTTTAAATTTATTTAATAATTTTAACTTTTTGTCACACAGCTGATGGATTTTTGAGCACTGTCTCTTCAATAATTGACTGTTGATCAGCAGATTGATTATGAAGCATGATTAATGATCAATTGTCTTGATTAATTCGTGAATTATTTTTAATTGTTGATCAATGCAATGCTAAACAGGCAACAGCTTGTAAGAAGAAGGAATTGTTAAGAATCTAATTAGCCTATAACCAATTAATTGGTAAAAAGTTAATGTGTAGTGTTGTTAACCATTTAATTGTTTAATTAATTTAATGAACTGTTAATCTTTTAATTGTTGATCAGTTGATTGACAACTAGTTAATAATTGGTACTAGTTTAGTATTTTTTTTTGGATAAATTAATGGATTGTAATATACTCGATAGGTGATAATACAATGAATTATGGAGTGTTTGATCAGCTAACTTTTTGAGCAGTTCAAGGGTTATTTGACATTTTAGTGTTTAATAATTAATGAATTGTGAAGAAGTATTTTGTTGTTTGATAAGCATACTTATTTTTATACAATTGATGGATCAATTGTTAATTGATTTTTAATGAATTCACTAATTTACAATTGAAGGTTTTATGCATTTGAATGTTGCTGAGGAATTGATGCTTGTGTAATATTTCATTTACGCCAAAATCGAGATGTTCTATCTACATTTTTGATAAATTTTTATTGACTAATTTACAAAGCTTATTTTGCTTAAAATATTATTTCTTACAATATCTTTTTACGAGATATTATTTTTTTAGCGAGAAAAATGAAAAACCTAAATTTAGTTTCAAATTGTAATTTCAGCCTAGTGAAAAAAAACTTACTTAAATCCAGATTGCTATAATGAGACATTAATAGAACTAGCACAGAAATCGATTGTTTAGATTTCACTAAATTTCTATGGGGATGTTTGTCATCTTCTGGTGTTAATTTCTCGACAAGGCCTCATTTGGAAAAGATTTTATAAAAAGATTTTATAAAAAGATATTGTAAAAAGATTTTATAAAAGCTATGCAATCCTTAATCCACCAAAAACTTTACCAAATATCAAGAAGATTCTTCAAGAGGCTCAGAAGTTATTAGGGACAAATAACACACATACAAACACCCATAATAACTGACTGATTAATCTCATTTTTCAATAAAGAAAATAAGTTAAAAATTGAAATTATTATTGATTTGTTTTTCTTGTTTAAACCTCTGCAAGTTAAACTTCATTTTTCTTAAAATTATTGTTGTTTAAAGTTTTCTGAAAATTATTTTGTACTACAATAATCAACAAATTTATCGTTAAAATTATTATTGATATATTATAAAATTACTAATGAAAAATAACAAAAATAAGAATAGTTTATTGTTTATTTTATTTTTTGAGGGGTGATGCTGAGCATTTAAATGAAACTAAAGGCAAAGTCAACTCTATTTGATAGAGATAGTTCCACCAAATGTAGAACTGTTTGTCCCTATGTAATGTTTTGTCCCTATGTAATGTTTTCTATTTTGTCGTTCACTAGGACAACAAATTATTATTTGGTTTATGTTATTTTTTTTTATTTATTGTATCGCACAATTCTGTATCTAGAAGCAGTGATATCGAATGTAAAATACTTACAGCAGACTTCAAAGCAAAATGGAAATGTGCAGTCAAACGTTGCTTTGTCCTGAAGCGTGTTTTTATTGACCATCGTTTTCATCAATTGTTTGTGTTGCTCAAGCTCCGTAAATGGCTCTCATTCCTCGAGAAATAAGAAGAAATCCCCTTCCTTTTTGTTTGTCTTGTTGTTTGCGGTTCTCTGGGGTGGTTTGGCGAAAGGACGTTTTCTACAAGTAGCGCCACCTCGCATTGCTTAGCGGAAGTACAGTCCAATGATTGCACTGTGGAAAGCGACGACTCGGGTCACTAAAAGAAAGGAAAAAAACTATCAAAATGCCGGATGAGATGAAGCACCCATTTGTATGTTCACTCATCCTTCAGCAAATGAATTGCAAGAAAACCTCAAGCTAATCTGATACTTTAAAGATGAGATTAGTTTTAAGTTTGGCAAATTAGAAAGAAATAACTAATTCGATTTACTCATGATGAAGCAATTTTTCTTTATTTAGTTTAACGGCTTAGCAAAATACGAAATTTACGACATTACAATTCCTTTCTTCAAATATGAAATCAATTAAATTAAATGCAGATTAATCTTATGGTTACAAATTGTACTTATTACCTAGAAAAAGACTTAAAAAAATACTTAATTTTGTATTTTTACTTTAATAAATTTAATTAATTATTGCTTTAATAATAGTAATAAAAGTAGAAAACAATTTTTTGTGAAGAGTTTTGAGTATTGAGTATTATCATTATGTTTTCATAACTACAAGAAGGATATGTGTTAAAAAATGGCAAAATTATTAGAAAATAAATTAGAAAAGTGGGAACAACAAAAGAAAAAAATCATAGAATTACAAAACTTACATGAATTTTAAAGTGGACGAATTGATCACGAATTCATTCCTATTCCTAACAAGGAAGAATACTGAAAGAACCACCACAGTAATCCTTTGTATGTACAAAATTAAAGAATTAGCTTTGTGAAAATTCGTGCTGCAACGTCAGCACTCTGCGTGAGATCTACAAAATATGTTTTGGATAAACTATTTCAATGAGTGAAATTTGATGTCAGTTGATCTATCGGTGTGTCTATTCATTTGTATAATACAATCTATTGTCTTCAAAATTCATGGAATTTATACTTACTGCAGCATTTGCAGTTTGTGCTTTATCCATACAGACTATTTCAGCAACCAATAGGAGATATATTGATCTGGTCTCATCTGACATTCCAGTTCTTGCTATTGGTGTTCCATTGGATTGAAATCTGACTCTAGACCAGCCATTGTAATTCATGTCAGTAAAGCATTCCTTATTGACTGTGAGCGATTTGACTGAATAATATTTCTCTTGAAATCACTCAAGTGGTCTCTTCATATCGGGATTGATGTTTCATAGAGCTGTAAGGCACGGAGGAACAAAGTACTTTTTACAAAATGCATTTACTTCGTTCGTATTATTATAGCTTGTAATAATAATTCTACAATTCATATTACATAATTGATGTTATTCTAGAATGTAACTGATATCATGAGATGATTCATTGTATTCAAATTTTAGTTATAGTTTAACATGTTACGCAACTACTTGTTACAGGACTTTAACATGATCCTTCAGTCATATTTAAGTTAGATTATTTAATGGATTTTTTTTTTAAAAAAAAGTTATTTTCATTGCAATTGTTATCGTATATTTGTTTTTCAATCAGTGAATTTACATCCATTGGTTCAAATGGAAATATTTATTTATTTTATCAATTTTCTTTACATGTTTATAATAACAAAAGCTATCTAACATTGTCAGCTGTCATGAAGATGCAGTAACATAATAGCATTTAAAGCATAAGAAATAATTATTATTATTTAGTATTAACTATTTATATTAATAATAATAGTAATTGAATATATTATTAATATTTGTTAGAACGTAATTTATTTGATTAAAATTTTCTTGGTCCGGTAGTTCTTGTGGTAATTGCAGTACAGTGAAACTGAAGGAGCAGGGTTCAATCCCCAGCGGACGTCGGGGATTTCTATTTTCTTTCCAGAAGGGGCCTTAGGGTTCACTCAGCCCTCTGTAAAATGGAGACCGACGTTTTCACCCTGGGTTAGTCTGGCAAGCATTGGAATATTCAACAGCTCCCGATTGTTCATAAAAATATGGAAGCTTTACTCCTTGTCAATACAGCATCAATGGGAAAAAACAATCTATCAACTTATTATTTCAATTTAAAACACACTTTCATGGAGTTTCCTAATATTTTTAATATTGATATCGCCGTGAATTCCGATTCTTGAAGAACTTGTCTTATGTTATAGAAAGTGAGTGGTTGTCGAGAGTTCTTAACTTAGCTACCGAACATGTGAAATCAATTTAATCTTTCCTATTTAATTTCCAAACGTAATTTAATCACGATTGTGAAATTTTCCTTTACAAAATGAATCGACTACTCCACAATGTTCAATCAAATTCTGAGGCAAACACGAGTCGAGAATTCATTTCGATTGCACCAAAGAAGGCGGTAGGCTTAATGCAGGCTTAATTTAGGTTTAACGTGGTCGAAACCTGGGCTTCAGTTGAAAGTTTTAATTAAAAACTGGTGAATTCTATGCGGTGGCTCTGAAGCAATACAATGTCTCTGTCCTTAGAATGCATCGTCAAAACGGAACGAGGAGTTTCTGTTTCATTCAAGCCGCAAATTCAGGATTTTTCCTCTGCACCTAAATGCCTTAATTAAGAAACTGCTAAATGAATTCAGAAGGAAAAAAAAAGGAACTTATTAATCTCATAAATATTCGCTCTTCGGCAATTTTTGGAAATTACTTAAAACTCAGTATCTACCGCAAACACGCTAACTTGCATTTTTGTTATAGTTATCATTAAACGTTAATTAGTAGTAGTTATTCTTTGAAGTTTTAAAAGTAATTAATTGCGTAACTAAGGTTACATAAGGTAGTAATTGCAAGCATTTCAAGCATTAAATTAATGTAATTTCAAACACTTTCAGTTATAATTTTAAGGTACTTAGATTTTTCAACAACTATGTCCAGCAACAAGTCGACTGTCAGCTTTGCACTTAGAAAATGAACAAAGCAATGAAAATGTTTTTATTTAGATTCATTGTTGTGTTGATCTGTTAGATATTCATACACAAAACTGCAAGTTAATTTTAGATATATAGCAATATACCTACTAGGACCGGTGGCAAAAATATACTAGTTAGAAAAAATATAAATTCTTTAAATAGTAATAATGAACGAAATGTCAAAATGAGTTTTAGAATTATTTGTAATTATGGATTCGAAGAATCACAAAAATAAAATTTTATGACAGATAGTGTATTTGCATTTGCATCAAACGGAATCTTCTAATATAGAGGCAATTGAAGGTCATTTATTCTTTGAAACAGAATGAATAACCCAAAGGAAATTAAGGAAATTATAATTCACAATACAAAAAATATTAAATTTTAAAATATTTCCAGCTTTTAAAAAAATATATTGTATTTGAAATATATTTATTAGACTAAATTATTAAGTAGGTCTACATTCACTTTTTTATGTTGAGTTAGTAAGCACACTTCAAATACAATATAATTTTACTATCAAGTAAATTACTTTTTTGTAGTTTTTAGGTGGTAATTTCGCTTATCACATAGATTTTTTTTGTGTTATTTCTTTTAGTTTTGTAATGTAAACTTTATACATTAGTAATATCCATTAGAGCATATGAATTATAGAATAAAGTAGCTTTAAGTAGCTGCAATTTTCAACGGGGAAATTCTGTAGGATTTTAATGGATTCATTTTTATTTCAACAAAAATTCTAGTGGAATAAATCATACTGTATTTCATCTGGCATTACAGAAATGAATGTAAAAACATTTGAATTTTGTAAGATAGTGAAATTTTGCGTTTTTAAATTTCCTTATGTTACAGTTTGTCAAAGTAAGTATATGGAGCCATTTTAAGACAAAAAGAACAAAAGAGTTTGGAACAAATTACAGAAAAGCAAATTGAAAATTTAACTTTTTATTTATTACTTTTGTAAGAACTCTGCATAAGGGAACTTTTGAAATCATTGACTCTGATGAGAAAAATACAAATAAATACAATTATGGATAAAATGCAAATATCATTAATGGAATAAAGAATTTCAAAATAATCATTTCGGAGACTTTAGTAATATCTGTACCAAGCAAAGTAAAGCCCCTGGTTTATCTTTTAGTTGTTTATTTATAGAAATGTAAGAAAATATTTAAAAAAAATATACAATTGAGTTGCCTAGATTTCAACTTTAGATGTCGTTACCAACAACAGTTAAGAAAAACATAAACACCCATTTTCACTAATAACATAACTTCTGTTAACTTCCATTAAAATTAACTTTAAATCAGTTTGAAATCTTCATTTAATCTAATGTGAAATATAGAGATATATAAATAAATAAAAAAAGAATGTAGTATAGTTTTGAAGGCCTCTTTGCATGTGTCAGTTTCAAAATTTTTCACAAATTGACGTAAATTTCGAAATCATTAACTCTGCATGAGAGAAGTACAAATAACATCGGCATTCAAAATGAATGCGCAGGGTTTATACACAGCCATTAATGATAGAATAAAAATGTATTATTCTTTGCGAAGTTTATCTTGATTCAATTAAAAAACAATTTATTGCCATTTTGGTAAACGTTTTTTTGATCAACGTTCGTCTCGTGGGAAGCATTCTTCTTCTGCTTCTGGCAAGAACAGCCACCTGCATTATTTAGTAGTTTATTATACTACTGAAGTGATTCTTTCCATGCATAAAATAAAAATTGTTTTTCATGTGAGTTGAACATCATCTACTTATACATAAAGATAGATGTTCATTATGGTTTCGCTGAGATCATATCTGAGATCCCTCTTTTTTTATCTCATTCTTGCAACCACTGAAATGCTATTAATACCTGGTTTAATTTGAACGTTTGGAAATAAATTATCTTTGCAAGATCTCCAATTCGGTAATTTCAGAGGAAAAATAATAATAATAATAATAATAATAATAATAATAATAATGTTTTCTTCTTTATTCACAATAAAAATAACTTTCCAATGGGTACACAAGTTACATGATAGGAAGTAATTACCTATTATTTTGAATGAGATGAGCATGAAATAAATGAAATAAAACTTGCAGATTTTGAATTGAATTTCACAACTTAATTTTAAAAGGGCTGTCTTAAGCTCCATTAACTAGTAGAATATTTGTCCATATTCGGTACAATAAATAAATGAAGAAATAAATAAATAATCCATTCTAATCTTCTAATTATTTTTGTGATAAGTCGACCTTTTTAATCGTTATGAATAAGAATAAATGTTTTTGGCAGGAGCATGTCTATTTGTTTCATTTGTCTTTTTAGCAAATACTCGTAATGATTATACTTTACAAGATGCCTTACAATGACGATATTTTGCGATATTTCTTTTTTATCTCTCAATAACCAATCCAAATATCTTATCCCAAAGATGCATTAGTAAATCCTATATAAATATAAATATAAAACCAAAAATCTGTAAGTTTGTGTGACTCAACCACGCCTCAACGGCGCATCGGATCGGAATGAAATTTTGCATGGAAGTAGTCTATTACACGGAATAGGATATAGGCTACTTTTCATCCCGGTCGACCGAGTATTCACGTGGGATACGATTGTATATCTATACGGCACCGTAGATCTGAATGAAAAACTTCCCAAAACTGTCGATAGTTGGACCTGGCGCAGTTTTAAATCGTGCTACGGTTTGATGGACCATGACTGCATTTAAAACATTCCCAAACTGTCGATAAATGACGCTAGCGCAGTTTTAAATCGCGCTATGGTTTGGTTAATAATGAGTGCGTTTAAGAAGATTCTTTGTAGGCGCGGACCACGATTAAGTCAGAAGTTAATTGATAATTCTGATAGGCGATGTTTTTTATGTTATATACGCAAGGCTTCCGGAGCAATGTAACGGTAGCTGGCTGCTATGCTTATGTACCAAACTTTATGCTGATAATTAATAACATTATATACACACTATAAAATAAATAAAATACATTAAATAATGTATATATTAAAAATTAAATACAAGAAAAATGAAATTGAATAACGTTGGTCACAGGATTTGACTGTTATTTACTTTCGTAATTAACTCAACACATGATTAGGTTGTGATCAATTCATTATGAAAAAACCTTCATAAAAAGAATTGTAATACGAGTATTTAGCATTTTCGTAGTGATCTCAGAAAAAAACTTCCAATCTTTCGCAGCTAACAACATGATACCTCGAAACAGATATGTCCTGGGATGCTTAAAACTTTGGAAATCTGTAATGCTCATAGCTTAGGAAATAGGGCAACCAAGTACTAGTTTTTTGAACTGACTGCAGAGAATAAATTAGGCAACACAAGCATATGAATTAATTACAAATGAAACATGTTGAAATGAGCTGAAGTGAAGTTTAACATTAAATTTATTTACATTATCGAAAAATAGTTTATGTCTCAGTGAAAAATGATATTCCATTTTTAAATAGATTTGAAATTCAAGTCATTCCAATGAATCATAATTTTCGGTAATGCTGCCAAGTAGAATTAGAGAATTACAAATTATTGTGGAACGTCACACCAAGTCTTAATAGCTTTGTGGTCAAAAATAAGACCCTTAAGGTGCCCAATTAAAAAGACAGAAAAATAACTTAATTTTGATTTTCGTGACCAAAAATGCTTTTCTGATTTATTATTTAAATGCATTCCGGGTACAATTTAATTTAGAAATAAAAAAAATACGCAACTTTTTTTACGTAAAACGTCATTAACATATCAAATGAACATACTTGCTATTAAAACATATTCATTGTATAGTACTTTCACTGTTGAAATGGAATACTTTAATTATATTTTATTCGTTTTACTTATATTTACTTCTTTTAAAGTTTTTTCTCCCATGTTTCTCGGTTTCATGGTGACTTATCTTAAAGTGGACATGACTTTTCATTTTACAAGACAAAGACTACGATTCATTCACCACGCTACAAAATTGAATTAGAAAACTTTTATTCGTGCTTATGCGAGGCCGAGAAAACTTAAGCTCGCTTATAAAAAAAGTTGCAAAACACATTAATATTTACAGCGGAGTTGCCGCTTACAGAAGCCCTTGCTGAAGATGTTATGATACGACAACGTCGTTGCAGCAGGTGTAACACGACTGGGCGATGAAAGATTGATTTAAAACCTTGCGGAGACGCCACTGTAAAGGCGGATAGATCTCCGTTTTGTAATCGCGAAATAAATAAACCAATTAAAGGCATTATGGTGACCATTAAGCCAGTGTGTGTTGATGGATGATGGTGCTTAGGGCTGCAACGTTGATGATCGTCCATCATAATCATGGCCACAAAACAACTTTGTTATCACCGCTAGGTTATCCGTCTGCTGTTTGGACGAGAGCTAAAGGCCCTTTCTAGAAAGATCTACGGCTCCTGGAAGGCAATTTCACTTAAATGCGGTGAATCCAAAGTTTGCAGAATTACTCGCAACTTTAGATATTGTTATCTTTTTTCATTTTATACTTATTATTGCTACTTAATATTTATTTATTTGAAGTTGTTTAAATGTAGTAAAACACATTACAACACATTACATTAAAACGATAACATTATGTTAATTGCTGTGAAGTTAGTTAGCCTTACAATTAATAATTTCTAGTTGCTCCCTTTAAATCTAATAGCGAAGAAAGCTATTAAGATAATCAGTAAAATTAAAGATAACAGCTGTCCATTAAATTAGTAAAAAAATAAATTGGCATGTTTAAATAAGATTGGTGGAGTTAGTTTTGAGATATTCATATATGAACAAATCATCACAGTCGATGGCTTATCACAGAACACTTAAAAGTATTCTCTACATTCATCAGAATGAGTGGAAAGGATGTGTTTCTCATTACATAAGTTATAATTCAGAAGAATGACAGTAACGTTTGAAAAATTAAGTTTTGCGACGCAATCACGAAAATGAAAATTTAGATAAACATTTGAGCTTTGCTGAAAATTTCTTGAATTAAATGCTAAGTTGGTTGAACTCGAACGGAAACATCTTTAATTAAAAATAACCCAAGCTTAAATTATTAAAAACCATTAAGGAATCTTAATAAGAGTAGAATACAAACACGGTACATACGTAAATATAAAACAGAACAATTAAATAAAAACTAATTGTGAAGTAGCAGTATTCTGTCCTCTATTCTGAAGAAATAATTAAGGGAGACTTCTCCCCATAATCCTTACAGCTTCCGTTTTGAAGAGATTTCTTCCGAGGTCTCGCAACGCTGTTACTATTTGAACTATTCTTTCGTCTCATGAAACGAATGCGACACCTAGTTAGCTTGAACAGAACTACTGTGATAATATAGATTGAACAGAAGCAATAAAAAAAAAACAACAAAAAAAAACTTATATGATTGTAGGCAAAAAAAAACGAAAAGGAAAACTTTTAAGGTTCAGTTCATGAAAGAAATACAAAGGGCGTGTCAATTAGTGATGAATTAATCATTCCAGCTAACTCAACGACATCTATTATTGAAAAACTGATCTGTTGTTAGTTGTTCGGGAATGAATGTAATAAATAAATAAATAATAGAATTTCTTGTTTTATTCTAATTCCTTAAACTTTGAATTTGCCTATGTGAATTATTGTAAGATTGCTGTCAATTTTACTTTTTAGTTAATTGGGGGTTGTGTTCATGTTTTGATTTCCAGATATGAGTAAGAATTAGAGTCATTTTCTTATTTGGCAAACTTTCATTAGCGAAAACACTTATAGATCTTTCTAATATAAAAAAAAAGACCCAGAGGCTTGAGTTTCCACGTAAAGTTGTTTGTTTCCTAAATGCCTTATCTTCCATGACCTAAGCAATGAGCGACCGACTCTGTTTCCAAAAATGGAATCTAACCTCATATGTTTGTAAATTTTGTAATAGAATAATCATAAAGTATAACTCCTTTCCAACTAAACATCAATAATTATTATTGTTATAATCAAAACCATCAAAACCATAATATCTTCTCATCTACTTGCTTCAATAATTCTAATCATAGTATTTTACAGAATTATAGGAATAGGTTTGAGATTTATATCAAACTTATTTACCTGAATAAGATTGGCAACATTCAACAGATCGAAATGTTGTGATTATAATAAAAAAGCAAATGTCGTTCCGGCATGGCCGAGCGATCTAGACAGCGCACAGTGGGGTATTTGGCCGATCTAGCTGGCCAAAATTATTTTTTTAGTTTTATTGGTTCAAAACGTGTCTACCTACTGATTTGTTGCATTTTAAGTGATTATAAATAGTTTTTTTACAGGAAAATAAGATAATTGCAGTTTCAAACGAACTATTTAATGTTTTTAATTAAAGTTCCATATTCTGCACGTCAAAATAAAAATAAAAATTAAAAATAAAATTTTAAATACTATAATGTGGTATGTGGAATTTTATCAATATTAATGTTTTGTTTTAAAACGAAAATGGAATTATCTAAAAATAAAAATACCAAAATTGATCAGTTGGATGATGTTGAGTGCCACTGTTCTTCATCAGAAGATACTTCAGCTTCTTCTGAGGACTCTGAGTCTTCAGATACATCTTTGTATGGGTCCACATGAACAGGTTCAGCTGGAAGTAACATTTCAAGCGTTTCCTCTAAAAAACGCTTTGATTTCTTCCTCGATGTTGGCCTCTTACCCGTTAAAAGAGGATCTGAGCTTAACAGTAGCCTGTTAAGAACGTCCTGGTTGCGAAAATATTTGTTTCGTGCTTCAGCAGCCTCCTCGGAAAGCTGTCCTATAGGCAATAGAGCGTTTTCTATCACAATAGCACCGTGAATAAGGATCTTATGCACTGTAGGCGTCATCGGATGCCACGGATATAATTGGACATAAAGCTTTGCAGTTTCCGTAGCATAATCAGAGAATTTTTCGACGTAGATTTTATGCCCACTTGATATAGTTTCCAATATGACTTTGAATTGATATATTAACTTGGAATCAAGGCCTGTAATTTCAGCTGCTAATTCTGGATCTTCGAAAAATCTTCGACTAGTGTTACCGTCATTTGTATTTCCAAAGCCAGCCTTAGGCACATCCATAAACAAACCCATTTTATTTCTAAAATCCTGTTTAATATCTAACTTGTTTTGGTTAACAATGGCTTTTTCATTTTCCAATCTTGACTGCCATTTCTTAACAGGCAGCTTATAGGCCAGTTGCAGTAAACTTTCGAATATACGGATCCTGGCATGCAAAATCGATGAACCGAATTTTAGTGTTTCTGCTTTCACATCACTCTTGATTGATAAATTATTAGTCTTTGGATGTTGCGCCACAAATATAACACCTCATTGTAGATTTTGTTTGAGTGGCAACGTTACATACCTTAGCGTCAATCATTGTGGGCATCATAGTGTGTTTGACAGAAAAAGATTTATCTGCCAATATCACTTTCGTGTCTTGTAACAAGTTCGCTGCGTTTTCTATATAGTTGATTTCTTCGTTTGTAATATCCACAGACTCTTTGACGAATGTAATTCTAATGGGACGACAATACCGTGGCGAAGAAGGAGTTGGGTTCTGCCAGATTATTTTTTGGTTGTTCATACCACAAATTAGTTGAAGTGGCACAAAAGAACTCTGAAAATGTTTGCGTCGGAGTCAGAATCATTTTGGAATTTCTGCTTGAATTGTGTTTGTTGCGATCCGTCACAACCCCACTTGCAAATTAACACTAATGAGTTACATTCATCTTCATCTAAAGTTTGCAGAACCTCTTCTAAATATAATAACAATCGAGTGACGGTATGGTCCAGTAAATTTTGCAATTTAATTTCAGCACAGGTAGCAGTCACATGATAGGATTCCTTAGCTGGGTAGCAGTCTATTTTAGCTTTTTGTAACCCACTGTAACATGGATAGAACTTTTTATTAGTGCTCCTGATTATCTCATATTGTCTTCTGGAAAGATCAGCTTCAACGAACATTGCCAATGCTCTTAATGGTGTCAGTTGTGCTTTGTCTTCCTGTAAAGAGCTAGAGTATGCTCTCTTGTATTTTCTTGCTCGACTTGGAGAACTAATGATTTCTTTTAGTACTTTGGAAGCATCTCTCTTTCCTGTAGTTTGTAATTTCATTTGAGCAGCATACGTCAGTACTTCCTCCTCTGCCGTGCTACGTAGGTACTCTGTTTTTCTTCGTTTGCTTCTGTCACTCGATTCTCTAAATGTCTTCGGTGGCCGTCCCGATTGCTGTATTTACTTTTGGAAATCAAAAGATTTATCTAACCAATCAGAATTTTTTTCAAGAAATTTATCTTCTCTCTTGTGTGCTGCCATCCATCTGCATTTGAATTCAGATTTAATGTATGAAAATGTGTGCTTCATTTTCTTTCTTTGTTCCTTTGAATAGTCTTCATAATTGCTGAGATAATTTTCGATAAACTCCAATTTTTCATTAATACTAGGCAAGTTTTGTTGCTGCATCATGTTAAATAGTTCTCTTCGAGTCATTATTCTGATATCCGATGATCCTAAAACAAAATTAAGACAATTTTAAATTAAAATGAACTCGAGATTGAAAAATTCACATTTTTATAGTATGTATTTAATGACTATAAATCATGGAAATTCTCGGAAAACCGCGAAAAGCCGCGGCTGATTTTTGCGGAATTTTTTTTTATAAACCTGTATCTTTGTATTAAAACAAAAATCATTATCGGGACGCACCCTGAAGCATAACAAATCTCTTCGAGATTGTTAAAGTTGGTTAAAAAAAAACCATGAAAAACACCCTTTTTTCAAAACACTGTATCTCAGTCAAAATTAAAATGCTCAAAATAAAAATATTTCAAATTTATGCACACTTACCTGCTTTATCACAATCCATAATTATTTGCTATAAATTATATTCCGAATAAAATATCTTCAATGTAGAAGTATGCCTACGCAACGAACGTCGAGAAAAGACAAAGAGTACATAAAGAGATGATCAAAGTTCAGACTTGGTCCACGCCACTGGGTTTGCACGGAGGGGTGAGGCAGGGGTCGATTATTGTTCCCGGACTATTCCACTATGTATTAGAAGAAATTATTTCTACTTAGAGTAAGTTTTACGAAATCGACTTTTGGCCAGCTAGATCGGCCAAATACCCCACTGTGCAGCGGTCTGCCATGTGGCCGTTGTGTCGGAACTTGGGTTCGAATCCCGGTGTTGGAGTGGCTGTTTCTTTCTTCTTCCGTGTTTCGTTCGCTTCTCCCTGGAACTTACTATCTCAGCGTTATTTGGGACGGGAGGTGAATCTCGTCCCCCCTTCTTCACTTTCACTAGATTCGCCCTGACGTTGTCAGGTTGAGCTAGTTCCGTGGTCCGTAGTTGGCCAAATTCGATAAAGGAAAGAAAGAAGCAAATACAGTAGATGACAAGATATTAATATATAATAGAATGTTGAGGAATTACAGTGCTAATCTAAAGAACTTGTTTACAAAAGCAGAAATAGGATTTTCACTACTGCTCCTACGGACGAATAGGATCATTAACTTATTTTCTAAGCACACTCTCTCAAATCATTTTAAACATCACAACTAGCAGAAAAATATAATAGAATATTTTGTATATTATTACAAAATTAGAATAACTACGGTATGATTGGAAGAATTCAAAATTTAATCTCATTACTGGATGAAACAGAAGTCGAAGATAGGGGTGACATCGGAAGCTGTCGCGAGCTGACGGGTGAAGTGTTTTGCAAAGACGCATGCGCAATTGGTAAGGAGAAGAGACCTGGGGGGTAACGCTCCTTCCTTTATTGCAGAGTCGGTTGTCCTAATGTGATCACTCAGTCGTAAGAGTTTTAGGCCCGAAACAGAAATTGAACGAATTCCTCCGGGAAAAACATCATGAAAAATGATTTTGAATTTGTTGCCGGTATAATCTTATTTCAATCGAGATTTCCGTTTAATGCAATTTTGGGGAATGCTAGCAGCAATTGCACGATCACAGATCTCCAAGCAGACTGTTTGACAATTCAAATAGAACATTCGGGAAATATATTTTCTATTTTTGATAAATATAATAGGCGACGATTCGCTAGATAGAACAAATCATTGTTTTGTTGCAATTACATGCTACACACATAAAGCAAATTACTCATTCCTTATAAAAGTTATTACAATAATTTAGCTAATAAATTTGCAGATATTTATGTATCCAAAGTATAGATAAGGTTAAGGTTAAAGTGATAAGGTTAAGGTTACAGATAAGATAAAGTTTACTCCTTTCTTGTATCTATGTCCATTAGTGCTTGTTCCACACACCCTACGTCATAAAGGAATACAGAAAAGGAAATTAATCTCTTACAGCTTTAAATAATTATAACATCTATCTTCAGAAAACATCGTAGAAAGAATTTGAATTATAAAGGTGAGGAATAGAAAAAAACCTGCAGAACTTGGATTGAACGGAATCTTAGTAATTGACTGTGAAGCCAAAATGATACTTTTTGCTGTCCATTCTTTCCATTGTGTGGCTGTTTAAGTATTTCACAATTGGCAGATTGAAGTTTTACTGGACCTTTCTCGCAACTGACATACCTAATCTCGCAACATAGCTAAACTTAACCACAAACTAACCAGAAGTTTTTAATCTCCACTACGCAGAGCGTTATCTAGGTTTTGATTTCGTTTTATGCAATTTTAAAGAATACTATCAGCATTGTAATCAATGCAAAAAAACAGTAATATGTCAATATCATTCAGGAAACAAGAAGGTCTTGAAAGAATTTAAAATCTATTTTTCTTTAAAATGTTATATTTATTTTATTTTATCTTTTCATTTTTTGTCATTACAGTTTTACAGTCGTGAACACAGCACAAACAAAAGTTTTTGTTTACTTTTAAATTATAAGAACAACCTACTATAAGCAATTCGGCCCGGTAGCCAAGTGGTAAAACACTTGATTACTGGTCGGAGGAGTTGGGTTCGATCCCAGAGTCCAACGGAGGTCGGAGATTTTCCCCACGCCGAATTCCTCCGCAGGGTCTACCCAACCCTCTTTAGAATACGTACCGGATTGCTTTCACATGTCATTAATATGTAGGGAGCCTTACTTTCAGCGCCCCCTTGTGCCATCCTGGGTCGCACGAAATAGCTTATATCTGTACCTATAATATAAGCAACATAAATTTTCCATTTTCTTAAAAAAAGTATTTAAATTAGCATTATTAATTTAACTGTTTAAATCTGATAATTTTAACCATATCAAAGTGTCCGGAATTAATGGTTATCTGTAAGGATTAAAAAACATTGTGAAACATCATTGTTGAGGTTCCAAAGATGTTTCTATTGACATTTTTGTCACCTATTCGCTTTAATTTCTAGACAACAACTTTCAGAGAAAAAGTTTAATGTAAAGTGACTTTGTATTTTATCCTAAATATATTTGCCAATGTTCAGAAACCAGCGGTTTAAAAGTTTGAATGGATACACACATCATTCCGACAGGAAAACTGATTGATGATATTCCGCTCTTTTCGAGTAAAGTTAGGCTAAAAACTTTGTCATCTAATTTAATGTCATTTGAATTTGAAAATATGCCTATCCATCCTTCTAAGTAGTGCAAATCTCTCCCCTGAAGCTGAACTTTTCGTTGTAGGCAGAGGTCAATGAACCGACATTCCAACTACTATTTAAAAAAGTAGGATTTATTCTGTATATTTTGGGATTTCGGGGTGGATATCTCTTCAACCAACTTCAAAATATGCCCTTGGCTACAAATTATCAATATACTGCGTATTATATAAATATACGTATTGGTACATAATGAGGAATTTAGACCCAAAACCACAATGTACACAACTCAGTATCTATAAGCGCAGCATCAACAACTAATTACCCTGGGAAAGTTGAAAATTAATTGGTAGATTAATACGATCCTCAAAACCAACAATTATAGTTTTAAAAAGAATACATCATCACTCGAATTGCAAATATTATTTAATGTTGCAAATTTTGGAAAAAGAATTCGCTTTTCCTTCTTCAAGCTTTTTTAACATTGAAGATAAACAATCAGTAACATAACAAAATGCGACAACATAATATTACTATCAGATTCAAATGACAGTTTACAATAACAACAATAACTAAAAAACAGTTCATAATACTAACTAAAAAAAGAATTTACATTTTTATTTATTAAACCAATATCTAAATTTATTAAGCTAACATCAATTTCAACTCCATCATATCTATTTAAATTATTAGTTCTGGAATTTCTTATTAATAAACTTTCAATTAATTTCTATGTGTAATTTTCTTTTTCTATTTCTCATATTTGTATTTTTAGGCTATGTTAGGTCTGTGTTCAAATTTATAGCAAGTCTGATATTTCAGATATATCAAATTTTTCGCTTTCTTAATATAGTGACAATATTCCAATATACGTTCCTTAAGGGTCCGTTTAATTTCTCCTAGATAAAAATTATTACAATTCATGCATTCAATCTTATATACAACACCTACTACATGCATCAAATCACTCTTATTCACCTTCGAGTGCAATGATTTTTTAAATTTATTATTACAAACAAATATCACATCATAACCGAACCTTTTACATATATCTTTTAGTTTGGAACTATATAGTTCAAATATGGTATTGCTAAATTCTGTTTTTTATTTTCTATTTCTTTGCTGTTTAAAGTGTTATATTTGTTTATTACTTGTTTTACAAAGTTATTCTCATAATCATTTTTGGTTAAATCCTCTTCTTTACTGCAAGATATATCTATTCTCTTTAAATAGTTTTCCACAATGTTTGTTTTTATGTTTTTATTGTGTCCAGAATGAAAATTTAATACATGGTTACTCTGATACTCCTTTATTTAGTGGCAGAATATTAAATTATTATTATTCTTTTTCAATATCACAAATATTTCAAAATCACAATATTTAAAAATGCTAATTTATTATCCATTTCTTTATCTTATGAATCATATTTATTTCTTTAAAAAAATTTCGAATTATCTCTTCTGTTCCATACCAAATTATCAGTATATCATCTGCATATCTGTAGTATTCATATTTCATTTAAAAATCCTTTAACAATTTAGCTTCGAAATTATTCATATATAAATTATATAAAGTTATAGATAACGGTGACCCCATTGGGAAACCTTTTACTTGTTTCAAAATTTTGTTATTGTGCTTAAAATATACATTTCGGTAACCTCTTTAATTTTTCCATTAATTTCCATTAATTTTATGTGATTTATATTTTGTTTTAACAATATTTCATTTTATTCATATGACATTTTACCCAATATTTGTAAGGTTTCATCAACCGGAATGTTTGTGTACATACTCTCTATATCTAAAGAAAATAAGTGAAATTTTCTATCATTGTTGAAGAGATGTTGTAGTTAACTGGTTAAGACTTTTGTGTTTTTATTTCTTCTTTAGGTAGTTTTAAAATCCTTACTAGCTTATTTACCACTCTGATCAAATTCTGTAGAGGGCTCCCATATGCATTTAGTAAAGGTCTCAAAAGGTTATTCTCTTTATGGATTTTAACTCTTCCTTCAATTGTGGGAGTCTCAATTGAGACCTTTAGTATATGCATATGGGAGCCTCATACGCCACACTAGAATCCTTTACTGATTTGATAGCCCTCACTGTGCTGCAAGACTAGGCTGAAGATTGAAATAATTATATAAAATTGTAAGTACAATTATTGAGGTCTCTGTAGTACAAGAATGAAAAATGTATTTCTTTTACATGAAGTCTGCTTTAACTTTCATATAAAAAAATCGTACTCCTGTCATGAAATATTGTTTACTTTCGATATTCATAATTCTAATGGAAATTTTAAAATCTGTAAGACTGCCTGCAGGGGATTTGCTTGAGAATAAAAAAAGGTAACTTTTAGAATTTGGAATTTCTAATTGTCTAAGCGTATGTCATTTGGCGTGTTCGAGCCTAATGCCAAAAGACTGTCCTCTTCTATCTTTAAAAAACCCAAAACTGAAAGATTTCCAAGCTTATATTTTCTAAGAGAAAGGAAAAAAATATTGCTGGGATCGGCTTTCTATACAAAATAGAAAAGAAAAAGAAAAAGTGGCTTTCTTTTATCATAAATAATTTGTGAAGGATAAGCCTTGCAATGGCTTAGGATACTTTTGTTACTTAGGACAAACAAAAATAACAGAACAATATCGATTTTAAAATAAAAATAAAGACATTTTGCTGTTTTAGACATTTTCCCTGTATATGCACCTTAAACGATTTTACAAATTATTTAATTTTAGTACTGCACTTATGATTTTACAGGAATTATGATTTATGTTCATATGAAACTCACTGAATTTTAAGTTCTTTAACCTAAAATTGCTGAAGTCGAACAATTATTACATTATTACATTTTTCATTATTACGACATTGTTGGATAGTCATTAATGCTTAACTTTCGTTTTAAATTTTGTAAATGTTTTCCCCACAATTCCTTGTTCATAATGTAATTTGTTATCACTTCTCATGCAATTTTTAATAATTTCTTTCTTAATTCTTACATCATGACCAGAATTAAAATTCTTACATTTTAGTTACGCCTGTACTGGTTTTCATTATATTCATGTTCCATGTAACTTTGTTTGTTAAGTAGCATGAGATCTAAATATTCAATCTGATTTTCTATTTCTTCTTCCGTAGTAAATTTGATATGAGCATCTGTAGAATAAATATGTTCATAGTATATGCTGAATTGTATTCTCGATCCCCTCCAATGATCAAGATGTCTTTGGCATATCTGTAATACGTGAAGAAATTTTTATTTCTCCATTATATGTTCCAAAACATCATACGAAAGATTATGTTAATATGCATGATAAAATGCTAAAAGAAAAACACGTCATACAGTTTAGTACATAAGCTATGTCATTTGAATGATATCAAAATTGATATTCGATTTTGTTTTTTTTTATTTCATTATTCGTGAAAACGTTAAGGACTTTTTTTTCATTTTTAAAATAAATTAAGGGATTACATAAATCAATGAAGGCCTTACTTTTGAGCTTATTTTATGTAATTACTGATCTTTGCTTGTTTGCCAAAAGACTGAGAAGATATTTACCATTTGCAGTACTTGATTGAAATATATAAATCTGATTTGTGAATTCGAGTTCTAAGCTGGCGTGGGTGCTATCTTCCTTTCTTTCCTACTATGTTTATCTTCTTCTAATTCTCTCCTCGGAGAGTCTTGTTAATTCTTCAGTTTTGAACAATAGGGTGTACGAGTAGGGTGTTCCTATTAGTAGAAGATTGACAAAAAAGTCTTAGCCTAACATATTTGAATTTCCCGCTTTATCTACCTTTGTTGGTAAACTCAAGGCTTCTTCAAAGTTCAGTTGGTGCTGCCACTTATTGGAAGTCTTTGGATCCAATTAATCCAGTTGCTTTGCTGTCAACTATCTTGTCCGGAATCTTGCCTACAAACCTTCACAAAAAGTGAGTTGGGAAATATTTGAAAATATAAAATGTCTGTTGGGAGCCTCACAAGTCTATAAATATTGTCATTTATTTTTAGTTTCGTTGCAACTTCATAAAGGTTAGGGATGGATTAATATTTCACAATTTATAATCCGTTACGACAAATAACAGCCTCCTAATTGTTTTAGTTCATCTAATATTACATATTAAAGAAACAAAGTCTTAAAAATATAGAAACAAGTTATTTAATGTAAAATACGAATAATTTTTATTTTGAAATTGATCTAATCCATTTTTCAATTAAAAAAATCCAAAATTTGGAATTTTATTTTAATTAAATAACTTTATTTTAAATCCCAAAATATCTGTTTTTTTTTAATAAATGATTTTATTATAAAAAAAAGTATCCCCTGCAATTTTCACTAACATTTGACGGTATGACCTATTAAATAAATAATAATAACTCCATTTTAAATTATGAAGTAAATATATAATTTCGCAATTATCATAATAAAAATTTCCCTTATGCGACTTTCCAATTTATTTTACGTAATAATGTAGTTACTGGAAATTTCTATATGAGTGATAATTAATCGTTATAATTAGCAACACAGAAATCAGTCACTTTAAAAAATTTCTGTTTTTTTAAACAATACTGTATTTGAACTACCCTAATGGAATTGTGAATGTATTTCAAAATGTTTTCTTTAATATAGCTTCAATTTTGTCTTCTGGCTTATTTTAAGATAAAGAATTAACTTATCTTATTTTAAATTTTAAAATATTAAATTCCTCAATAGTGGACCGGATACCCAAGTGGTAAGGTGCTTGACTGCAGGGGCCCGGTTCAATCCCTAGTGGGGGTCTGGGATTTTTGCACGCTTAATTCTCCTTCACCAAGTCCTAGTCCACCCAACCCTCGGTATAAAAGGGTACCAGATTTCTTTCTCAGAGTTATAGGAGGATCACCCGACCTCATTTCAGTCCCGAGTCATCGAAATGTTAGAGCCTCACATATTTCTGACATTGCACAATTCTAAGCAAATTAAGTAAAGTAAAAGTATATTTTCTTTTTTATAAATAAAATAAAGTAAAAGTGTATTTACTTTTATATAAATAAAATAACTAAATGTTAAATAAAGTAAAAGTGTATTTACTTTTATATAAATAAAATAAGTAAATGTTAAATAAAGTAAAAGTGTATTTACTTTTATATAAATAAAATAAGTAAATGTTAAATAAAGTCAAATTTACATTTTAAATTAGTGCAATAAAATTATGGATTTCCTAGCCATAATCTATCAGTCTTAATTAAAAAAAAACCAACAACTTGAAAGCAAAAGTGTTGTTTTTTTTTGCCTTATTTTCGAAAGTTAGCTATTTCACTACACACCCATACTTACACTCACAAAAGAAAGCCGCTATTATGAGCTTTATTTTTACATAAAACCATCAAGAAGGGGAAAATTGCAATTTTATGGATACTTTATTGATGTCATATGATCCTCTCTAGATGGTCTCCTAAAATTCAACGAATGTATTAGAATATCATTTGAGAAACTGAATTATTCTCAATATTTCCCTATGATTTTGATCGTTAAATCCTCTCTCCTAAACCACTTTATGTCCGATGTTTATTCATTCCCTTTGTGTAATTTTCATTGCGTGTTTTATTTCGAATGAGCGGTACTTCAGACAGACTACATTATCGGGTAATTGCTGCTGAAACTCGAACAAAGAGTTTCTCACTCACACCCTCTTGCTATAAATGAACTCCAGTCATTCGCTTTAATGGCTCCTCTGTGAACTTTTTGACGATTACAATTTGCATAGCCTTCCAAAAAATATAAATGTTGTTTTTTTTCCATGAATAAATATTAAAATACAGGCACAAAAGCCGACAAATTTTAGAAATAGCCATACGATTTCACAGTCACAGCCTTCACATAGTTATTGGAAGAGCCTGTAAAGAGAACTTGAAAAATGTTCTCGGTACGTATTCCTACTCGGTTTTTCAGATGCTTTCCTATCATTAATTTAATATGAGAACAATATTATCTTCCCAAATTGAATGAATAGGTGTGCTCCATTCTTAAAACCATGGCGACAATCATACTTCACATCAAGTAAGTAAAAAATTTCCAAACATTTCTGTAAACTTCTAACTGATAAGCAGAAAATTTAATATCGTGATCGAAGCTTTCCTAATACTAGATATAAGGATTTTGACACATATAAGATTGTGGAAAAGTGTATGCGTTTTTGACTGTAAGCGGTATTACAGTATGAAATTTGCAATACACTTTTTTGTTTGCTGTTATATAGACAACCATAACTGTTTTTGGATTTATAAAACTAATATTATAGATAAACAAATGGGATAGAACTGATAGAATGATATACTGACTGCGTCCTAATATTCTACTTGAAAATTCTTCGTCTATCGTTGTCTGTTTGTATGCGTCTAACTCGAAAGAAAGCATCATGGTGAACGGATTCCTTTTGATACATTGCTATTTATAGGTAAACTTAAAATATTAGAACAATTATTTTGTCTCCATCTCCTTTATCGCTCATTTGCATGATTTCCACTACACGATAGATATCTCAAAATCTTCCTAACAGATATTTACAGTTTATTTGGAGACAAGAGCGGTTAAGAGATTCAGCCATGATGAAAGAGGTGCCATGATGGTAAACAACATTAGGCGTCTTACTCTTGTTTCCCTAATGTTTGAAGAATGGAAGCCGCCCAAGATTATTCATTTATCTTTCATATTGCAGTTATAAAATGTACATAAATGCTTACCTTATCCTAAATTATCTTTATTTAAATACTTGGCTTAGAGCAAATATAAATAAACTCGAAATGAAACAGATAGAAATGAATTTATTCGTCGACAAATAATTAACATCTAATTTATCTGGAAATGTGAATTTACCATCTCTAAGATTCTCTCTTAAATCATGTGAATCCAACGCAATAAAATTTGAATAAAAGTTGAAACATTGGATGTACAGATTGTTATTCGCAAAGAACAAATTGGCAGGCATAGATATTCAAGACAAAATTTTGGAGCCTTTTAAAGGAAATTTATTAATGTTCCTTAAAAATAAAAAAGAAAATTTGCTTAATCATCCTTGCATTTTTAATAGTTTGGTAGGAAATTTTTGCAATGTATATTCAGGGGAAACAGAAAAGACCACGCCCATCATCAGAAAAGAAGAAAGAAGGAAAATGGAAAGAGAAAGAGTTGTCAGATATTGAACTGTTTGTGCCATTTTCACTTTCCAAAAGAACAGTTAAAATGTGATATGTAAGAAAGTCATTCCTTTTATTATCACTTTAAATCTTGGCAGTAATATTACAAATTTGTCACTCATTTCTATAATTCCATGGGATTGTTAAGTGTTAAATTTATACACTACGAATGCCTTGTACTAAAATTTTTCCATGATGAATTATTATTTGATAAGCTTTTACTAAGAAAAAAAAGAACGAACATATTTACGGCAGATTTCTCCAAATAGTATCAACTATTATGTAGATTAAACTTGAATCCAATTAAGTTGCGAGAAGAGGTAACACTAATACTATTTGGGAGAAACCGGACGTTAAAGATTTAAACGCATATCTACAACTTAGAAACATATATGAGATAACATAATAATCAATGAAGTACAGATGTTGTATTCTTCAAATCCTTACATACAAATGCATATATTTTTTGAAAATGCACGGCTGTTGTTTTTTAACATGAAACTGATCAAGATATAGACTTACTGATATCACTAAATTGTTGATTTACTTTAATTTTCCACTTTACTCATAAATTCGAAGTTAATAAGAGACCATGAAACCTCGAATTCCTCCGCATCTAAGTTGTAAATTATTATATTCATCTTCTGTAAACGACTCAATAGCGGTTGTGTTCTCGGGACAGTCGATTTAGAGGGTTCAGCCAGTTGGTTGTCACTAAAACGGAAATTGACTACAATATATATGCTAATCACTTCAACGCCTGAATAAATATTTGAATTAAAGTTTGTTTTTCCGCTACGTGTATTTCCGTTTTCAGGTAAATATTGGTTATTGCTCTTAGGATTCGTTAATGTTATAGAACCTTGTTAGCGTTGTTCGATAAGCCTAACGTTTCATTATGAATATAATTTCGCGTAGTAAATGTTTGACGTGAAAGCAGATAAATGAAATTTTATTTCATCAACGTTCATAGAATGTTTCGTATGAGAAAAGTATGTTATCTGCGACCCCTTTTTCACTCAAAAATATTGTATAGAAATTATATAAGAAATGTTTGAAGCATTGTTAGTCTTTAGCACAAGCAGTCCACATCATACAAATGCCATATTAACAATTCCAGAGTTTCAACATAAATACTTTTCGTATTATATTTCCAATAAATATTAACGTTTCCTAAAATTCTTTCGATATTTAAATCGACAATAAAGTTAAATTTACTTAGATAAGTACATGTGAAATCCTTAATTAGCTTTTCATAGAATTCAAATATATCACGGAATATTTCAGCATTTTTTAAAGTTAAACATAAACAATTCTTTCAATTATACCAAATAAGCAGTTCATACAATTCAAATGAACTCTTGACGACGAATCGAAAGATTGTTAACAATTTTACGGAAAGAAACTCGTTGACTAGTCATTGCTTCTTTCATCTAAATCTGGATATGTACTGCTTCAAATGATACTGGATAGCGTTTAAGATAAAATTCTCTTCTTATCGTCAGTTCAACAAAAGAAGTGGATAGCGAAGCCAGTCCGATGCTCGCCCATCTTAAACACGAAAAAAAAAATCAGTGTTTAAAGGATTGAGTGATTTGTAGGACCTATCAGAAGAGAAATAACAATGAAAATATCCCAAAGCTCTTCAGCTGTTCCAGGTTTCCTTCCCTTAATCATCAGGTTCTAGTCTGTTCAAAAGAATAAACGTCTTCGTAGACAATGAGATATCTTCCATAATCGAATATCTAACATAATGACAGCATTACTAGGAAATCCTAACAATTACGACTGAATATATGAAATTTATTCGCTCGTTTATAGGTTTCATATTCATATGCTATCTTGATTTTATAAGTACAAAGCACTTACATACTCCACATACTCAATAATCCCACATCTATGTTTATAGATGTAATGTTATGAAATCATGAAGATCTAATCGAAAATGTTGTCATTTCTATATATGATACTCTTTCTGGTATTATGATATTATTTTGTCATAAATTAAAAAGAAAATGAACGAAACAAAAAAATTAATAAAGAAAGACAAACTTGTTCATAGTTTGCAGAATTGTATTGAAATCGATTCTGTCAAATTTAAAATATTAAAACTGATGAAAGTGGTGAATGAATAGTATTTCTATAATACATTTTTGAAAAAAATATTAACGTAGTTATGGCTTATAGAAAGAATTACTGTAAAGCGGATAGTAATGCTTATAATTTCAATCACTTTATTTGAGGAAAGGCATTGGTCATATATTTTATTAATTTACGCCAAGTTTCATGAATATCCATTTATTGAAAATACGTTGCATCAAGCATAAAGATAAACTTTAAAGATAAAGTAAAAAGTTATTTCAGCCACTAACATTAATAAGAAAGAGATATAGGGAAATCTTTTTTATATCATTTCTTAACAAGCTTTTAAATTACTTCAGATTGGATTTTGAAAAGACGGTGCATCGTAATTCTTGTTGGCAGTTCTTCAAACAAACTGCTGATTATAAATGTCACGAAATTTGGCAACCATTGTTTGCAGTCCATCATTTAATATTTAAAAAAAAATCGTAAGAGAAGCAGTCAATAACAAACAGGTGAAATTCAAATATGTCGATTTTAATTCTGTTTCCAGATAGACGTCATTCGCCTGTCAAATTAAAAGACATTAAAAACTTCTTTTGAATAAATTTCAGTCTTATTTATTGTTTACAGTTAACGGGAAACCGAAAATTCACGATAAAGAACTTCAGCAAATCTCTGATTTTAAAGATATTCTGGAAATAATAAAGACGTTGAAAAAAACTAAAAAAGATAAAAGTAGAAGAGAAAAAAAGAAGGTTATTTATTTCATTTCCATCTTTTTTTTTTTTCTTTCTTTCTCTCGCCATCCTTCATGAATGAAGAAATTGAAAAAGAACGGACTGAGATATTTTTTTAACAAAAAACTGAGGGAGGGAGAAGAGAAAAAGAAATCCGAACATGATAGAGCTCATGAAAATTCCGTCCTCGCAACGCTCAAGTAATTTAAATTTTACAGTGAAGAAAAAGAAAGACCTACAACGCTGCAGGAATAGCCAAGTCGCTACGAAAAGAGGAAAGAAATTGGAAGATGGAGACTGAAAGATGTTGAGTCTAATTTCTCATCTTCATCCGACAGATGACAGTATTGGAGATGAGAATGATGGATGGTAGGGATTTTACTCATGGGTGGGGGGAGAGTTTCCTCTCCCCTCCCACGCAATAAACTGCGTCTAACCCACGATTAAGTGAGGCTGATAATTACGAGCTTCGATTAAATTCGGGTACAGTGTTTTTTTTTAACTGTTTTAATTACTGTAAAATTTTAATGAGAATCTTCTGGAAGATGTGGAGTTGATCATCTCGTCTATTTCTCACAGATTTTATGGTGAAGGTTCTTTGAATCAGAAGCACAAGTTCCACGAGTTGCTTCTCCCATCACTGTGAGGTTGAATATTGGATTTGGGTTTGGCTGTTTTTTTAACAAATGCAAAAGTCAATGAAGACACAAATTCACTATTCCAGGAAGTTCCTTGCTCTGGCATTTTCAAATTTTGAAGTTTATCTTTACAGATAAAATTCCTTACTGACTTTTGTTATACTTTTCATGCGATAAAAAGAAACTTTTCAGGAAAATAAACCAAAATAATAAAAGTACTTTAAAACTTAATATATTTGAGTTTGTGAATACTTTAAAAATCCCTCCTTCTCCGCAGGCTCATTATCAGAGAATGTTCTTTAAAACGGCATTTAACTTCCAATATTGTCATGAATTACGTAATTCATCACGTATGTACTTACTTTTCAATAAATTTCAAACTTTATTCTTCAATTAAGCTGAGAAAAAAAATAGGATCATACGGGGAATGGGACCCTTACATTTCTGTTTTTATTTTATGAAATACAAGAATAAGTATTATTAAATCATTCTAAGTGATTCGCCACAACTCTGTGGCGAAATGGGAATTGATGTGAATGTAGATTAAGCCACTTTGCATTTGTGGATAATCTTAGTATTTATCAACACAAGAATCAAATTGCATATTTGAATGCAAGATTTAAAGCACAATGGGTATTCAGTTTTGTGTCATCTTTTTTTTTTAGTTATCACAGACCTATCTCTAAACTATCTCTTGTCTTCGGGTATACTTTTTTTTTAATGTGTGCATTTCCTTTAGTAAAATAAACTCCCTAAAATTATTACAGTTCATGATATCTCAAAAGTTATTTATCCTGGGAATCAGAATAAACTATTAAAATGTGTTCTGATGCTTTTTGATACAAACTGATAGGTAATTTATCACTTCTTCAAGTCAAATGTCCTAACTCTCTACCAAATGTTTATATGTATATAAACTAATGGTAGCTGTTTCCTTTTTTTTTTTTAAGATATTAAAGTAAAGCCTTATAGCTTAACAATATCGAAGTTATATTTTTCCCCCCAACAAATGTTCTGATTTTAACTACCTTATAAATGCAATATTTTGGTACGGTTCAAGATCAGGTCTGTCTTCAAGGCATCTAAAACAGTATCGTTCATTGTTTATTTATGTATAGTTCCAAAACCTAATTGCTTTTTCTTAATTAACAAAACAAATACATAAGCTATTTTCAGGCAAAAAAACTTACCACGTATGAGAGTAACTTGCAAAACAGAAACAGCTTTACTCATTTGATATAAAACTGATGAATTTCTTTCAAATTATAGTTGTTACCTTCTTCAACTCTTACGTCTTCTAGTTTTAATAGGTAAAGCCTTTCAGAATGTTATTTGAATACTTTCAAATTTTGATAGAATTCCTTAAAAGTATTCTTTTCAGGCCTTTACTTATTTCACCATCTGATTACATTATGCGCTGTTAATTAATTTCGATTCGAGAAATTTCGGAGAATTTCCCAATTACCCGTTCCTTCTTCTCTTCCATCTAATTTCCTTGGTGTACGAACAAGTGTCTTTCTGTGGTTACTTCGTCCAGTATCAAATTTTGTTTTTTGTCTTTTTCGTGAAGGAACTTAACTTAGCATCGGCAGAATGAAACGCTCGCCAGCCTTGGACAATTTGCTTAAAATTAACATTTAATTAGTTCTCATTAGACCCGGTTCTTTTTGATTATGTTTCGCACTCCGCGTGACTTTGCTTTGTGTGAGACTTTGTATTCTGCTTTTAATTGAATTAGACAGGAGAGGAAAAAATGAGGAAAAATAGAAAAAAGCAGATTTGGTCCTCTAATTAAAATGATAATTGAACGTCAATAAGCTTCGGCGTTTCAGACTGAATTTGAATCTTGTTGGTAAAGCAGTGATTTATTATGCAAATGAGTGGTTTCTTCTCGTCAATGATATTGAATGAAATATCCTTGAGGAAACAAGTTAATTGAAAATCTTTGGAGTTTACAAAATATAAGAAATAAAAAAAGTTTATATAGTGAGAATGTGTACATCTTTATTTTCCAAGAATTATGTCAGAAATAAAGTTGGTACATAAGTTCTTACTGACAGAATTATTTACTGCAATGCATCTGAATACAGAGTACTTAAAAAATCATAACAATAAACTTATGTTCGTTTCAATGGAATTCTGTAATAATGAGGTACTTAAAGAGAGACATGAGAAACATTTTAACACTATTCGCTGTAATTCTTATCGATGCTGCGGAGATTTCAATTCAGTATTATGGAACTGTAATTTCTTTCTTACGTATTATCTCGATAGTGTTCGAATATACGGGTAGGAGTATCTTTAATTTCTGTCACAATACCTAGCTGAACCAGTTCCATTAATAAGCAAACTTCATGTAGAAAAGATGCTCTGATTTAAGTCTTTGTAAATGTATTCTAAATCTCTATGCAAAATGAAACTGACAAATAAATTATAAAAATTAGTGATTTTTTTTAACACAATTTTAATATAAATTTTCAGTGTTTAAAAAAAAATAATTAGTTTTTAGATGCCGTTGTAAACTTTTTTTAAATACGGATTTTATTGCTTTTTTATATTAAATACGTGTCTTCATATATTATTTGAATTAACAATATCTTATATCAAATATTTCAACTAAGGATGTTCCGTAATGAATTGTTTGAAATCATTGTAATATCCTGAGGAATTACAAGAAATAGCAAAACAAATGTATAACTGCTATTCTCATTCTTTGTTAAATATTTAATAAATCAGCAGATGCTTCAAAACGATAACGAAAATAACGTGTAATACAATGAAATACTGCTTTAAATTTTTGTAATACAGTATAAAATACAATATAATAGATAGTGCGATTTAACTTAAAATTTAGCGTAAAAGTTATGTGTAGGTCCCTAGGTGTTGAAAAGGGGTATTGCCTACATAATATTTTTATAAGTATTATAAGTATTTTTTATAAAATTTTAAAATATGATTATTTGTGGGTCTTTTTATCTTTTTATTAATTTGTTTAGATATTATTCATTTATCTATTTTTTTGAATTTCGGTTTAAGTTTTTTTTACAAAAAACAAAACAAAACAATACAGAATATATTTAATAACTATATATATTTCATTTCTACTGAGTGTTATTTTTCTCTTTTTAAGAATTACATATAATAAGAATTGATTGATTTAATATAACAGTCAGATTCCCAGATGTTTAATAACTGTAAAATAAGCAGTTAACAATACAAATCCTTCTCAAGCTCAAGTTCAATTGTTTTTCTAGCTCAGTTTTCAGTACATCCGGACATGGCACCGACTACTTCGCCATTTAGAACTATTTATTGTCGTTTTACTTTTATTTATTTGATTGTAATGTACTTCAGTGATAATCTTCGCAAAGACAAATCATACAGTTGCCCTGCATCTTACAGATTTTAGGGCCAAAACATTGTTAGTATGTTAACCCTGAACAAAATTATCCTCTGGAATTCTTTGATGCCGGCAAATTGTAGTTTTTACACAAAGACCATTGAATTAACTTCGCAACTTTGTCGTATCTGGCCTAATAACCCGTCTTTGCTACCTTGCTACATTCACCTATTAGCAATAGCTAATATGACTTTTTCCTGACAAAGGTCGACATTTAGAAATTTCACTTATTTCCTGAATTTTACCTTCACAACGTTGTATTAATGTTAAATGTCTTATAGGATTTTCACGAAGATTTGAACAGGCGAAACGAATTTATTCTCTCTTTTATGTATTGAAAATAGCAGAATTTTTGTAACCTTCGAAAGTTTAATGAAAAACCCACACACACAAAAAAAGAATTTTCTGTAATCCTGTTTATCAGAAAAGTCTAGTATTGCCACAAATTCTGAATCGAAGACATTAATTCCTATAAAACTTAATTTGAATCACGTTATTCGAATGCCTGCACTTTTTCCGCTTCACCGAATTTTAAAGCGAACTTAATCAGTGCCAAAGTAGCGTTAAATTCTAAAGAAGATTTTTTTTTTTTATCTTCGGCTTCTTCTTTCATTCGAGAATGGAATTTTGGCTCCGTCTCTTAATAAAATTCTTTTTTTGGCTTTTGCAGCCAATCAACACATCTTCAGAAAAATCTGATTTCGCAGACTTTTGTGTTTCTCAGTCTGTTTACATTCTGCCGACTACCACACTTTCTTCGTCCTCTTTTGTAGACTTTCGACAACAACAGCAGAATTCAAAGGTCTCTAAAGACTTAACCGTAACTTTTAATTATTCCGCAAAAAAGTCCTTGCCTTAAATGATTATATTACCGTGAATTTTGATTAACTCAAAGTCTGTTAGAAATCTCGGTGAAAGATGCAAAAAAGGAGTAACTGGTACAAGGAGAAGAAGAATAATCCTTGAATTTCAATATATCTGATAAGAGAAGTTGATTTGTTCTTTTTGTGCTATATTTGAGATATAAAGAATGTCTAAAGAGTGACATAACCTAAATAAATAACCTAAACTTATTTTTTCGAACTGCAGGATGTAGCTTTTAACATTACAAAAAACTGCAAACGAAGTAACTTATTTTTCTTTCAGATTAAAATCGTTATTGTATATTTCTATATTCTTAATATTGATTGATTTTTCGAGTGACTTCTTTTGTTCCTTTCCGAAATTAACAAAAAGTCCTAGATAGCCGGAAAGAGAGAGAAACAAAAGGAAGCAAATACAGCTAAGAAAGCAAACATTCTTGCCAGCCATCTTCACTTGATTCAGATGTACGAGCCAAGTTTGTTGGCTGCCGCCAAAAAGTCGACAGCTTTGCCTGAAAGGAAATCTGAAGTATTCAAAATTTGGAAAATCATTTTCAAACCAATGTAGACACCTATTCTTACATATTATCTTACGTATTATTCCCTTTTTTGCCGTTCTGCTTTCTAAGGATCATGTTATTAATAGGCAAAACACGTATGTATGTTTGGCGTAAAAGTGGAGAGAGCGGGAAGAGTCGGAGAGAGAATATTTTAAAGTGTATCTTAATAGTGTAGCTTAGTATTTTTACAGTTACACATTCCTCATTTTTAATTATTCCAAAGTAATACGGATAAACCGAACTACTCAACATTTCAATCAATCAATTTCAAATTGAAATCGAAAGCTAATGAATATAAATTGTCATTGGTTCAGTTTGTACATCAATGGTACTTTGTTTGATGCAGTACGGTATTTTTACTTAAATACAGAGAATCTTTGTATAAACTAAAAAAAAATTATATTCATTAAGATGTAGCTCTTAATCTAAAGTTATTTCTTAAGTGGCTTGGATTTTCTGCAATATATTTTTTAGCATTTCAAAACTTAACTCTAGACTTTTTGTGGGGGTTATTTTAAAGTTTATATATTTGAGTTTATCATTCTTCTACTCTTTGAGTTTATATTAAACATGTTTCTAATGCCGAACGTATGCATGATTGATCATATTTTTTCGACTTTTTTTGTTGTTGATATTTTAAAATATTTTGAATTGTAACGAAAATATGTATATTATGGGCGATATTCCGATGACGTACAATAACCAGTGTAACAGTATATTAGTTCAACCTCTTTTTCTTTTGCATATCTTAGTTCTCGTTATATATTAGAGTTATTTGTAATTAAGAAATTAACTGATCGATAGCGGTCGAAACGTTGTTTGTATTTTATTATAAATATCCAATTTTAAATTTTAGTCCGGTTTAGTCATTCATTTCAAGACGTACTGTGGGTGGCATTCCCAATGTCACATTGCGAAGTAGTGCTTTCCTGCATTGCTTTCCTTAAACTAGTATATATGAGATGAGAGCTTGCCTGGATTTTTCGAGCAGCTAATATGACATTGGGAATGCCCCCCACAGTAAATTATTGTGATATTTGTTTTTGTGCTTAATGAAATATTTCTGAGAATATTGAATAAAAAGCAAGTAAATTATGATTAGTTGTGGTGGCAAAAATTGTCGCTAGAATAAGTGTTCATCTGGATGGAATAACTTTTATTTAAACAATTATTTCTTTTCTTTATTTGTGAATTTTATTGGAAATCTGAATAACATTTTTAGTGAAATGAATTTCGTGAAATGTTAATGTTGCATTGACGATCTGGCAAAACAAATTTGAAATCTGAATTTGACAAATTATCTCAATAGGATCACTAGGAAAAGCCTGATTGAGTCAGACATCTACTTTGTCGTCTTTAACTCACAAAAACGTCAATTCAATGGAAATCCATTCAAAATTTCATAACAAAAAAAAGGTGGAGATTCTTGATCTTCACATAAAGTACAAACAAAGTATTTAGTATTTAGTGCTGTAAATCCTAAAACAGTTGCGTTGTAACTTTTGCGTTATTTAATTTAAGGTTTCACAGAAGATTCTGGTTTCTGTAACTTCTTCGTGAATAAAAAACTAGTTTTAATAAAATTCCGACTTTTCTGAATACCATATTTTTAGATTTTTAATTTGGGAAGTTTGATGGGAAGATTTGAGCTGTTTAAAGCATTTTGTTTATTTTCCTATTTATTTTCCTTTGTGTGAACCTCGAAGCTCGTAATCCTTAATTATTTTTTTTTTAAGTTCCATTCGACTTTTTCCTTCAATTTTTATATTATTCAACATGGATCAATGGTTTAACCATCGTAAGTAGCAGAATGTTCAGTTCCTTTACGTTCATTAAAATTTTGAAATTTACTGGGACTTTGGTAATGAAGGCCTAAGCTTCTTAATGTTGTCTTCGGGACTTTTAATTAACAGTGTAACCATTAAGAACCCTTAATCAACAATAAATTCACAAGAAAAACGTTGAGGTTGAGGTATTTCCTTTGCTTCTAAGTTAAAGAGATTAAGCTGAATGAGCGAAAATACTTTATTTTTCACAACAGCAGTTGAAATTGAGGCAATAATTCTTTATTTTTCCTACAATTAAAACAAAATATAATCCTTCAACTAAAAGAATGAAGTATCATTAGCAGCTACTAATTACTAAAAATGTCGCGTTTATTTGGTACTTCATCTATTAAATTAACTCAGTTTTAAGTCATCTTATTAAACACGTGTATTTCCGAATTCAAATCTAGCCAAAGCCAAGAATTTTAGTAATAAATTCAAATCCTCAAATACCTCATTTTCTAAGTACAACAAATAACAAGGACAAAGGACTAAAATCAAGGTTCAAGATTTATTCAGAACGAGATAACATTCATTCTATTCTTCCAAGCGCTTCTGCATATTAATAGTTGTGCTTTTGCTATTCCATTATTAATTTTGTAAACCATTCTACAATTAGTTGCCTACTTAATTATAGATTTATTCAGCGTTTCTAAAATATAAAAATGCAGAAATGGTTAATTATTAAATTTTATTTTTGCAGAATTATTTAAAATGTTTAATTTTCTTCGATTAGAATATCTTCTAATTTTGTAGAAATTCATTATTTTTATTTCCAATTGCTTCAGAAAATGAAAGAGAATTTATAATAGTTAATTTTTAATATTCTTGTATTTATGTTGCTGTCCATCAAAGTTTGTTTAATAAAAAAATGAAGTAATTGAAGTAATTTTGGAAAAACATATTTCAGAAACCCACCACGGTAAGACATTACAATTTATTATTTTCATCGTTTCCAACAGGTGTTTCCAATTTACTAAACTGGAATAAGATCACATTCATTTTAAAACTGTAGCCTACTAGAAAGTACAAAAAAATCAAACAAAATTACATTGAATGGAAATTAATTTCGATTGAGTTTTTTTCTCAAAGCACTATAGCATTAAGTTCAAAAGCATCATGAAAATCGTTAAAGTTACATTTATATTATTGCATATAACTGATATCAGGGATATAAATGGTAATACTGATATGATTTACTTTCACATCAAAAAAAGTAATTATATTTTTAGATATGTAGCAAATATTCATACATAGATGTTATCTGGCCACAATAAAGAAGTAAATAGTGTCATTTTAAACAGCAAGATTTCGCAAACCTCTCTTTCAGTTAAAATTGATTCTGCAAACTGTAGATTAAATCGTCGAACTACAATTTAAGTAAAATATTAAATAAAACAGCCATTAAGTATACTTTTAAGGGAACAATGGATTAACATAAAATGGATTTTCACATTGGGATTACAAATCTAAAATCTAATTACAATGATATAATTCAGTAATTCTAAATCGTAAATATGAATTAATAAGCTTCCTTTATCGTCGAAGAGCAAATGAAACATAAACGCTCCATGAAACCCTTTTTCACTTATAGTGCTCAGGCAAATACCAGAAACTTTAAGTCCCAGAGTCTTCAAGATTTTTCGTAAATCCTAAGCAATAGCTTGGAAGACATAAGGTTAAATAGGAAGTGTTTCATTTTAAAAATTGATACAAATTGAAGAAAGAAACTTTTGATTTCGTTGTTACGAATCCACAGTAAAAATACACTCAAAAATAGAATTAGGTTTCCCTTTTGAAAGATTTTGAACTTTAAGATCACTTTGTATTTCAGTCATAAATGTTGATTGAAAATGATTTGCCAACGCAGTAAATACTAATAACAATAAACCTTAAAGTATTAAGGCAGAATATAATACAATAAATGAATTGCAGTGAAAATCAAAATCTATTTTTATTTATTTATTAGTCTATTTCCAATGAAAGTTAGGCATAAAGAGCCTAAGCTCTGTCTTCATTTAAAACACATTAGGATCTGTACATTAGCCTTACAAAAGGTCGCAGTGCTAATTGCGTGAAATGTTTTGCAAGAAAAAGTACTGGAAGAAATAATTCTTTTTAATAATCCACTGTCATCGGGGGTTTTGATATGATAAAATTTAGCTGAATTTGAGCGGTATACTTTAATCTAATTTCTTTGGATTTAATTAACTTCAAAGAATGAAAAATTTGAAGATCCACATTGTTTTCGACGAATCTAAGATTTTCTGTTTATTGTTTTCCCTATATTTAAAAATAAGGAAAACAGGCTTAAAGATAATCGTCGGCATCAATGTGGAGCCTCCAAACTTAAAGATACAATAAAAAACGACGACTTTCCTTTTCACCTCGATTCGAGACCTCGCTGTTTACCTAGCTGATGATCACCAAAGAGCGTGAAATAGCTGTTCTAGCATGTTACTTAGTAAACACTTGGTTTCACCCATTGCGGCTCTTAGATATTTTTTTCTGACAATGCCTCCGAGGTTTACACCATCATCAGATTTCTCGAGTTCTGAAATCTTACTAAACCAGTGCATCAAATTAGTCTCAATAAAACGGAATTAGACAAAGGACATTTTTTACTGTCTTCTACAGACATTTAGAAACTTGCTAATTTTTTTTGAGAATCGTCTACATTTTTTAAAGCAATATGAATGTCAATTTGCTTTTTATCCATACTGAATTCATTGTGGCAGTCGAAGAATTTTTGACAGTTTGTATGTAAAGGAAGAATCCTTGAACATTCCTTATTTGCTAAATACGCCGTAATTACGTCTTGGAAAAGCGGGAAAGAAAGCGAGACAAATAAAAAAAAATTGGAAGCAAAGCATAAAATACTCTGCGAAATTAACCATAAAAAAGGCAGCTTCTTTCAGCAGTCTAAGTACTCGGAATGTTGTCTGTCTGATTCCGTTTCACAACTTTGACTGGTGAAGCTAATGTTGATAGAAAAGAATGCCAAGATTTTTCTACATTGCACTAACGCGGAATTTAAATTAGGCCTCGTGTGCGGGGTTCAGCCCCACATTTGGCCGCAGTCAGATTAAAGAGTCCCCGTATATGTTTCGTGGGTTTGGCTGAATGTCAGTAAATAAAATGGGTAATGAACGTTTCACTTGGATGAGGGCGCTACGGTCGACAAGGCCAGCGAAATGGCACGGAATATATCTTCTTGGAGTCAAAGGAAACGGAAGCTCCTCGTTGGTGTTTAATAGGTTGTTTTGAATTTATAATGAAGACGAATGAAGACGGGAATTTTAAACACAATTAATTTTATTCTCGATTCAGTATAGAAATTTTCAAACGTGTGAAAACAAAGAGATGCAATTGTAATATGAATTGTTCCAAAAAAGGCTAGACACAAAAACTATTTAAAAATATTGTAAACATTAAAGATATTTAATAATACGACCAGGTATCGAACCGGACTCGCCGGTTTTTTTCGAGTACAATATCAGCACGGTAGAGGCTGCTTGACAAAATTCAAAACAATAACGGATCTGTGATTGGACGGGATGAATATCTGGTGGAGTACCCTGATCCTGTGTATCCTGTGTTCTTGTGCACAGGAATTCAGGAAATGGATGATGTCATGGTCGGAAATGGAAACACTGCAACAAAACATAGGTCACCGAGACGGCTATTGTTGATTTATTAATATAAATACAAATAATAATAAATATATATAATTTGTTAAAGTTATTGTGAATTTTCTAAAATTATTTTCAAATCTTTAGGTACGATTGTTACCATTATTCTCATGTTGATCTACCTTCTGAATTTATTCAATCTGATATCAAATGATACACAAATATCGACATGAAAATTAAAATCTAATGATATATATTCCTATTCAACTATTGAATCAAATATCAGATCTCTAGGCTGATGATTCAAGGGTGGAAAAATAAAAAAGATTGAATTAATGTACTTTTCTAAAACTCATTTACATGGCAGTACGATGGAATAATTTCGGATTATGGATATCGTTGTTTGGATTAATTCTCAAAAAATTTCCTCACAACGAAAACATAAAAATTATTTCAATGGCCTGAGGAGCTTATCTTTCTCAAAGCATGTTCATGCTAGAGCCACAAGAAAATGACTCTTGTAATAAGGCCAGGATTTTTATGATCTAAAAGTCATACACGTAAACATATATGTATACATTTGCAACTTAAAATAAAAATATGACCTAAAAACTGGACAGCAGACATCTTTCAACCAGAAAAATAGAAGAAAAAAAAAACCAGTTATTAAAAAAAAATATCAAAAACCTTCATATCTTAACTACCTCTTTATAAGAAAAATATTATTTATTTATAATCTTAAATGTACTTTAATTTACCAAAATTTGCTCTACCACTAAAAAATGACAAAATACGCAATTATATCAAAGAATTAGAATATTTAATTTTTTTTTGAGAATTTCTATTTATTTTATAAATATCAATGAACAGTAGGAAAAAAAATTAATATTTCATAAAAATCCCGGATCTATTGACCAGTAATCGAAATAAACAATCAATCAACATTGACACTGTCTTTTATAGAATAGAAAAAAAAAGGCTAATCCAATTTTCTTAGATTAATTCTACAATCCTACGTCTAACAAAAAAATGTTAGGATTTTTTTTAAAACATCTACGTTTCGCTTTTAATTATTTAAGTTGTTATATAAGAGCAATTTTTAAAATCTACTGATGCATTTTAATCATAGATTTCACTTTCAAAGCAAATTGAAAAGAAAAACTAGCGTTCAGCTCCAATTAAAAGACAGAAAAAAAAAGACGAAAAATGTTTCACTGTTTCGATTAAAAATATTCATAATTAATTAGCAAGGTTTGCGGTAAAGAAGACTTAAAGCAACATTTGGCATCTCCGAGCAGAATTCATCAACTTTTTTTGTAAGATTGAGTTCAATCAAGCGACTGTTCTTCATTATTTCTTTCTTTTTTTTGATTGTTTTTGTATTTTTTTTTCCTTTGAAATTTCGATGAGTTCCATGATTAATTTCAGTGCTGTTTTTCCCTTGAGTTGAGATAGTGATAGTGCAGTTCATAGGCGGGAAAAACCGTGTTGCTAAGCATGTCATGTATTAGTGATGGGATTCATTAATTATTCCTCAACTGTAGAAAGAAATAGAGCCTGTTTATTGGTCTGCTTGTAACGGCCTTCTACCACAACTTCTTCAATTTCCTGGAATCGTTGTAGAAATGAAAGGAATTTAGTACCGCAACATTGATATGTTAACACACTTTAGTTTTAGTTTTCGATTTAAAATCTCAGTGCTTGATAATCATTTTTTTGTTTTTTTAAATTTTGCCTGTCGTTTTTTCATAATACCGTGGGCTTTATTTTTGAAAGATACATTTCACTTTGAGAATTCATGTACAGCCGAACTGTCTAGATCTAAACTGCAGCCTTCCTAAATTGGCTGATTCGCCTGAATTTCAGTCAAATCCCGGGACTAGTTTGGATGTTTCCTTTTTTTTCATGAGTTTGTCTGCTTCTTTTTCTCTGCTTCCTTAATGGCTGCCGATGGCCATTTGCGTATTTAGAGTTCGCATAATAGCCCTAAACCGAAGCACTAGTAGATTGTAGCCTTCAACCTAATAAAAAAAAAAATTAAAAGGTTCTGTGGTTTGCCCGATACTTATGTGAACTCAAAGTAACAGATATTGACTTTTGTCTAAAAACGTAAAAAAAAATATACTTTCTTCGCCAAAGATCCACAATAATTTAATAATTTCCTTAGCAATTAAATTTTTTTCAGCAATTAAATTTTCTATCTTTAAAAAGGCTTTTATTTTACTGTAATGAAATACACTTAACATTTAATAAAACTTCCCAACAATTTCAAGAATAATCTAGCCATGCTCAACAACAAAATATTTAAAGTATGTATTTCCAAATATAACAGAATATAAGCAATTCCTGGAAGAACTGGACGCCTATTTTTTTTTAAACTTCCATGTTTTTTTTGGAAATCATGTAATAACATATAAAATGTAATCATGTAATAACACGAAAACTTCCGATTTTTTGTAAAGCCTCCTGTTTTAAATTATTAATTAAATATAAAATCTGCTGACTATTGTAATGCTATTCAAAATTTCTATTTTCTAAAAAAAAAAAATCAATTAACTCCGTAGTACTTGCATAAGTATTCTAAATCATTTCTAATCATATCAAAGCAAGCGTAGATTAGTATATAAAAAAATGATTAATATCCAGTGTTAGAAGTCGATAGAAACTTATCGTTTCTAAGCTTATCTATGGGAACCTGAAGTTCCATACAGTGGTTCAAAAATTATTAGAAGGAGCACAAATGGTTTTTTTTCAGCCTCACTTTCCTAGGAAAGTAGATTAGAAATAGCAAAGAAACTGAATAAAATTATTCGCTTTCTATTTATACATTTTGATCATATTATTTAAAATACCTCGTATATGACGATCAGTAATTTTTGTTCATTTGACATTTGTAATCAAGAAATTCCAAGAGATAATTCACGTCATTATAACTATAATTATCACCAGTAAAGTTATAAATGCTTTTCCTTCCTTCCTTTATCGACTAGGGACCACGGAACTAGTTCAATCTGACAATGTCAGGGCGAAGCTAGTGAAAGTCAAGAAGGGGGACGAGATTCACATCCCGTCCAGGATAACCCTGAAATAGTAAGTCCTGGAGAAACGGACGAAACACAGAAGAAGAAAGAAACAGCCATGCCAACACCGGGATTTGAATCCAAGTTCCAACACAACGGCCACACGGCAGACCGCCGTCTAGGCCGCTCGACCATGTCGGAACGGCTACAAATGCTTTTAATGTTATACAAAATTTTTAGATGCCTACATACTGTTTTCTAACAATACGCATTATATAACAGATTACATAATATCAAGTATTTTCGAATCATGTTTCGAGTCATTCCTTTCATCAAATACACCCTTAGAACCAAAGTAATGAACCGTGGAATTACAATGCAACTGTTCTCTCAATTTTAGAATTTAAGTTGCAAATGAGATTATAACTTAATAACCTTTCACCGCTTACTTAAAGTGATCCTTACGATGGTTAGTAAAGGTCAAATTCTGATCAAACCTAAATAACTTGATTAAGTTGCGACAATAAATATTTTCCTACAGATCTTTCAGGTCATTCGTTGAGTTAAAACAACTTCATTCTATCAATGATTTACCACATATACACCCATAGGTTATGTGCTTCAGGAGTATGAAAGTAGGAATTTCTAATAAGTATTTATTTTTATGTATTAAACAAAGAAAGTAAAACAAGCAATTAAACATTTCGTGTTGACAATTTGATTATCACATTTCTCTATTCTATCTATTAAGAGAAAATAATATATATCTTGTAGAAAATTGCAATTTTTATTTCATTAGCATGTTTTTTAAAGAAAATGAAATCAGAGAATTAACACAATATATTAGTGTATTTCCCCTTTCACGGTAATAACTGTTGAATTTTTTAGGGGACCTTGTTGAAACTTGCATATTTAGACGTAGCAGGAACTTAAGCTTATGTATTTTTATGTGGAATCTATTATTCCATATGTTAAGGTGATAAAAGATAGACTTTACAATGGAAGTCTATTGTTGAGCATGCCAAAACTCACAAAGAGTTGTAGCGCCATTTAAGAAGGTGATAAAAATTCCAATAAACCGTGATGAGAAGCGAAACAACGGGTTTCTATAAATATCTAACAATATTTATTCATGCTTCTTGCTTGTGCTAGTGTCAGTGCTTGATATTATTAAACTTTATTGGATATAAGTAACTTTCATGGTTTTTGTTTTAGAAAATGGAAAATTTGTACTGTTTACTTTCGCAAGATTATTAACATGGAATTAAAATAAATTTAGACTTTAGTTTGTATTGTTCTGAAAAATAAAGAACGCGATATTTTAAAGAAAGTAATATTTAAGTTCTTTGAAAAACTGTATTTTATATTGTAGTTTTTCTGCAAATTATTTTAGTTTTAGATTGATATAATGACAGTATTTTCAAGAGAAGTTTTCTAGTCAAAGTTAATTGTTCTCGCTTTATCAGAAAATGCTAATATGGTCTTATTGTAAAAATTCGGGATCTTGTATTTTCCGACACTTTAACAACCATAAGCGTGGGTGACACTCGAATTAACGACTTGAGCATACGTCTTCTTCATTGAGAGAACATTGAATTACCGTCAACACCGTCGGTGGGGGTGGAAGAGGGGAGCTTAAAGTATTTGGTGCACCATTCGTATCACTCAAACGACTCTCTGGATCTCGGGAGACATTTGCGTGCAATTACATTTACGAAAATTACTTTTTCTTTTTATCATTGCCGAAAATGCTTTTCACTATTCCGGAAATGGAAAAGCAGTTTAGAAAAAGAAGAAAACACAAAGCGTCCATAAGTCATTTGCAGAAGTCTTTTACTAAGATGTAATGTTTTGATAAACAAAGTAAAACAGAACTTTTTGACATTCTTTGAAGCAAAAGAAATTAAGGATGAATGTAAATAAATGATAAGGAAAAGATGTGTCAGAACATTTTATGAAATCGATTGGAGATAAGAAAATAGTAGTTAAGGTGGCAAGTTTTTTATATTAGCATTAAAAAGCGTTTGTATGAATATTTGAGTTGAGTATATTATTATATAGAATAACTATACTTTTGTCCGGTTTTAAGAGATATGCTTTTACAGTAAAAACCTCAATAAAAGTAAAACATTCTTGATAAATGGTTATTAGATGACGTGTCACTACTATTAACGACAATTTTCCATGAATAGTCGGGGCATTTTTTTTATTCTAGAAAAAGAAATTAAAAAAATTAAATAATTAAAAAATGGCATATTTGATCAAAACCAAACCAATTATTTTGAAATTTTAGCTGTTAAAGAAAACAAGTATAACATATGCATGAGATTCTTACCAAAGAATGTGAAAGCCTAATGTCTAATGTTTGTCTAATGTTAAAGTATGTAATGTTTTGTAATGTAATGTAAAGTATGTAATGTTTGTCTAATGTCTTAAAGTCTAATGTTTGTGACGTTCCTGAATTTTCTGATTGAGAAAGATTCATCCAAAGTACGCTTATTAATAGGTTCCATCGGGCATAAATCTACCTTTAAATTTCATTTTACAAACCGAAGTTAAAGCTATTAATCATACATATCTACATTTAAGCAAAATATAAAATACTTTACTATGCAGATTACCGAAATGTTTCCTGGATTATGTTAGCTGTAATCCAGGTTGTCTTATTTATGGATGCAAATGGAACAAATTCAGTAGGAAGTTTAGGTTCCATTTTCAACTGCCAAGTTCAAATTGATTTTTGATCAACTTAAACGATTCAGAACTGCTGATCGTCAAATTCCATAAAACAGTCGCAGTTCCACTTCTGCAATTAAAATTTCGTTAACACTGATCTAGAACTTGACAACTTTAAATCAACTTCAGGCCTAAGAATTTCTTGTGTTATATTATAATATGAAAACAACAGTTTAGAAACAACAGTCCTTTTTTTTTGAAAACTGAATCAACTGGAATATTCTAGAATCAAGAAGTGAGGGTTTATCGACATAACATTAAACAATATTTAGGGATTAACAGTAGTGATTGGCTCTGTAACTTCGTAGGCCTAAAGTAGAAACCAGTTCTTATCCGTTCTTTACTGCAAAAAATTGTGTAGAAATTTTAGATAAGAGAATCAGAAGATAATGTTCGAATTAAGAATAAACTCCTATAATGTTAAGATCAGGAATGTTGTTGAAGATTAATGGAGACGATTCCCAAGTACACTTGGAAAAAAAAACAACTTACGTTTATTTATCACGAGATCCTTGTAAGTCATCTTTTCATATTGAAAAGGTCTTGCAAGTTTCCCTGATAAGAATTTCTATCAACAATATGGCTAACATTAATTACTTCAAAAAAAAAAATAACCAACAATAAATTTATGTCCGATAAACCATGATCCATTTCTCGCATGTTTCAAGATCATTTGTCTCCGCTGCAGTTTTTATCACCAGGAATTCAATGCTAGAACAACTTGAACCATCAAGTCTTTTTTTTTTACCCTAACTACTGATTGGCAAATATGTTGACAGCGCTTTCGCTCAAAATTGAATTTGTTACAATTACGTTCCTAAGCTCTTTCTTTGCAGTCATGAAGAACTTAATAACCGTTTTCTTACAAAATTTGTTTTTCAAAACGCTTTTACATTTACATTATCTTTCCTCTCCCACAAAATAAGAAATAAATGTTATTTTAATGATGTTTACTTAAAATGTAGCACCCACCAAACTACAAAACAAAACCAAAAAGAATTTACCGTTAGAGCATCTAGTCTTATTTATAGTTAGACCTTAAAGAAGAGTTCCAAACAGCTAAACGAAAGGAAAAGGCAAAGTTTTCCTAAACAGAAATACAAAATAAGGAATGGTTAGCCTCCTAAATGCCTAACACCTGAAGCAAAACAATACATCCATCGAAGAAAATCATTCATGTACTAAAATAACATTGACATTATGAAAAAAAAACCTACCCACACACAGATACAAATACATACTCACACAAAAAAAAAATATAAAGAAATGTTAAGGAAGAATATTTGAAGCAAAGCAGGCTTTAAGTTCTTTCTGGAACTCCTTCTTTTTGTCTTTGTAAATTGATGAAATTTTATAAAAGACATCAAATTTGAAGATAAGAAATGAATTTAACCATGTTTTATTATCATTGAAAAATTCAAAATAGCAAGAAATTTTAAATTACGTTTAAAAACGTTCTGAAAGCGACAACACCTCTTTATACAATTAGACTTCATTTAAATCACAGACGAAATTGAAATTTGTATAGAACTCATAATTATTGGGCCTGTTAATTATTGGACATCAATTTTGTGGACTAAGGGTTGCCTAATCCTGCTAATATTTAAAGGTGGATCATAAATCAACTACGTACCACATTTGATAAAAACCAGCCCAGCCGTTTTAGCGTGAAGTCGGTACAAGACAAGCAGGTAAATAAAGGAAAAAAAAATATTCAATTGGAATTGTAACAAAAATTGTGGGAATCAATACTTCCCGTTCGAAATCAACAAAATTGTTCTTTAATGCTCAAAGCCAACTCATTTTCCAATCTTTAAGTATTCTTAACAATTTCTTAAGATTTGAGACTGCATCCAAATCATTACGATGTATTGTTGATTTCCTATATTTTTAGAATCTCGATAACTGAAACTTTTTCATTGTTCTTCTATCTACAAAGATTATAAATAGATTCACAACAGATGAGATTCCCTTCAATCTGTTTATTTACTGGCAGCAAAAAATACCACTTCCATGATTTTTCTCTACCCTTAAAATAAAATTAACAAGTCCTCTTATAGATTTGTTAGACAGAAGCTGTTTTGCTTTGGATCTTTCTAAAATAATTTCATTGTTTTCAAAAAAAATCACATTTTCAACGGATAATATGTATCTTTTATATTGAAATTATAGACTACCAAATCTATTGCTATATAAACGCTTATTACAATATGTCTTGGATATTGTCCAACGTGTTATCAGCAACATAGTAATAGCATAAATGGACTCTACGTATTCAGAGAAAGTGAAACGGTCTACTGAGACATTCCACAATGTGAGAGTCCAAATGTGTTCCCAAAGTGGGCCCATTGAGAGATTTTCAAATATCCTCTGTGAGGTCGTAAGCCGAAGGCAGGTTTCTAAGACTTCAGTGTTTGCCTTGAGGGCATTGCCTCTTTCTTGAGAAAACTGGAGGAAATGCTGCATAACTGTTGCAAAGACATAAGGCTCTCAGTTTGTATTCGAACATAAAAGTAAATTCTTCTATTGGGGCTGTTTCCAATCAAAATCTTTTTAAAAATATCTCTTATATCATTTATGCTAATATCAAAATTAATATCAAGATTATAGAAAAAAGTGTAGACTGAACTCATTCAGTCAGAATTAAAAATAAAACTAAATATTGTACTGCTTTTTATACTGATTTAAACAAGTTAATGCGTGTACATGGTGGCGTATGATAAACAATTATTCAAAGAGAAAACATGGATATTGGATTTTACTTTCAACTTTACTAGACAGTTTGTTGATAAAATAAGTACAAAAATTAGTTGTTATCAATTTAGTAATCAGCATTTTTTTGAAAATTGTGTAATTTTAATGATTTAGTAGCAAGGTTATTATTAGCCAATAGAATCTTCAGGAAATCGATTTTTGATTAGTAATATCCTATTCCCATATTTTCGCAGTTTGGTAATTTCTTGCCCATTGACTCAACGCGTAAATATATGCAGATATATCATAGTCTATAAGTTAGAAGTCTATAAGTTATTTTATTGAGTTTCATAAAAATAAATTTATGCTTAATTCTTATAAAAAAATATTCAAAATTACTAGCTGCAAATTTTTATTGTTTACAGAGACTTTACAAAGATCAAATTTTAACCACAGGACTTATCAATGCGTTCCGCATTTCTTCAATCATGCAATGAAATGCAATTGCAATTAAATATGCTGTCTATTATGTACATTGTTTCACAATAGTAATGTAATTATGACAATGGAATACGACTTGAGGACAAATTATTTGATTACTTAAAATTTGTAAGGCATTTTTTGTAAGGAATTTGATAATACTTCTATCATCAAGTATTCTTTATCTACATTATTATAGAATTTTAATGATTGCTTGAAGTATTATATCACAAAAGAATAACAAAAAAACTGCATTTTTATTTTAAGAAAACGCGAATTCGATACCAACGGTTTTTGTAAAGGGAATGTAAGTCCTTCTACCTGGATGATCTTCATCACCATCATTATGATTATCTTTACATTATTGTTTAGTTTTCCAACTCTTCTTTCATTCTTTCAGATCATTATGCTTTCAGAACTCCTAAATGTTTCTTTCCATTTCCTTCTCCTTCACATTAGGATCAACTTCACTACTACCTTTAGATGACAATTCTCTTTTGCTTCCGAAAGAAAAGACGATGATGACATCTGCCGTTCTCTATCAGGAAAAAATAAAGAATCTTTTTTTTTCCTAACTTCTTTTTTCTTGAAAGTTTTAAGTTTTCAATTTATTTCAACTGTCAACGTAAAAGTAGATGAGTGCTTGAAACACATTAAGCATTTTTTTAGTGGTTCACTGTCATCGAAAAAAGAGAATAATATTACTTTCAAACCATTCTTATTTGTTCAGAAAAAGAGAAATACCAAGAGCAAATGGATATTCAAACAATAATATTAAAAAAAGAGAATATTGAATTTGCATTTATAAGTTATCTTAAGTGTAATCAATAGCTTGTTTAGAAAAGAAAGTCAATTGTATTTTGCTATTTTTTTTTTGTCTTTTTGCAGGGAAAAAAAACTCTTGAAACTTATGTTAGAGCTTTTAGCTTCGATTACAGCTTACAAATATTTCATTTACACTTTTATAGATAAAAACCCATGCTTTTAAAAAAAAAAAAAAAAAGTTATTCGTTAATGAGAGCTGAGCCATTATCTCAATGGAGCTAGATGTTGGAAAGATAGCATAAAAAAAACTAAACAACTGTTGCATTTAAAATATAATATAAATCAGAATAGGTTTTTTTAATGAAGTTGCGTTAGTGAGGATTCGAAAAAAATCAAAGTAATATTTTGGAAGATACGGGTTAGAGAGGTGAAAAAAAGTGAACCCCAAGAAGCTTGTGTTCCTTACTGAACACTTTGTTTACAATGAAGCAAATTAAAGACAGCATGAATATGTTGTTATTTAATAGAAATATAACATGTACAAGGTCGCAAACCTTAAATTAAAATGCATATTTCGTATTTTCCTACTTCTGCCATTGTTCATCATTAAGATAGGTCGAAGATAGGCTATCAACATTTTGAGTGTAGAAGTTTTTTATTTGCAATGATTATTACATCGTTATTCACTTAATGATACAATATTTTTTACTTACGAAAAATAGTTAAACTTTTCTCACAGCCACAGCTTAAGAGCTCTTGTCCAACAACACTCTAAGCACTTTTTTTTAGTTAGTTTACGGCAATTCGAGCAAAGGGAATTTTCTAGCTTCTGATTCTGTCAGCGAATGGCTCTAGGTTGTTCTTTTTTCCCCATAGTAATGGGAGAGTAAAGAAATACAATAAAAATCAATAGGGAGAATAAAACAAAATGATCAAAAGATCTAAAATGATTTAGAAAAAAAAAACTATATTTTTTTTTCCTTTTTTCGTTGTTCTCTAAAATAAATGACTTTAAATTATAAACTGGCAACTTTATTTGTAGTTTATGAGGTTAGAAAAATAAAAAAAAATACTTACGATAACATCCACCTATCAAATCTACCTTCTTCATTTCACGCTATTAAAAAGACTTCTTTCCTGCTTATGTGTCTATAGTTTTAGAAGGGCGACAGAGGTCTTTGCTTCGCATTTCAATGACCAATGAGATGGTTTACATAACTGTATATGCACACTTTCATTCACATAAAGTTATCTATCTTCTGATAGTTATTCACAAACATAGTTATTTTTCAACAGCAGTTTTCAATGCATTTGACAGCTTTATCAATAATAGTTACTTGTTACAGTTTTGTTTGAGGAAACGTAAAATTCCAAATAATATCGAGAAATAAAACAATAAGCCAGTCATTTAATCTGCTCTAAGCCATATACTGTGTGCTACGAAGACAGACAGACTAAATGGAGTATTGATTTTTCTTTTAATTTCTTTTTTTTTTTCTTTTTTTGAGTCTTTTGTTACTAGAGTTTTTCTTTAAAGAAGTTTATGAATGGAACGAATCGTTTCATCATTTTGGTGTGGTTGCTGTTGGAGTTTTGATTGACGTGAAACTCTAACCTTGTCCAGACCATTAAGTTTAACGGAGGCCTCTAGAACTAAAACTGACAGAAAAGGGAGCAAGGACCAACCAGCAGCTCCCACATATGGACCTAATCCCGATGGAGGAAGCAGACCAAAAATTTCTTCCAATCCATTTGGAACCAATACACCGTGATTTAAAGCCATCACTTTTCTTTGTATTCTCTCCACTAAATAACCAATAATAAACGCCATCATCCTTTTCCACTTGTCGGTTGTAAGCGTCGAACATCTATGAAATCAAAGAATTATGGAGAGAGATCTCTACTATCTTCAAGGCAGTTGTATATGTGGTAGACACAGCTTATTACTATATATGATTTCAATGAATTTATTACGCTACCTTTGCAACTAAAAAAAAATATTTTTTTCTTAAATATATTCTTCTTCTTTTTTTTCATCATCTCCTCTCTATTCATTAGAATTCTAAAGTATAGATATTAAAGTAGATTCAAGTGTAACTATTAAATATTTCTTTACTTTTTTTGTTATATCTTTTAAATTTGCATCACATTACAACAGATAATAAATTTCGACCTTTTAAATTTTGCATATGTTGTATTATCCACGGCAATAAATACGATTGTACAATTATAGGACTTCAATTAGAACTAATTAAGAGTAGAATTATGCTGTTTTTTAAGGAATTAAGAAAAAACAAAAAACACTGCTAATTTTAGGAGCATGTTTAGAACAAAATAAAAAAGAATTTCAAAAGTCTGTAAATAGATGTAAAGCTTTTGTTATTTTCTTATTTTACTGAATTGAAATATTTCCATTGCTATTATCATTCTGGGCATTCTTTAAATAAATTAATAAATTACTGTTATTTAATTCTTGAACAATTTCTGAACAATTCTGATTATTATCAATCTTTATTTTTTTTCAAAGATATATCCGTTTTATTAATAGGCCTTCCTGAGATTAGCAATGCATAGCACTGCTAATCTCAACATAAATACAATTTTTCAAGTCAAGTTCTTTAAATTGTGATTATACTAAGCATATTATAGTATAATAATACTGAACAAATATTTCAGTCTCGGTCATTGTATGCCAACTCTTCCTGTTCCAAGTTCTGCAAAAAAAAATCCAAAACAACCAAACAAACAAAAAATAAACCTCATAACATCTTTATTATCTACTGTGGCACGAAAATTATTCTATTGGGACTGCTTTTGTAATGATTCCTAATTGCTGAACAGTCGTCTGTTCAAATCAGCTGCTGTTTAGATCTTACAGAGGAAGCATTGGTAAATAGAAGGTCTTTGAATAAGGATTTGCGTCTCCGATTTCATTTTTCTTTTTTTATGGCTGCGACTGTTGACATTTTGAAATTTCATTTTGGTTTTCGTTTTGAAAAATAATTGCAAGAAAAGGCTATCCATCCTTGTTGTAGACTATTTAGCAATTGTCATTATTTCACTTATAGAAAATAATATTAAATCTGAAAAAATTAATCTACGTAATTATCCCTTAAATTTTATCTGTGTAAAAAAAAATAAAGCTATACAACGATTGCAATTTGAAAGGGATTTAGAATCAATACGATTTTAAAGGTAGAAAAATTTTTAATTTTTTAAAGATTTTTTAAAAATTCTAAAAGTAATAAAACAACAGATTTTTGATATAAACAGGTTGGTTACTTTGCATTGTTCTCATAAAAAATAATAAACTGCTTACAGTAGTTAAAATAGTTTTACAATGTTTTCTTTTCATTTCTGTTTTCCTGTTTCCCATGATTCCAATATTTAATGAAATACAGCAGTTATCTATTATTTTGTCTACATTGTCAGTCACTGGTGGAAGGGCGTAGTTTCTGTCGAACTAAATCCCTAGCCTTTGCTCAGTGGAGTGGTCGTACAAGGCAGGCACACCATCTGCATTCTGCTCTTCTCTCTCCCACTATTGACACTGACGGATCAGCTGCCAGTCGGGACTCTAATGAGACCCTGCGTGGCATGCAGATGCCAAAGCCTTAGCATTTCTCCCGACAAACTAAGGAGATAGCCGATCGAATATGCTGAGCTCTAGAAGGCTGCAGTCCAACGAAATACTCGTTAAACACCAAGTAATGATGGTTATTATTCAAGTAGATTAGAAGCCCATGCAAAGAAGAATTTTTAATATAAATTGAAATGATGCATTAAAAAGAGCTGCATAAACTTACAACCAACTTAGCATGTCAAGTCTTAATTTAGACTTAAACACTCTTTTAACGCCTCTCCGCTAAAACAGCTAGACTGATTTTCTTAAAATTTTATATGTTGCTTAAGTAAAGGTTCAACTTAAAGCAAAAGCATAATTATTTTGGTCTTTATTTCTACCCAGCGATCCCTAATCGCTCGTTGCTCAGTCTTTCATTACGCTATGGATACCACAACGTATTCGTAGCTTACATAAGTTTTGACTTAACATGCAAAATATGTGCAATCTCAATATTAAACTTTTATATTTATTTGTTATCTATTAAATTTATTTATTATCTACTAGCGGCAGGTATTAATTATGCGTAATTAATTAACTAACAAAAAGCCGGCTTTGAATAGACTCCCGCACTGTTAAAATCACTTCCGAAAATTTGCCTAATAAATATATATACTTTTAAGATTGAAGGTATTTAAAATTGACTAATGCTACGACGCTGTAAGATTATTAGAAATTATTTTTTTTTGTGTATGTTTAAGAACAAATGACGCTTTTCTTATGGCTTTTCCAAGCTTTTAAATTTACAAATAATTCGTATAAAGTTTACAGTTTGAAATGTTGAAAATATGATTGTGCACTTTTACATGGATTTCTACGTGGGCAAGTAATATTTCCTATTTCTAGCTACTGTAGATTTTGAATAAAACGATTCACAAAATGTGATCTAATTGGGAATGGAGAGACTCGCTTCGATCGCCTCAATTATTTACACGTAAATAATTAACTAGCAGTTAGTATTTAGATTATTATTATTTTTATTTAGATTATAAGAAGTTAATAAAGCAAAATATAATAAATTTGATAGTAAAATATTCCAAGAAATGTCGCCAAAAACATACCAACTTGTTTGTCGTAGATGCCCGTTGGAAGTATCTTATTATCCTTGTTCCTTTTAGAATATAGAACTGATTTGTATCGTTAAAGAAGCACAATTTAACCCTCTACAAAACTCAGAATTAATTGACTGGTTCAAAAGTTATAAGCGATAACTTTTTGTAAAGCATAATAATTAAAAGATGCATGAAATTTTGTTTCGTTTTGGGTTTTTTAAAGCACTTTTGTCTAACTGATGTAATCCCCGTAAGGTTTTTCAAGTATTTCTTCACTGTTTGAATATTTAAGGTAGTAAAGTGATGTTACGTGATCATAAACATTCCCAACTACATTTCCTACCGGATGAAAAAGTGAAAGAGTTGACTAGTTTTTAAGTTCTAAGGGAACAAATAGTTTTGCTCTTTGCTCATAATATATATGGAGATATTATACACGTATCACACAATGAATCTGACGTCAAGTTAGTTTCTTTGGTAGTGGAATGCTGGGAGACTTACCTCCCGTGATCCAAGGAACACATACTTTATTTTATTTCACAGTTTACCTTATATTTATAATATATTTAACGTGAGCCTAAAGTATATGCTTAGATTAAATGATCACCAACATAGAATTTTATTATATATTTTTAACTAAAATTCTGTGTATTAGGGATCTCTCATTTAATCTAAGATTAACTTATAAAGAAAAGTCAATGGACTGCAGGCCATTTAACGTGATTTACTGTCCATTGCTTTAAATAATTCTATAAACAATAACACCATAGTCAGCAGGGAAACATTGCAACTTAAACACAAAATTTCCCTAGCTGACTATGATTATTTCATTTAATAGCTGTGAAATGGAGAGAAATCAACAGAAATATTTCAACTTACTGCTTAAATCTCAAATATCTAAAAGGAAATCTTAAAGTTCTGTTTTACAAGAAATAATAAAATATATTCTTATGTATTTACAAGCTTTATTATCCCCTTTACTCAAATACACATAGAGAAAAATATTTAATTCAATGAATAGAACAAATTTTCAGTCTAGTGCTTCAATATAATTAATGATTTAAATTATCAACTTTCAATATTTGTCAGTTAAGAGCTAAAGATCTACTGTTTATTCACAGCGATATTCAATGTACTTTATAATAACTATTCAATTGTTTAAATAATTCTCGTTTATTTCCGTTACTTTTGAATGGTAAAAAGAAACAGATATATTTCAATTTTATTATAGTAATTCTTTCCATAAACAGAATAATCTAGAAGTAATGCATGATTTTCATTGAATTGAAAAGAAAATTCTGTACATTAACACTTTTCTATTTTAACATTATTACCAAACAAAAATAATAATTTCATACTGATTCGGCAATTTGTAAACCACTAAAGAATGTTTAAAGAGTGTTTAAACACTAGAGAATGTTAAACCCCGGGCCCCCGCCTGAGAGGGGCCCCACGACGAGACGAATACATATTTAAAATTTATCATTAGTCCTATCCATATAATTTTTTTCCAGCCTAGGGGGCCCCACCAGCCAGCCTAGGGGCCCCATCCATCGAAGTATCCCGATCAGCGCCTTTATAAGGTTTTTTTTTTTTTAGTTGTTGAATTGGAGATTCCGTTTTTTTTTTTTTTTCTCGGTTGTTGAATTGAAGATTCCGTTTTTTTGTTGTTGGTTGTGGAATAATGGAACTCCCGTCCCGGGCCCCCGAAGGCGTTGCTACGCCAATGGGAATGAGTTGGGCTTTTTTGTGGCCCAACTGAAAATAAAGGATGCTTAATTGTGCTTCAATTTTTTGTCACAGAATGTAAATCGGATATTGGTAATGTAATCCTTAACTTCTGAAAGAATAGAGACTTTAAAATCTTTACACCCTAGTAGTTTTCGAAATTGGCCTGCCCATCGCTACTTGTTCCGTCCATTATGGATGGCTGAGCTTACATGTAATAAAAATCTTAAAGAAGAGCAGTAGAACTGAAACAATCGTAAGTAACTTATAAACTTAATGACACTTAATCTTGTAAAACTTTACAACTGTAGTTTATAAAATGTATCATGAAATGTAGCAAATAACCAAATGCTTTTTAATATACACTCTTTTAACAAAAAAATCAAAGTGTCCAATTTGAGTAAAATTCTGTATGCAACTCCTTTTCATTAGACGTGCAACTGATTAAAGTTTAGTTGTCAAGAAACTCACCCCTTTGACCCAATAGAAATGTCCCTCTTGTGGTCCATCTAAGGCCCTCAGAATCTTACCAGACACATTCTGTTTCGCAGAACTGTTCATTCAATCAGTTTACCATCGATAATGCCTCGAGCATGCACTCGAAGACCATATGAGCAATTGCGGCATTTCGAGAAGCCCATCGTGGGACTGCGAGAAGCCTGCTGATCATACAGACGAATCATTCGCCATCTGGATTGTAGTGATACTTCTGTGGGAAGATTTGAAAATTGATGGTTGCGTGAGAGCACTCATTCACGTCACCAAAGCTTGGGTCGGTCTAACAGCATCATTGCTGAGGGAAGAGATTTGCAGTAAGGCAGGCCCTAACTATTTCGACTGCTTCACTCTCCACCTACCAGAGAGATGTGACATCTTATATATATCAACCAGTATCTAACCGCTCAATTACTTGACGAATTGCAGAAGATGTGCTTCATTCCCGTTATAAGGCCCGCCTCTAACAACCCAATACACGAGACCCAGTTTGAAATCGTGCCGTGCTCGAGAGATATGGTCAACTGTCGTGTGTTATCGTATTATGTTCAGTGATGAATCTTTCTTTTGCTTTTTAAGATGATCATCGCATCCTCTTAATAAAGAGGACTGGATAGCGCTCAAATCCTGGCAATATTATCGAGACACACATTACAGCGGGGTGTAATGATGTGGGGATTCATTTCTTAAGACAGCTGATCCCCTCCGATAGAAATTCGAGGAACTTAAATACGTGCATGAGATACGTGCGTGAGATCCTACAACCAGTTATTTTGCTTTTCATATCACGTCTGTCAGAAGTAATTGTCCAACAGGAATGCATTTCCTAACATTGCATATGTTTTCCGAAGATTTTCCAAGCAATCCAAACTCTTGCTTTGCCAGCCAGGTCCTTAAACTTGTCCACCTCGAGCATATTTGCAGCATGTTAAGAAGTCAACTGTATCCATCATCGAAAATCTTTGCTATTAGAGCAGCAGTTGCAGCAAGCTTTGCGTGATCTGCCATAAGACAACATCAGGGCTTTGTATCAATCTATGTCAAGCCATATATCAGGATACTTAGTGACCAGAAGCGCCTCAGTACGATAATGTAAACGAGATGCCGCTATTGTTCAATAAAAACTTGTATTTTCACTGTGAAATTTGAATTAATTCCAATTGTCGTCATCCAATGGCACTTACAAATGGACATTCAAATTGGACGTATCCTTAATTGTGCTTCAATTTTTTTGTCACAGAATGTAAATCGGATATTGTTAATGTAATCCTTAACTTCCGAAAGAATAGAGACTTTAAAATCAAGCATATGTTTGTTTGGAATTATATTTTACCTATCATCTGGACTGAATTAATTACTACATTTGAGCTATAACAGCATTCGACATTTTCTTGTTTACGATAGTTAACTCGAGATAAATTTGTGCAAGAAAATCAACTTAACTTATATTATACTGAACTTAACCAATGCATAATCAATGTCTATCATGATCAGTTTTAAATTCATTAATCTGGCTATTATCAACATCATAGATCAATTTCCATCATTAATTCTGGAACTTTCCAGACTAAAACTTACTTTCTCAAAAATATAAATTAATTTCCAATTTAAAAATTAAAAATGGAAGCACGACGGATTTTTCAATAGGAACGAAATGAGAGAACAAGAGACAGATGAAAATCTCTGAGGAATACGACAAAATAATTAGGAAGATAATTAATCTTCCTGTTCTAAAAAATTCCCTGAAAAGTTCTAAGAATAACAAATAAGGTCACCATCCAAGTTAATTGAACTCTATTTTAGATTATTTTAATTTCTGCAAATCACTCGAGATAGTTCTTTTCAATTTACCTACTGAAATATAATTTCACTAATGCATGTCAATACTTCTTTTGCAAATTAAGAGAAAGCTAATGACGCATTTGCTTTACAAGACATCAAAGTTTTTTCCGAAATCTTTATATTTCTTCAAATACGATACCGGTATTTTCAAGTAATGAGACAGAAAAGTTTTTCAATCATTCATTGCCTCAGGATGTTATGCCTTCTCTTTGGAAGTGCATTTAGAGTTGTAAGAGTTTATTACTTTCTGAGAAACTCTACTTCAAAGCTTTTAACATACGTGTTCCGTGGAATATTTTGTTTTTATTCTTATCAAACAGCGAATGTGAATATACAGGGTGTACCTGAAATGTGCTGCCAAACTTAAAGGTTGTAAAATAAAAATAAAATTACTTTAACGTGCGCAAATTATTTAACAAACATAATATA
>JAFIDM010012231.1:59987191-59998292 GCA_023159025.1 Thereuonema tuberculata | reverse complement strand
GGCTGAATGTGGAAATATAGACTGAAAAATAAAAATTGGCTACATTTTATAAAATTACTTTAACGTGCGCAAATTATTTAACAAACATAATATAATAAAGCCAACACACAAGACTAAAAATTACAAAATTACAAAATAAGAAAGCTCACATTCGCAATCGATTTCGCCATAATAAATGATATGGCATTTTCAAGCAAAGATACACAAATAATTACAAAGTTCAGTCTTTATATACAAATGGCTGGAGACCAAACAGTATGCAAATTTCAGTGAAGTCAACTATTACTGGCGGTAAGGGGTGTCCAAAAGTCTCGAAGCAGATCAACTTTTTTTTTTTTTTTTATTGTCCAAAGTCCGGTTATTGTAGGCTGAGTGTGGAAATATAGACTGAAAAACAAAAATTGGCTACATTTAAAGGTTGTATTCAATCATACAAAACAACGGATAAATGTCATATAAACATGGGTCTGGAAATGCGATGTTTCCAAGTTATGAGCGATGAAATGACGCAGCACATTTCAGGTATTTATTCATGTTTTTAATTATGTAACGGAATTTTAAATTTGGTTTCTCCAATCTTAGGACATGAAATTTTAGAATAATTAAAGTTAGATAGTGGAGAGATATGTTCCTTATGGTTCACTTAGATTTTGTCATTTAAGTAACTTGTAAGCATAAAAAAAGTTTTAAATTTAAGTTTTTATTAATCTTTCTATTATCAACAGCATAGATTAATTTCTACCATTCATTCTGGAACATTCCAGGCTAAAACTTTTCGAAAGGAATATATTTATAATATATATTAAAATAATTGTCGGATTTCTTTAATTGCGAGCTTTCTTATTCCTTTTTCTTTGTTTTATTCTGCTCCATTGCGTTGCACCCACACTCCTGCTCCTGAGATTTGAAAAAATACATTTAATACGAGGATCTACCGGAAATTCACGGAAGCCTCAAGCAACCTATGTTTAATTTGAATGGCTTATGAGCAAAAGGATCATGTAAACACTATTTCATGAATTAGAACATTAAAACACAACTGCTTCCGTTCAGACTTTAGCTAATCATTCAACAAAGAGATTTAGGAAGGAGTCCAATTACTTACATTCTTTTATCAAGAAATACTTTCATTCTCAAGCGTTTTATTTTTACAGTCACTTCTGATTTCTTTCGAAACGACATTTGAAATATTCTCTTTGATGCTTTTGAAAAAGAAAATCAAACAAAAAGTTAGGTAATACTATTACTACTATTACACGTTTACATTGATCAGAAAACCAGTTTTAAATATGTTTAGGCCTACTTTAATATCTGCATATTTTTATTGAAATATTACTATGAACTATTAAGGATCAATGAAATACTTTCAACATTAGGCCTTTCACAAAAAGACAAAATCAAAAAAATAAATAAATCTTAAGTTTTCGTTGTTGTTTATTAATTATTATTTCGCTGTTAATTATTAATAACTACTAATTTATTTTTTTTTAATAAAAAAGTCATTTTACCATTTTTTTATTAAAAAATATTAACAGTTCAGAATTTCAGGAAACAACTAAAATGTTTTTGTTTTTTTTTAAGATATTTAGACATCTATCTCTCTCTCTCTCTATCTCTCTTGCTTTTTTTTTTTCTTTAACCAATTTCGGAAATGGGATTACTTTAAATGCATTAAGCTTTTTATCAATTTAACGATATTTATCTGTTTAATGAGAGAGATCTCAAGGCAGATACAATAATCCTTTTAGAAACGCATCTTAATCGTTTCCGCTGACAACTGATAAATTAAGCTTCTTCATAGGAGGAAGTTCATCCAATACCATCGACAAATAGAAAACCCTTTGTTATTTGAAACCAACCAACCACCAAGAGTTTTTCATTTGAAGTCGTTTGTGACAAACGATGATTCCTCTGACCTACACTTCGGCTCCTCTCTGCTTCCATCTTTTTTTTTTCTTCGTCTGCATGTTTGTTTATGTAATAGAACACCGCAGTGATTGATTCTGATCTATCAGATGACTTAGCTGGACAGCAAGAATCGTAAATCAAATTCTGGATTTCCCAAATGAAACAGAAAGTGGTCTTTATAACGGTGAAAACTTGTACTAAACTTCAATGTCCTTTATTGAGTATCTGAATAGTTTCCACAATAATCGAGTTGATGAGAAATTAAGATAAGGTAGAAGTAAAAAAATGATGGTTTTAATTGAAAGTTTTTATCAATTATATGTCATATAATTATTCAAATCACAGCAAACCTTCAAGAACCTGGCATCTATTTTCCTTAAACTTTATTGTAAAAATACAAATAATACATATACGTAAACTGATTGGCTGTTAAGCTGACTTTCTCAGGAAAGCAAAAAAATTTGAGAAAAGAAAAATGTTAAAGGAAAATAATACTGTGTGTTAAAGGGAATTTCAGTGTGAATACGTTAATTTTGTTATGAGATTTACTTTCTTTTAATAATATTGCACCTAAATATTTGGTGTAAATTTATTTTCCTGAAGCTAATTTTTGTGTAACGTTACAATATTCTTTTCATTCCTGGTTAACATTTTTATTATATGCTTGAATTGATTTACAATTATTATTACTTAATATTATCATTAATGATAACTATGAATTCACCAGATTTAGAAATAAAGGACGGAAGAGTTGAACCAATCATTGGCATATGTTGGGGGAAGGCTTAGAGGAGGATATTTTTGTTGGGGTTTATATCCTCCCCACCTTTCTAATTTGATCCCTTTCTAGTTACAGTCACTGGATTAAACTTAATTGATTTAAACGCAAAGATATATCGTATCTGTTTTCCTTTGAATACTTTATCTTATTTCATTTCAAACATAGAAAACATTTCAAATTTTTCCGTAAATCAGGATGGGTCCGATGGTCCAGTGGTTAAGGCGCTGCGGAGTAGAGGAGTTGGGTTCACTTTCCAGGGCTGTTACACTATGGTTGGAGATTTTTCCAGGTTGGATCCAGACGGATCCTAAGGTTCACCCAGCCCTCTATTAAACGGGTACGCGTTTCTTACTCGGGGTTAAGGGCGGGAGGACCTCAGAATCGCATCCAACCTCAAGTAGTTCCGCACCGAAGATCTGCATGGCTTGTAGTTTTTTACCTATATTTCATGAAGATTTCAGTTCAACTCTCAATAACAATCGTAGACATTATTTGAGGACATAATTGCTTTCCCGAAAGCTTTTGAAGATCTTTGATTTCAACCCTTTGACTTCCCAATCGACTTGGGATTTCAGTAGGAATAGATTTTTTTTTTCTATTTTAAAACTAAGTTTGAGAAAAGTTCATCCACTGCTCCATTACGAATAATGATGATGTTGTTGTTTTGTTTTCCCAGAAATCCCTCTCCTTTCGATTTTACCTAATAAGGAGACAACCCTTCAGAATACTTTCCGCGAAATGCAGCTTATCGTCGTATTTTCGTCTGCTGTGATTACCATTTGTGTCTGCATCTTTTCTGCCTCCTTGAAGCCCTGAACGGTCGCAGGTTAAACGGCGCAAAATGCAGTTCTTTTATCCAACGTAGATCTCGTTACACTCTGGCAGGCAAATGGGGGAAGGTGAATGGGGAGAACGAGCGAGCGGTGCAATCCAGATACAACTAACGCTCTCCTTAGAGCTGCGACCCCAATTGCCACCCTCAACTCGTATTAGCATTGGATGCAAAGCGTTCGCCCGCCCGCCACAAAGAGAATTGTTCTCTCTTCCAACCATTATACATTTCGAACGATTCCACCTGCGGGATATGGACTTACCCGCTGATGAGCACTTCTTTCCTAATCATTTGTCTTTGGAGACGACAAAATAAATATAAATCAAACATAAATCTCTCATAAATCAAGCTTCATAAATCAAATTTCCAATATATCAATTAATACATTTGCTTAGATTTCAGAATATTTTAAAGTGATATTACCAAGTCACAACAATAATTCAAGAGGTAAAAGTAGTGTAAAATGTTTACGTACTTTCACACCTAATTTAACATAAAATAATAAATAATAACTTAATTATTACATGCATAAGTGTAAAGTGTGTCAAGATTCATTCCTTTTACTAGACATGGGCACGTTTATTTTTAAAAACATTTATCACTATTAATTATAATACGTATTTATCATAGGCAATCAACGCGGAATGACTGAGCAAAACAAGAGCGAGGAGGGGAGGAGCCAGATGGACCGACCGAGTGGGCGGAGCCTAAATGCAGCTGTTAAAGTTGACTGCGTTCACTGTTTATGGCTGCATTTTCGCTCAAGAAATTTCCTTTTTCTTTTTTCGCATTTTTAATTTTTTTTAAATATATTTTTCCTCATTTTGGTCCAAATTCTAAACCGGCGTAAATCTGAATCGTCGAAAACGAGGGCTACCTGTATAAACATTGACGAAGATTTTTATCCAGGCCTTTCAAAACAGAAATATTTCCCTCCAAATTTAGAAGCTTCAAATCTTCTATAAAAATGATATTCCCTATAGAGAAAAATATCCAGGAATGTTAATTGGAGTTTAAAGTACAAAGTAATACAGAAAGTGAAAAAAAAAATCCTATTCTCATACCATCTTGAGTTGTTATCAACCGGGATAGCTATTTCATCATTATTAAGATTCATCAGCCAAATTTTCCCAGTTGTTATATAATTGAAACTTACGGAAGAAGAAAAAATAAAATGTAATAAAGATGAAACATCTGATCTACTGGAAATAACTAAAAGTTTGGTTGTAAAACTGTCTATATTTCTAATCTTATGTACATTTCACCAAAGCTCTAATTGCGTTAAGCCCTTAGTTGTTCAATAATTAATTTTACCGAAATCGAACAATTTTAATTACTTAAGAAGTAGATGAAAGAATACAATTTTTAAGAATAAATGAAACTTGTTTATCTTCAAATTTTATTTTATTTTATAAAGCTCGATGTAAATTCTATTCCGCTTCACTTAATAATTGGCCAAAAATAGTGGCAAACAACCCATTTGTTTTTAAGAGCTACAAGACTCCATGAGAAAAAAATATTTCCATTCTACATATTTCTTCTCTTGATTTGTGTCCTACTGTATGACAGAATCTTTCTCAAACGCAAAGAAGAAATTAATAAAAATTTCAGCTAGGCTTGCTCTAACATTATTATAAAAGTTAATTTCATACAAAAGTTTCTGATTTTTTTTTAAATTAAAACGAAATCTATTAATTTCTTACGTTGATTCATCTAAACAAAAGTTTTAATTCTTGTAAACTAACTATATTGCATATTTATCATTTTCAGTTTTGTTTAGTATAAAATAGTACAGAATCATTTTCGAAATTCCAATAGAAGTTAACTTTTCTCTCTAACAAAGGTATCCTAAAAGAAATTGTGATAATTCAAATCAATTCTCCATTATCAATTCAATAAAGTACAACCATACATGTATTCTGAATGAAAGATAATTAATCCCCGCGGACTCAGTACAAGTGGAGGTATAGTTCTGGTACTAATGTGGAGTAATGTAGTGGGAATAGAGAGTGTGAAGATGTTATTCTGAATTACGAACAAATTAAGCAAATGCATTGTGCAGATCGTTGAAGTACTTCAGAGGAGAGCTACTCATGAATTCGTTACATTTAAGATAGTAAATAATTCAATAGTTCTTACTGATTTGCCTCAATGGTTAATTCCCTTCATAGCTCGTACTATGATGTAGGCTCCAACTTACCTGAAGTCAATCGGGACTAGAAAGTTTTGGATGGCCATTCCAATGCCACCTACTTCCAACTCGGTCTACATTTGAAATTGAACAGACTGAACTATAGCGCTTAGGAAAAAAAATCACCGAATTCTACTGGGACTTGAAATCGAATATCTATATCAATGGACCACAAATGTAAATGTATATAAAAAAATTATCTTAATTTTAAAAAAATCCATGGTGAAGAAGAACGTGGCACCTCCAAAAATTAAAAGCAATAAATAAACATTAAAAATAAAAATAGGAAAATTCATGTGCCAGTCTCTGCTGGCCTCAAATGAAACGCATAAAAAGAAACATACAAGAATCCTAAAATTGTATAATCATCAAAATTGATTATATAATTGATTATACAATTTTAGGTATTTTGTATGTTTCTTTTTATTCGTAAAGAAATTCATTTGAGTGGCACATGAATTTTCCTATTATTATTCTTAATATTTATTTATTGTTTTTAGTTTTAGTTTTGGAGGTGCCAGGTCACATTAATTATTATGACCTCCGTACTGAGACCAGGCTGTTTACATCTCAGCCGATGTTCTCCAATACAGCGTGAAACGGCCGTTCTGAGATATCACGTTATAAACACTTGGTCTCAAACATTGATGATTACGCCAAAAAACAATCCAATTGATACGAAAGTGTCACAAAACGTTCTTTTACATTCCTGAAAGTATATTATCTAGATGAAACAAAATTATTTTTTATCTAGTATATAATAAATGGGTAGATTAGCATAAGGTTATATGTTTTCAATTGGTATTTTGTCAATTTACGATCGATGTAAACATTTCACTGAAAATCGACTCTACTTTTGGAAGTAAGAGAGAACAGAGAGAGAAACTAAACCATTGCCAAGGCCAGCATCTGTGAGAAGCAGCGTCGAATGAGATATCTGAATAAGCAAGAATGGAATCCATGCCAAGACGGACAATTCTATCCCTTATCGTAGGAGTCCTATTCCATTTGAAGTCGGCACTGGGAGGCGAAGGTAGTGGAGTGTCTCTATGTGTGTGTGTCTATATAAAAGGAAGGTCCTCCTCACATCAAACGCAGTGAGGGCGATTTAATTCCCCCTTCCCGTCTCCTCCTACACCCGCTGTCATGATCAACAGTCAAAAGGATATCTTCGAGGCCATATTCCCGTCACGTCCTCTGACAAGAAAATCAATACATTTGATTCCGAAAAGATTTGGCATGTCTAAAGTGTTAGCTTTGACTGTAGTTCGGGCGGAAGGGATATGAGTTCGACTTCTGTTATCCTCTTCCCCAGTCTTCCTCCCCTGATAGCCAATCACATCGCAGCACCAGGAACGCTTGAATCGATACGGTGTCAAAAGTTCATAAAGAATTTCAAGTCATAAAGATACTTCATGAAGGCTACTTCCAGTCTATATTAGAATAAGAAAGAAATTTAAAGTAAGGAACCACATTCACAGTGATAAGTTCCAGCAGACTTCTTAGTAAAAATATTCTAAAAAGAAAATAATGAGTTTCGGGATTCTTTTACAATACACTGTTAGACTGAAGCTAAGACTACAAACTTTCGTAACTATTCCGCATCTAATTTTTCTGTCTTCAAACTTATTTTTTAAACTTGATTTTGTTTTAATGTAATAGTGATTTACTATTCCTAGTTGTTATTGTAGAATAACAAAGCAATGAAGTCTGAAATTCAAGTGGCATCCTTTGTTTTGGCTCCAAACTAAGTTGAACTGAATTTACAATTCCAAATTTTTTGTTCAGGAAGAATTGGATGAAATTCAAATTGCTTAATCTTTAGCCTCTGTTTCGAAGGAAAGACAGAATGATTAAATGAGGCATTCTATGCACACGATACTAAGTCACTTAAGAAAGTAGTGTTTTCTCTCTCTAGCTCAAATATACATATCACACATAATCTCTCTCTTCCTCTCCTTAATTCATTATGTGTTTATGTTACTTAAGGTCAAATCACAAGGAAGAAGTTTTCGTCATTGCAGTCTTTTAAGAAATACTGAAAGTTTTTCATTATATGCTTCTGCCATTTTGATTTCATTGTTTCAAATCAGATTTTCAAAAAAATGTGAAGAAATTTAAACAGCAAGATCTAAAATTTAAACTTTCAATTTTCGTTACGGGTTAAAGTCACCTTTACACACCAAAATTTTTGTAAAATGCTAAATGAATTTTAGTAAGTTGTCAATTTGTTTCCAAATTGCATATAGTTGTATTTTAGAATCTTAATTATTTACTTACTAATAGATGCATGTGACTGCTAGTTCTGAACTTTTGAATAATGCTAAATTTTCTCAAAGTCCTTGCGAACCCGGTGTCACTTCAACAAGAAATGAAAAAAGTAATTTTAAGAAATAGGCATCTATATAATTAATTTCAATTTTAATTTTTTTTACTACTTTAGTTTTTTTTAGGCATCTACATATTCTGATGCATAGAATGAATTTGTTTCTAGTACGAGTTTTTGCTTGCTAAGTAGCCCTGACTGAGGAGAGCCCAAGAAACTCGAAACAGCTGTCTCAGGGTCTCAGCTTAAAATAAACGTAAAAAGGCTTCTTAGTTTTCAGAAATTCATTTCACTATCTTTCAGGAATTGTTTATTTTCGAAGATATTGAATTAAATGTGCTGACTGTGATACTTCATACGTAATATTCTTAGGTTTAGTTCAAGCGGTGGGAAAATACAGTCGCTATTTCGTCACGGGTTCTTCTCTTTTGTTTACTATTACGTCACTGCCCCGAAGCGGGTGAATGGCGCTAACTAATTTCTTCATTAAACTTTAGAGCAAGTTCTAAAGACCATTCAATGATGCAACTGCTGATGAAAATGATGACAGAAACATATCACACGATCAAATAACATCAGTAATCAAAACGAAAAGCGCCATTGGGTCATTTGATCATAGGAAGACAAAAATTAACTTAAAAAGATAGAAAACTTTATGATTGTCTTTGTGATCCTAATAATGTTTGAACCATTGCGATGAAATTAATTAAAATCGATATTTCGGTGTAATTATTAAATGATGGTACAATGGTAAAATTGAAATGATGGTACAACATACAATCAATTGTATTTATCATAGAACAAGAAATACTATATTTGTAATGCGAATGTATGTCTTTTTGTTTCCACTTAGAACTTTTGAACCTCTGAAAGATACTGACCACTGCCTTGCAGATTGACTTACAACCCCCCGCCTATACCCTCCTTTTAAATCCCTAATCCTTCTTATAAATCCCTATGTCCAGGAAAATGAAAACAATTAATATAATCTAACTTGCACTACATTCGATTTACATGATAAATTTACTGTTACATGCTGAACAAATTCTATGCAATTCTCTCCTAATAAATTCCACTTTCTTGTCCTCTTCTCTGCGTATAAACCAAAATTCTTAAATCTTTTACTTGAGACAAATGATACGATTTTCCATGTAACGTTCGAACTCCCTGGACATGATTTTTGTAGATTCATTTGCTACATAACTTGCTATAACATACAAAATGTTGGTGGATACATTTCCTGATGAATCAATGAGTTATGGCATTTGCATGATGCACCTCATGTAATCAGTGATATTCTAACAAGGAATTAAGGAAGTCTCTTGTTCGGCGATCAGTCAGAATTATAATACACTTAAAAACTTGCTTTTAGGTTCTTCTCAAACAATAAAGCTCAATTCTACTCTTTTGCAGGACACATTATTGATGACAATGCATCCTTTTATATTATGAATTAAATAACTGATTAGGGTAAATATAACACCAAAAAAAAATATCTATCAGAGATCCAAAGAAGCAATACTAATAATAATACTAATCAAAAAAATAAACAAAAACGCCGACAATCTTTGGTCATTATATTCTGTGTTAATATCCAGTATCTCACAAAAATTCTACACAGGACCACCTTCAGTTTTGAACATTCTTGAATAATCCATAGAACTCGTGATAAAAGAGGATAAGTCTTCCAAAGATGAAAAAGTCAAAAGAATATTCATCTATTTCTACTAGTTGTCAGAAAATGCATATCTTTATTATTGTAAAATGAATTTTCGTCATTTTTCTAAATCAATAATTATTCTTTATTTAAATCTTTACTAAGAAGCAAAGGAAAGATATTTATAAATCACATTACGACTTATTACTACAATGAATTTTTATTTTGGTAACAGAAACTTTCATTTTATTATAAGAACCAGAACAAAGTGTATTAATAAGACATTGCTTCCATTTCTTTAACATTGCACTGTCTAAAGATCAGATTAAATTCATGAAAAGAAATCTGTTTTTGTTTGGAAAGTTCAAGTAATCTCTCTTACTGGTGATAAATCAAAAGAACTTCTGTTTTGCTTCAATTTTATAACCCGTCCACAATTTTTCCTCTTCTCCTACCTTTGTGTATTCAGAGTAACAGCGGATGTTGTTCTCCATAAAGACAAACGGCTTCAACTCTGATTTTTCGCTTCGTGCGTCAGTGCCTTTTACCGAGTGCTTTATGGTATTTTTATGGGCAAAGGCTCTTATATTGGAGGCCACAGCTTTTCATTATTCATACGGACAGAAACAACCGACCTGAACCACGCCTTTGATATCGCTTTCTTTGGATTTCGATGATGACCGGGTATATGTGTGTGTGTGTGTTCCTTAACGAACGAACGTTACACGGAACGCATCTTAAAGCCAGCGAATAAGCAGCCATTAATGAAACCTGACATCATTCTCATTGCAATACTCACTCCTGCATTGGCGTAATGGCTCTACAAGAGACAAATGACCGGCAGATCCATTTTCGAAACTAATGTCATTATCGTGAAGATCTTTAATATGGAAGCGGCCTTTCTAAATGCCTTAACAGAATCTCTTGTGGGTGAATAAAACCGAACTCGTAAGTTGAGAAGTGTCTAACGAACAACACAGCATTAGATATCTCCAACTTTGATTAACCTAAACCAAGTCTTCATTAAATTTAGAGATTCGAGTTTATATGAAGACAAAAGACATTTGATATTAAACAAGGAAAATACCAGCAAACGAAGGACGGAACTTGTACTTTGGGAGTTCCTATTACTAGTTTCTGAATTTTATCTGAAAAGATTTATCAGTAATTTTTGATGTTAAAATTTAGAATAATGCTTTCTCCAAAGAATACGCAACCATTATTAGTTCTTACTAAGCAACATCAAATTAAGACACAAAATACAGGATAACCTACACTTAATATTTTACTGGAATTATCTTTTGTCACTATTAATTACGATAAAACATACATTTCTTGGTACAACGTTTGGCTTAATTGGAATATACCTTAATGATGTTCTATATCTAAATAGAACATCTTTACAG
>JAFIDM010012231.1:59956244-59987181 GCA_023159025.1 Thereuonema tuberculata | reverse complement strand
GGCTGCGCGGTTGGCGATGTCGCTAAGACACTGGCCTCTTACCTCTTGAGTCCCGGGTTCGGTTCTCATGTGGGTTTCGTTGTTGGTGGCGATCCGCGCTGGGCAAGTTTTCCCGTGGTTCTCCCGTTTTCCTGCATTTCTAACACCATCCTTTCTCAGTCTTTCCGTGGGATGGTTCTTCTTTCCGTGGGATAGTATAAAAGATCTTTCAGGTCGACGTGCTCGGCAGTCATGCCACCCACTTTCAATTAATCTAATCTAATCTAATCTAATCTAACTGAATTATTTGCTAAAGAAAATTATAAACATACTTACAAAAGTAAGTAAGGTTAAAACAGAATTAAAAGAAAAAAAGGGAAATTCGAAACAAATTGAAGCTTATTTTTCTAACATTATTAAAATTTCTTATTTTTTTCTTTTTCTTTTTTTTTTCTAAAGTCGTGAAAAAGACAAAAACGAAATGAAATTCAAATTACATTCAAAATATAAAATACACTCAGTAGATAAATATTTTTAATTTTCTGTAAAACATGAATTACGCCTTATTTATTTAATTTATTTATTGATTGTTTAACACAAAGAGGTATTCCCAAAAATATGATCAAAATCTATTGTTTAGGTTTCAATGCTTCTCTTTGGGAATTTTCGTCTCCTGTTAAAAAAACAACCAACTTTCCAATATCAAACCTAGATCATTCTAGACCACGAATATGTATACCACGTTTCAAGACGATCCATCCAGCGGTTTAGAAGCTATTAGGACATGCACACACTCTAACACTAGCCCTTACTGGCTGATCGGGTGATCTTCATTTTTCTAATAGAAAACAGGCTAAAAACAGAAATGAACTACACAGAACCAGTGCTACAAATGTTTTTATTTTTTCAGGATAACAGATTTTCAAAGAATTTCTATTATTAAATGGTTCTGAAAATGTATTGTTTCAAGAAATTTTTTGTAAGCTGCAAAAATGGTTTTCCTTTTACGCTTTCAGTGGTTCGAAACTTGTGTTTTCAAAGAAATAAATAGACTTCTTTATATCTAAGTTTTCTTCAAAGAAAATTAAACAAAAATGCTGTTTGTTTTGTGGTTTTGTCTTTCTCTCTTTTAAACGGTAAACAAGACATTCAGAGAAAACTGACAATTTATGAATCAAGTAGTTCTACAATTATATAGCTGCTTAGATATCTCTTGTACAATATGTTACAGTCCTCTAATTGTAAGGAAGGAAAAACAGACCCTAACAGCGCTTTTTAACAGCTACAGTGCATCTATAGTTTTACATTTGTAATTTCCAGTAAATGCCGTAAAATGCCATCAGAAAATTGAATCGGAAATTATTCTAAGTTTAGAATAACTTCTTCATTTTGAAGATTTGAAATGTATGTTGCATTATTGTTAGATGCAATTCTTAGCATTTTACAAGTTTTCTTTGTGTTAGTTGAATAATAACGATCAAAATATTTGGTAAATGAACTGAAATATTTATTCAAATTGGATATTATAAAAATATTACGTAAAAACCACTTATGAATTTTTAGCGATCCATTTAGGAGCTATTGTAATAGTGACCAAAATCGATAGCTATTGCATTTGTTCTGTCCGTCCATCTCTGTTCTCCCATAATAAATTCGAACGGAAGGTCGGATCGGCAAACAGATTTCACCATCGTGTTCAGAGTCCCCAAAAAAATAGGAGTAGGGTATTTTTATGGGCCAACGCCCTCTTTCCCCCTTTTTGTTTTTCTTATTTTCCTTTTTATTTTTTTCCTATTTTTTTTTTTTATTTTTTTCTTTAAGTTAATGTACTTTTTTATTATTATTTTTATTTTTTTTTATTATTTTTATTATTATTTTATTCAATTATTTTTTTATGGGTCCACCCTTAAATTTATGCTTTAGCACAAAATTATATTCACTTGTTATTGACTTATTCATTATTGCAGTCAACCTTCACTGATAGACAAGCGTACTCAATTTCTAGTTACAGAGTCATTTCTATTAGTTATGTGCAGAGTACAAATAAAGTTCAGCTAACAAGATCATAAAGATATTAGAATGCATTAATCTGGTTCGTCTGATTAAAGTTGTAATGCACAATCATTCTCGGTCATTCACTAAACTAAAATATTTAATATGATTTTGATGTGATATTTAATTTAAATAAATATTAAATTTTATTTAATTTAAACATGGAAAGCACCCGGCGATATCTCAAGATATCAGATAGATTTTGTGATTGTGAACCAAAGATTTAAAAACGGTGTTAAAATGGCAAAAACCTATCCAGGAGCGGATGCCGATTCTGACCATAATCTTCTGATAACAGAAATAAGAACACGGCTGAAGCATATTACAAAAAAAGGAAAGTTGCTGAGGAATTGGGATGTAATAAAATTGAAGAAAGAAAAAAATGAAGCGTATTCAAGATATGTTGAGGAAGAGTTGGCAAATATAAGACAGAGTGAGGTAGTAACAGAAGAATGGAGTAATATTAGAGATGCAATGCAGAAGGCTTTAGAAGAAGAGGTTGGAGTTGCACAAAAGACTAAGAACAGGAAGACATGGATTACTCAGAGCATGATAGATAAAATGGATGAAAGGAGAAGATGGAAGAATGTAAACACTGAAGAAGGAAAAACGAAATATAAGAAACTCAACAATAATTGGAATGAACTTAAATGTGGGAAAAACCAAGGTGATGAGAATAAGCAGGCAAGAAGGTAAAGTTAATATATCCTTAGAGGGAAAGATTATACAACAAGTAAAGGCTTTTAAATATTTGGGAAGTCTGGTGAAATGGGATGGAAGTTGTACTGAAGAAATAAGAAGTAGAATAGCAATGGGTAAAGGAGCATTTGAAAAGGTAAAAGCATTGTTAACAGCACAAGGCATTTCAATAGAATTAAGGAAAAGGTTTGCTAAATGTTTTGTTTGGAGTGTGGTGTTATATGGTTGTGAATCATGGACTATTAAAAAGAAGGAAGAGAGATTTCTAGAAAGTTTTGAAATGTGGCTCTGGAGAAGAATGTTAAAAGTGAAATGGTCGGATCGAGTAAAGAACGAGGACGTTTTAAAAAGGATGGGTGAAAAAAGGAAAATGTTAGAAACCATACGCAAGAGAAAAGCATCTTGGTTAGGACATGTGCTACGAAGAGATTGTCTACAACAAAGAATAATAGAAGGAAAAGTGGAAGGAAAGAGAGGAAGAGGAAGAAGAAGGATTGGAATGCTGGATGATGTTAAAAGAGGAAGAAAGTATGAACAATTGAAGAAAGATGCACAGGATAGAAGAAAATGGAGAGCGTCCAATTGAAACCTGTCATAAAGACAGATATACCAGAGAGAGAGAGAGATTTAATTTAAAGGGTAACCTTAAAAATGTTTTATTATTTTAATTCGTCTTCATCAGTTTTTAACTGATGTTAGAGTGGAATCGAATTACATGAAAATGACGAAAATTTCTGGCTGATTTCTACCATACTTGGATTTTTTTTACAATTTCAGTATAAATTGAAATTATAAGGTTTCATCAAATCCAAGCTGTAAAAATGAAATTTTTAATTGTGACCAGCAGACGAAGGACAAATGTAAGCTTTTTAACCAATTCTGTTTCATATCGAAAAAAAGAGAGAAGTATTTCCAAGGTAAATTCGACAACGAAATAGAAAACGAAAATAGTTGGAAAGAGAACCACAGGAAGACAGATAGATGGTATTTCCTGAATATTCTGAAATATAATAGAAATGTAAAAAATATTTTGAAAAAAAAGTTGATAGCGGAAATTTTTTGAGCAATTTACAGGATTGACTTACCTCTCTACTCTTAATTAGATATTAATTGTTGAGGAATGTAATAGTACAATTAGTTATTGAATGTGAAAGAAGCATTAGGCCCTCATAAACGAAACTAATATAACTCACATAGTAAAATTAAAGAAATCGACGGGAAAAAATTAGTTACGACGAATCATTATCAATCACTTATTTTTACTGAACATCTAAAAATCCGAGTGTACTATATTCATTATATGTGGTCAAAACAGGAGATTCCTTCTTTCACATTTGAATTTCTATAACAATCAGAATCATCCTTTTTGTGTGTGTGTTACTTACATGAACAGAAATGATGAGAAGGATTTTTGTAATTTGTTTTTTTTTTTTCCCGCTATTATTTAATTTTATCTCACTATTTTTGGATTTTTTTTCTATTTGCCGAGCAGAAAGAAATATTAAAGAATGTTGCATATACTACATACATAGATATCTAAAAATAGATACATATTCCATGATCCTCTAGTTGCCTTCACAAAGATTTTTTTTATTTTTTTTTTATTTAAGGAAATAGCCGTAACTTAATCATGCCTAGAAGTCCATGTGACAGAAGTTATTCAAAACGTGAGTAAATCAATCAATTAGTAAGTAAAATTACGAAAGGAAATATAAGTTACAATAATAAAATAGGCATACACAAGATATAAGGAACTACAATTATGTATAACATCACATTAGTTTTTACATTCATTTACAAACAATTTACATTAAGTTCAGTTTGTTTTTTAAATAACTATTGTTGATATATCAAAGTGTGTTCTTTTGTAACATTTCTGCACTTTTAATTCCTTGGTTTGTTTGTTTTTTTATCTTGCAACTTCATTAATTTAATGTCGAAAGCAATTATTTTTTTTTGCTCTGTATTCTTTTGAGGAAGTTGTCGAAGCCTTCCTAAAGATCCTGTTATGACACTGTTAACATCTTCTAGGTGTTAGGTGCCAAAGCAACATCGTCGTCTCGAAAATCGGGCAATAAACTTTCGTGTCCAGTGGCTTCTGCACCGACACATGCGCATAAAATTTCATAGCATAAAAAAAAAACATAAAAAAAATCCTGCCAGTAATGCAATATTCAGGCCATGATGCTTCAGCGTTTTTTATGACGACAGATTCGTTACTTATTCGGCTACAACTACAACCGCTACTTCTCTTATTTTTACAAATATTTCTTAAGATGAAATATTTTTCAAAATGAATATAACAACAGTTTCCGAGTTTCAAGGCAAGTTTTCGTTATTTACATTTCTGGTTGGAAATTCTACATGATTTTAATACAGTATTACAAATTCGAGTTTCTAGCTTACCATTTTTTATTGTAAGAGCAAGCAATAATCAAGTTTATAGTGTATTTCTTTAGTACTTGGAAACATACTTAGGGTTGGATCCCAAAATCCTCGTTGAAGGAAGCGTATATTCTAAGTTTACTTGCTAGAGATGTAGTGATTAATGTTTAAGCTGCTCAACATAAGATCCAATTTGTTCAAATATCAATAAGAACTCATATTCAGTGACATTAGCGACAATAAAGTATCAGCTATCTAAATAGCTTCAGAAATATTGTTAGATGTGCGCTTTAACATATTTTGAAGTGTTTTGGCCAGTATTTCTAAAGCAAAAGGCCAAGCATTGCCAAAATCAATAAATAATAAGAATCACTAAAAAAAATCATTAAATAAAAACAATGAAAAAAAAACAAAAAAAAAAAAACATCAAAGAAATCTGAAGGACCGTAATTTAAGAAAAGAAATTTTAAGTTCTTTGAATAACTTCTTGTTCTTTCGACTATTATTTTTAACTTTATTGTTTAACTCTACTAATCTTAAAATAATAGTTTAATAAATATTATTAAATCATAGCATAATGTAATTTTTTGTGTTATTATTCTTTTTCAATATTGTTTTGAAAATCATACCGTAAAACAATCTAAACAATTGAATCAATAGAACATAATAGAAGTTGCTCTAAGGTCTCACTTCTAAAAGTTATATTTAAAGTGTTCTTTTCATTTTTAAGGAAGAAATACAGGTATCTGTAGTTTTAGTTTTAAATTTAGATCATGTATATGCTATTTATTTCTTTGTATTTAATTACAAATATCGATGAATAGATTGTAGCAAACAAATCAGGCGGAAACCCATAAAATTAATGTACATAAATGAAACATCATTTAAAAGATTAATTTTAAAAAATTCTGTGAAATTACTGCATTGAGATTCGAGTAATGAGGTCTTCCACGTCCAAACAAAGATGGCCTCCAGCTGTTAAATTGAATACCAGTTTTTTTGATCCGCGATGAAATGACTTGACAGCTCTACCAGTTGTAACTTAGTTCTGTCAAATTCCGAAAGAATAGTGGAAGTAAGACTTGTCATTTACACAACTTATTTATTATGTATGCTGCAATTGAAGAGTAAACAGCTGTATTGTCCAATTCTCCAAAACTTCTATTTATGCAATGGAGTTAGTGCGACCGTTTCATCTACAGTTCTTTAGAATACTTGATGTTGGTAAATTATAAAGAATCGAGAAATGTAAAGAAAGCCTCATCTAAAATCATCGAGGGTTCATTGTTTGATAAACATCTATGTATATATTAGGTCAGATATTTTTATACTGGATTAACGAAATACCTTTAGATTGCAAGAGCTTATAAGAATGCTTTGTTCGATTATGAAATACCTCATTTAATTTATTATGGAATATCAAAACTTCTCTTCTTATCTTCATTGTAGAGGAGATATTTTAAGGAAGAAAAAAACCCAGAGAAAACGAAATTCATTTGTCCAAATGATTCAGCTCTAGAATAATGAAGTCGTTAAATATTTTCCATCAACGACATTTTTAAGAAAATTATTCAACGTAATTGGTTATTCATCAATCATTAGTCTTTTCTCTTGAAATCCAATTGAAATAGTGGGCATAGATCACTTTCTTCGTGAAGAAAAGACGAACGACTTGATGCACCTTCACCATTTTCTGGCTGTTAAGATGAGGGTGCTGATGACACCAGTCATTTATCATTCATAAGTGGCTCACTTTGAAAACGACCATCGCGTTTGTTTCTCCGCATTTGAATAATTCAGTTCTCTGTTTGGGATGTCCTCATCGTTTCTAATGAAAAATCAATGAAATGACTGATTAGATATCATAATATTAGACTCAGAGGAAAATTTTTCATCAAATCAGCTTAAAGTACAAAATCCAACCTGCTTTCAGTTTATTATAATTCTGTGTTTATGAATAAGGAATTCAGCTTCAAAAAGTAAAAGGAATAACTTCATCAGGAATCGAAGGGTTTTATATTTATTTATGATTGCCGTTTCTTAATCTTATGTTGAATGATAAATGATAATAGATTCTGTATCATTCTTCTACGAAAATCTTTTGTTAAACAAATAAAATTGTTCTGTGAAAAATAGTGACAAGTTGCTGTATCGAATGCAAAATATATATATATTCTAAAGTTCAACTTGAATATCTATTTGTTATTTAGAATTTTGAATTTACTAATGTATGAAGGCTGTCATCACAAAACATATCGCAATTTACTGCTGTTCAAATTAATTTAATTAAGCCTTGATATCTTTTTTTTTTGGTTTACAAATATCAAGATATTATTTTGTATATGAAAGAATTACAGAAAATCTTGCAATATTCATGTAGAAAATGATAGCTTGTGCTTGTACCTAAGCTATGTATTGTATAAAAAGTATTTATTCATTCCTATCTACATTGAAGGTTTAACTGTAAGAATTCTACATATTGCCATTTTGAAGTTAATATTCTATAGATAACTTTATTATGAATACCTGCTAATTTTGACTAAACTACGAAAATCTAGCCGACATAGAAGAGAAAATAAACTTGTGAAAACCTTCTAACATCACAAAAAAAAGCTGGGCTATATCAAGGTTAGGCTACATTTAATACAGCTTTTCCAGTAATTCTACAAACCGTATTTATTGAATATACTGTATTTATTGCCTGTATACTGTATTAGTTAGTTAGTTAGTTAATCGCCCGTAACACCCAATACAGGGTATGGACGCTCTCCTACCAGAGGAGTTTAGGCTAGATACCGCAAGGGGGTGCCAACCCCAAGGGAAGAAACGGACAACACAGAAGAAAGGAAAGTGAAACACCCATGCCACTGCCGGGATTCGAACCCAGGAACTGGCGCATTGGACGCCACGGCTGGCCGCCGCCGAGACCGCACGACCACGCCAGCACGGCATATACTGTATTAAGTTGTCGTGTGATGAATTACTGCTAACAGATTGAATTATAAAATATTATGTCTATCAATGTTGTCAATAAAGAAATTATGCAATAATAATAGGAAACCACCAACTTTTAAAATAAATTAAAATTTCAAAATAAAAATTAATAGATGAAATATTAAAGCCAATCAACATAAGGGAATGGCGTTGTAATTAATCCTTACAATTGTTCTTTACTTACGTAAGCTTGTAACCAATCAAAACCAGTATATTATAACTATAATTTTCCTACTATAAAATTTCGAGAGTGGAAATTCTAAAGCAACAAATATAAGGAAAATAAAAATGAAAATATAATATTTTAGCCACTCATTACAAAATAGATTCCTTCCAAATTACAAGTGATAGAAGGGAACAATACTTCAGAATTATCTTTTTAATAACTTTAATTAAAACAGCTAGAAATTTTCGTGAATCATCAAATCTAAGCAAAAGAAATTTCAATTCTGATGATTAAACTTTTGTAAAATTCTTTTAAATTTGCTTCATTTTCAGAAATATAGGAATTAAATGAAATTCTTAAAAAAAATCACGTACTTTCACCTTTCCAGAATCCTTTTCTTTATTTTGATCATAGAAAGGATGAAGATTGTGTTGCTCAAATAAATAAGCCAAACAAACGTCTCCTATTCCGTAGCGATTGGCATTCAGAAATCCAGAGTCGTATAAAGGACAGAACAAAAGAATTCTTTGTACTAAAACCAACAATTTATGAGCTGTTGTTCTAAAGCGTCTTGTCATAAAAGTGAAACTGTTTGTTTTCCAGTTGAAGTCTGTTGAGTGGTTCGATCTTCTAGAGATATGACAACTTTAGTGCGACGTCGTAGTTTTAAGGTGTCTGGGTTGAGAGAAAAAGCATTCACTGACATCGCCCAAATCTTTTTGTTTTAGCTCAAGAATAAAAGCCTTATTCAATAGAAAAACAGAACTGGTAAACATTGTTCCTGAGATGCCTTATAGTCTCATCTTTGAATTTCAGCGTTTAATTGAAAACAACCCTAAAAAAATTCTTGTTGGAATGCAAGAAACGCAAAGAAATTAGAAACCTGAATCCCAAATGATATTGATGTTATTGTTTGGATTTCGTGTTTATTTATCAAGTAAAGGTAAAATGTTTACATTTTAATAAACTTTAAATATCAATAATAGTATTTTGCAAATAAAAATTATTATGTAATATGTTGCATTTGCTTCAACATCGAAGCTTTATTTTTCCAGAAGAATATGTTCACCTTCTGCTAAAAGTCAAGTTCAAACAAATGTCGGTTTACGAACGGGTTCTAGTTCCAAACCGTTGTGTTAGACATGTTCCTCGTTATCTTCCATTCCTGAGCTTTTACAATACGTATCGTATACATCTTTAGCAGACATTTTAAAGCTTTAAAACAATATACAGTACAGTTCCGATTATCCGCGAGCGGATGATCCGCGATGCGGAATATCCGCGAGAACCGCGAAATTTTTTTTTTAATTACGAATCTCAAAAAAACAATTTTAATCCAAGCCTACAACAGGGAAAGTACAATAGGCCCTACAGTGCGAAGATCGAAAATTACTGAAAGATTTATTGTGCATCGTAATCCTGTAGGCCTTCTCGGAATTTGTGGATGAGTGGCAGGCTCTTGCTTTGCCGAAAGGTTTCTGCTGTACTGTACATATTTTACACGTTTTGCATATTAAGTTTTTTGTATAATAAAACGTAGTTTTTTTTGCTGAAATATTTTTTTTCGTGTTTACACCTCATTTTTTCGGGTTATCCGCGATTTTTGTTATCCGCGAAGCCCTTGCCACCCAATTCCGCGGATAATCGGGGCTCTACTGTACTAAATATCAAATGGTCTATACCACCGGTCGGCAACCCGCGGCCCACGAAGCGTTTTGGTGCGGCCCGCGAGGCATCTTGGAGGTTTACTCATTATCAGTATATATTTTTTGTTTTGATTGTTAAAATAAGATTTTCCTTTTTTTTGGTTGTTAAAATAAGATTGTCAAGAGCCCCGCAAAATTCATCTTGCCCGAGACCCCACACCCTCCTAGTGTCGGCCCTGTCAATGTACTGTACTGTAGTGGCATATGACCCAAGTGCGGCCCGCAGTAATCCTCACATAAAATATTTGGCCCTCTTACAACAAAAGGTTGCCGACCACTGGTCTATACAATATATGTTTATTACAATGTAAGTATTTTATTGTAATCCAATAAAAACATTATATTATAACTTTAATTTCACTACTATTAAATTTCGAAAGTTGAAATTCTAAAGAAAAAATTGTTGTCATAGTTTATTTAATATTTTAAATAAAAATGAAAATGAGTTTTTAGCAACTCATTACGAAATTGTTTCTTTACAAATTAAATGTGATAGAAGGGAACAATACTTCAGAATTAACTTTTTAATATCTTTAATTAAAACAGCTAAAATTTTTCGTGAATCTTCAAATATAAGCAACGGAAATTCAATTCTGATGATTTAACTTTTGTAAAATTCTTTCAAATTTGATACGTTAACGTAAGCTAAAATAATAAACTTATCAAAAGAATAAAAAACAAGATATCATTTTTTAAAACTTTATTTATTTAAATATTACAATTATGTTCACGTTTCATTTTATAATCAACTCTTTTTATTGTCGACTTAAAGAATTTTTAAATGAACAATTATAAACAATTTTCGTAAATCAAACGTTCCGAAACGAATGGTTACCACAATGGATTCTAATTTCACATAGCGAAAGATAAATGGATGCCTAGATAGATATTGAAGCGAAACAATATAATATTGCTTTTTTTATATTTATTTACTTTTTTAACTTTTATAGAAATTTTTCAGTACCTGAAATTTGAGTTCGAATCTTCTTCGAATATTTACTTCAAAATTCCGTGGCACTTCGTTGCCTTATGTGACCAAAAGGTAAACTGTTATCGTTTCAAATGAATCTTTTTCAAAATTTTATTAAAATACATCAATTAGATGCTTGTTAACATAATTCAGGTAACTTCTGAATCTCATTATCGTTCTTTAGTTTTTCAAAACAGTTTTCAGTTGCATAGTTGTTCTTTTAATGTATTCAAAAACAAACCAAAAAAAAGGATGTTGTTGAAAGGAGCTCTGTAAAAAGAATCCCCCTTTTATAAAATAAAGAGAATTCGTTTCTATTAAAAATTTATAAGAACGCATTACATATTCTTTTTGAAACACTAGTTTCAAAGCTGCAGCAAAAATCGGCTTAAAAATTTATCATCTGTAAAGCAATGTTTAGTAAATTAATAACAAGATTAGTTTTTAGTTATATTGAAGAAAAGTTGAAACATACTTTATCCAAACTTTCTAGAAGAACCTAAGCTACAAAAAAAAAAGAAGTTAGTGCAAATAGCTTAAAAAAAAGATTTCTTATTATTATTTGTTTTTAAATTTCTATTAAAATTGTATGGAGGCTAGGAATATCTCAAAAGGCTTTGTGTTAATCTAAATTTAAGTAATAAAGTTATTAATATTGTATTAAGTTGTAAATTAAAGATGCTAGTTCACTTTTTTGCAAAAAAAAAAAATAGTTTTTATATTTACTTTATAAACGTTTTGAAAATAAAATACATAAAAAAATATTTTTTTTTTCATTATCATCCTTGGAGGATGAGAATCCCGAAGCGTTAACTTGTTAAAAACAGTTCGTAGTTTCATGCTCCAAGAGGAATAATTTAAATATCTCTCAAGTACTTACATAGCTTGAGTAAACAGAGGCATTGGAATCAATCTGAAACTCGAATTTTTTAAGACTCACAGAAACTAAACAATATTTTTTTTTTGTTTTGACAAAACCATGCGAAAACAATTTTTTGAAGTTATTAAAAATTTAATTTAATTCCATTTATATTTCATTGTATAAAATTCTGTTTGATGAAAAAATGAATAATATTTAAAATAGCATTAAAGTGTTATTACGATTCTATGATGTTAAGTTGTTATATTTTACAATCGTTTCGAAATACTTGTTGTTTAATAATAATCAATATAATATAATGTTGTATTACATTTATTTGTATATATATTTGTATTATCTTATTATTGCAACTCTAATTTCAAAATAAATACTTTAAAATTAATATTTTTTTATTTTCCTGTTTAGACTGTTTAATTCTGTTACAGTAACAGTAAATTTACAGTTAATTTAAAATAAAGAAATAAATTAAATCCATAATTTTTATAAAGAAGTAAGCTTATTAATTAAAAATATTAATTGTAAGTTTAAAATTGCTAATTAAAGAATGTCCCAAATAAGATTGTAAATGGTTGATTTAACTTATTAACTTGGACTTCTGCAAATTTGAAGCTTGTTTTCAACTTTAGATAGGACATAAAATGCTTTACAAATTTGTTCTAATCATTTCTATCGTGAATTCAACTATAAAAACAAAAACCTATTTTTCTCGTTTTCTGGAAATTTTATTTTACAGTTTTTTTGTCCATTTTGCACAATTGTAAGTTGCAAATGAAAGTAGATTGACATGAGCAAAATTCTTCGTTTCATTAAAACTTAAAAACTTGATTGTAATTTCTTTTATTGGAAATCTATAGTTTAAGCACTTTTGATTAACCAATGATGAAACAATGGATACTGAATTAATCGAAACCTTAAACTTACAGAAAAAAATACTTGCTCACAAATATTTTCAAAACTTGTAACGATGGTAAATTTGATCAAAACATATAGGACAATCAATAATACAATATATTAAACAAACTTGTTATTTTGGCAGTGACATTGTCAATGTTTGCAGAAAATAAAACATTAAGGAAGATAAGCATTTAATTGATTTAACTCTATCCTCGTATTTTAATCTTCAGTTCAATATATTTTATGAATTAAATTTCAAGAATAGCACATCTACAAGGTTCCTCCCACCAACTCCAGATGTCAGCACAATGATCCTCACAGAAGCTAAGAACAACCCATATTCCTTTCCTCTAGTTTCTGTCTGCTTCCATATGCCTCTTTAGAACTTCTGCAATCTTATACTGCACTGGAACTACATCAGGATTTAATAAACATCAGAATTTTTTATATTATAATAATGTTAAAACGAACTACTAAGTGCTTTAATTTAACACAAAAATGTAAAACTGTTTTCGAACAATTTACGAAGCTTGTTTGGTTTGTAAATTTTGAGAAATTTTTGATTAAATTTTATAAATGAGAATAACATCAACGTTCCCATTTCGTTTCTTTGAACTGTTAATTAATGGTTCTCTTCACTCATCATAATAGTATAATTAATCTTTAATACCTGAGTGCACTTATTGAATGAAAATAATGCCTTTCTTATAGATGTTCTCTGTTATATTGATGTAAAATATGGATATTATTAACTTGCATTGTTTATTGGAACCTGAATAAATATCTTATTTGCAGACATTAAAATAATATGTATAGTGTCTGCATAGATTACTTTACATCTACATCTTCAACTAATAAAAAAACACAAATTCTTTAAGCAAATTACTTCTTTACATTGTTTTCTAAATGTAACCGAAAATCCTGTTTGGGGCTCGGTTGTAGATGTTAGGAGTAATGGAACCAAACGCTCCAATGGTCTCTTGTGCTCGTAACTATTGAATAAACTTTCTATTTACGTTTTCTATTTATATGTAGAGAAATTTCGAAACCGAATTTCGCATCGTCACAGATGTCTTCGTTTGATAATTATTCAACCATCTTCCACTCTGATGCGTTTAAAAGCGCAATCTTTCAACTGTGTAACAACAACTAATTATTTTCGTTCTATGTAGTGTTGATAACATAATAACTCGGCCTGAAATTTCTTCAAACTTTATATAACTCCACCATACTCGAAGTTAACTACTTTGAAAAGGCTACTAATTACACTTAATACAATAAAGATTAGCCCTTTCAAAATTCTGTTGGAAATAGTGTTTTTGTTTGTTTTGTTTAAGGTTATTGCTTACTATTCATTTTATAAAGTTTTGTCTGCTACTACATATCTTAAATTAATTCTGTTGCATCTTTTGGAATTGAAGTTCGCATAGTTTATAACAAGAACTGGTTATTTGAAACATTGAATCCAGATCGAATAAGATTTTTTATTGTTTCATGGAACCTTCTACCAGTTTCTCAACTTGTATACAATATTAGATATCATCACTTCTTAATGGATATCTACAAAATCTACAGTTCCTTATCGATCTGTATGTTGTCCATTGGGTGATCCATCAACTTAATTCATCCATCAACAGCTGAACAAGACTGCGGCAATGTTTCGATTTTTCTTTTAGCAGCAGGTCTTAGTTACGTCTGCATTTATGTTTAGAAAATAAGAAAACAACAAAAAGACCTTCATTTTCTGCGTCCTCCAACAAGACTTCTGAAGCAGAAGAATTTCTTATACAGTTTGTCTTCTGAAGGTCAAATTGGCTTTCTCACTCTTTCCACAGAACATTTTTACGCAGCGGGATTCAGTCTGCTTCTTCATGGGTTATGTGTCTTTACAAACATTTTAAAATAAAATTCTAAAAAAAAAAAAAAAAACCCGAAAAACTTTGCTTTGGTCAATCTTCTACCCTTTATGAAATATATATCGTTTTGTTTCTGATTAGCAAATGTGTAAGTTATTTATATTTCAGGATAAAAACGTTAATTGTAATAAAAGATACGTGGCTGTTGACTAAGAGCAGTTCTATTACTTTATTATTTTCTTTCTTACAATTCCTTTACAAAGAAAGTATTATATTATTGTTAAATTCCATAGTGATTTTATCCAGATTTCACGAAGTTTTCGAAATTTGCTAAGAAATTCAGCAAAGAAATTTAAATTTACATTAAGAATTGTGAATTTTAATAACTATTTCAATTTTATACTCTTGGTTTGCACTTATTTAACCTTTTCTATCTTACTTTAAGAAATTCATGAAGAATTATCGGGTAGCAAAATAAAACTTTGAAAGAATAAAGGATATCTGATTGTTTTCTACTGAATTAAAAGTTTTTTTTTAAATGTAGGTGATAAATCAACGATTTCTTCAAACAGATAACAAAATGATATGAACTAAATATCGTGCGAAGAAATATACTTGTACTATCATGGCTGTTACGACACTATTAAAGATACTACATAATTCAAAGTTTTAAATGTCATCTTATTGATGTATCTAGGAATGCAGCAATGATTTCTTACTACTATTTATTATCTTTTTACTCACTACAATAGGAAGGTAATATATTACTGCTATGTGCTGCGTTTTAAATGAAATAATTAAATAGTTCGTGTGTGTAAACTGAAAGAAGTTGAAGAAGTTCCGAAACTCCTGGAAAAGCATTTTGGTGATGCATGGAATGAGCTAGAGTCACTTGAGTGGTACAATCAACTAATAAATAATGGAGATGGATGCTCTTGCCAGAAGCAGTAAAGGAATGCTTGCCACGAGAAGGAGATTCTGAAGATGCTGATCTGAAAACATGTGCTGAATTGTGGAGTTTCAAAGTGATTTGAAGGGACCAGCTAATTCAACCACATTAAGAGGCATATGTTTTGTATCTGCTTTAATGACGATTTATACACTTTTTACTCTTCTTTATCACACTGAACCAAGGACACATTAATGTAATTTGAAATGTTTACTTGATTTGCACCGCTATCATACAAGGTTGAAAGTGATTTCCACAATGCCTAATCGAACATCAAAAGAATAGAAAAGAGACGTCTACATTCGTATAATTGATGATTCAGGACATCACTACAGAATTGGGATGAAAGAAAAAGTAATAAAGGATATTACATTATTAATCTTTTCCTTTCCTTTTCTTTACATTTTATGATTAAAAGTAAATAACTTTAGGAATGGAAAAGTAACTACATTAATTATTGCAAACGAATAAATTGTGTACTGTAGCAATTGTTTCATACCGATGTATTTTTAAAAATATAAAAAATGGATTGCTACCAACGTGAGTGGTTCTCAAGCACCAGACGCGGTATCAAAACAAACGCTGCCGAGACCTTAAATTTATAAGCTTAAATTTGATAAGCTTTAATAATTTTCTGTTTAATAAAGAAAGCAGTTCATACAATACATTCCAATGTCCCTAAATTCAATAAAAAGAAAAAGAAGAGCAGTCAAAACTATTTCTCACCAGATGCCAATACAGTTGTTTCGGCGCTGACCGTGTATGAATGACGGAAGGCTTGCAAAGAGTTATAATAAATTTCTTACAAACTAACATTGTGATAACAAATATTGTGTAAATGGTTGCAGTGATGCTTGCTACAAAGTTGATTTGCCTAAGTTACTTTAATACTCCAAAATTAAGATTATTCGTTTAGTCTTATACTCCAAACTTTGTTGAGATTGTTTTACTTCAGAAAAACCAATTTGTATTTGCATCTGATCTTCGGATGGGCCGCGATGACAACAAAAAACATTGTAAGATTCCTCTTGTTAATTATTTTGATTATTGAAGAGTTTTGAAGGATCTTTTTAGACTGCAGGCCTCAACTTAGAATTCTCTGTATTTTTTTTTTGGTTTCTCTGGATCCCATCTTCTTACTGCTGAAATCTATGAAATTTTTCATAGATATTTCTTTACAATTATCCTTGTATATCGGTTTGTGGAGAGAGGGCTTATGCCATCAAAATGAAATTAAAGGTAACTCCAGTTAAAACACGCTGAAATCAAATAAATCTGTAACACACCTATGATTTTGGAAAGTTCTAACGATCAAGACGTTTTCCATGTTCAATACTGAGATATTGTTAAATATCATTCTATTGTTACATTGATTTTTATTGATAAATAACGTTACTTATTGGTGCGTATTGCATGATTTCTTTCAATATTTTAATAAATTTATATTGAAGATATACTCATTTATTGTTTGATACAATAATGTGGGTTATGAGATAAAGTAAGATTCTTTTGGCTTTTACATGGATCCTTAAGTTTAAACTCTGCCCTTGAAAACATAAAAAATTTCTTTTCAGTTGAATGAAGGTTCAAAATGGGCAAAAAAAAGCAGACTGCGTCTACTTTGTCTCGTTTTGCTACTTGAATCAAGGCCACTTGATCCGGAAGCTCATTGATAAAAAAAAATGACCGAAAATGGATGAAAATCCATGATCTGATTTGAATTTACGGAGCCAGTGCCTTAAAAAATTCAGCTCATCGATGTTCCTTGCCAATAATTGAAAGACTAAGCATAACAGATTAGTTGAAATGTCTTGTAGGGAATGTAATCATTGTAAGGGATTAGTTAAACCAAAATATTTTAATTTAACTTGGAGAAACTTGATTTGGGAAATTGTGATTTCAACTGTGATTCGAAAACAAATGTGACGTAATAAGTAATTTTCAAATAACAAATGATTGTGCTGTTGCAAACAAATGATTGCAACAGCACAAAACGAATTAAAAAGTAATATGCTAATATTTTAACTTAAAATAAGTGAATAAAAATTATGTAAGCCTAATGTAAATCTACATACATACTAAACTTTAACTTGTGGGAAGTTGATAATCTTATTTTGATAAAACGTCGACAATCTAAAAACCTTTCACACACACATATCAAAACTCAATGTTCCAAAATGGGAAAAATATTAAAAAAGGTGATAAAACCTAACAGACAAAGAGAGTGATAATCATCTTCATCTTTAGCTTTTTGAAAACAAAAAACAATAAAGAAATATATACAAATAAGAATTAAAAAGTTATATTAAGAAAATAAACATCACAGCGCAATTCGGGTCATTTAGTTATTCTATGTGAAGTACTAAATACATGTATATATAGAGGCAATGAAAATGTGATGTGTATGATTGATTATAAAGCACCAAGAAAGAATTCATTGATACTTAGTTAACAAGCAATGATTTGCATAACGTTTCTTGTGAATGGATTAAGTCAATGTTTTCCTGAAGATAAACAAATATAGTTGCTGATTTATTCACGAACTTGCTCAGATGTCTTTCACCAGAGTTCCTTGGATGATTCTAGTCGTCTGCTACTGTGTTACAAGGTCAACCATGTCATATATCAGCTATATTTGTTTACCATCACTAAGAAGAGCAAAAAGATTCTTTTGATCACAGCAAAATTCACTATAGTCAAGCTGTTATTTTTCTAATCAACAAAAAATTCTAATTGTTTTTCCCTCTGTCATATAAATTACCACAATGAAACCATCAATTAGACAGATCTCTCAACTTACGGTGCTATTTTAGAAAAAAAAAATATTAAAATAAAAGGATGAAACAAAAGTTTTGGTAAAAAAAAAAGAAATGACAAGATAACAAAAATCTACAATCTTAAATTTACTGTCGCTTTATCAAAAGTAACTGGATAACCATGGGTCAGAATTACTTTCTGGAAATTTCACTTTTTAAGAGAAACACTACAAAATAACGAAAGAAGTTCGAAGATGATACGGTAGGAGGCACTTCTTGAAATCCTGCAATAGATGAAAATGAACTTTAAAATTTTATAAGATTAAAGAAAGAAAGTTTAACATTTAAAGAAAATTGTAAGAATATGAGATACCTATGACGCTTTGAGCAAAGGAAGTCCCCAAATAGGCATAGTCAAGGAAATAAACTTTTATAGTATAAATTATATTTATCATATTCAATGTTTTCTAAAAAATATCAAGATCTTAAATTTCAAAACTAAATTAGCGATAAGCGACAGTATCGAATGTTAAAAACAAACAGGAAAATTACGTTCAAAATTTGCAATTTTACTATATTAATACAAGTTATATGCTAATAATCTATTTATCTCTAAGGTAATCAGTGTGTTTTTCTGGGCTGTATAGTTATTATAGGACATATCTTAAATGGCAAAATATTTCTAACTGATAAAAATTTTATAAACTTAATACTACAGTTAAATTGTACCCATTAATTAAGCTACTCTTTGAAATTCTATCGTTCTATTTAGAAAAAAAGACGTTTGAAAAAAATTAAAATTTAATGACATTTATCCGATGAATGTCGTAAGATACCAAAACTCATATATAATGTAAGCACTGCGTCCTCAAGTTTCCCGTTTCATCAGTTAATATCAAGAACGCTGGAGAATCATTTGCTAGCTTGAAAAATTAAGAAGTGTTTGAATCAGTTCGTCGTATTCGGTGCTTGAAGCCAATTAGAAGGTAGATCTGCAACAACCGACAGTCTCGTCTTTCCACGAGACAATTAGCTCATGTTACAACCAGTTCTCAATTAGTTCTAAATCTCAAAACATTGAATCAGTAACTCAGAAAATATTTGTTTAATATATAAATAGTTCCAAATTTCCATTTAATATATATTAACTTACTTTTATCAGTTCAAAACTCGCAAAATAAACCAACGAAATTGGTAAATCATTCCACAAAAACTTTTAGATGATACACGAACAACAAACGTCCATCAAATATTAATGTTGTCAACAAATCTCCACTTCCTATTATAAGCTTTAACAAAGAAATGTCATTTTATTCGATGCATGTACAAAAGACCAATCCGCGGTGTCTCATGTTTCTACCTCATCTTCTATCTTCTTTTCTATTTTCTAGAAAAGAATAGAAATTTATCATTTCTATGCTGATAAACAGTTACTGTACAGGTTCTTAACTGGAATCATTTTGTTTTACGCATTACTTTTAAGTAATTTTTATAAGTTGAACCAAAACTGAAGAATAAGATTCTTTCACATTGAAGGGGATAATTATGTTATCTGAAATTAATAAAAAGTTTGTAACTATACAATTTTTATCATTTTCTTAAATCTTTATAGTAAGTCTTTCATAAAAATTTTGAATTTGCTTTGTGATAGAGAGGAGCAAGACATTTTAGTATTCACTCTATTCCCATAGGAATAGTAGTAAAATTGAAATGCTTTAAGATATGCTTAACAAAGAATATATATTTCAAGCTGATTAAAAGAGATTAGCAACTTAAAAGGAAAAAGAAAACGTTAAACTGTTTTAGTGTTGTTGAGAAAGCCTTGTTTGGTATGTTTTCATTCCACAGTCTATCTTCGTCAGCTGCAACCTTCACGCACCACATCGCTGCCTACAAACGACTTCCTACACTTCAGCTCGCCAGCGTCTGTGCGCAAACTACTGCCGTTAGTCTCGTCGCGATGGCCGTTGTGGATAACCCTTCACGGTGTCTTAAAGGGCAGTCGAGGAGGTCTCGTTCCGCAACATAATCCGGTGATATCTCGAGAACCTTGAACGGCAAATAAAACACGTTGTGGGGCAAGGGAATGAGTCTTTAAGATGCTCCTCTTATACATTCGCTTTTACAGTATAGCCAGGAAACGACGTTCAACGCCATAACTCTTAAGATTGTCTCAGGATTATTAGCGGTCATCCAAGCATCGCTGTTGTGCCGAAAGACCAGTAAAATGGAATACTAATAACAAAACAAGTTCTCATCGTACAATTTACAACTGCCAAATGTGGTTGGTGGTCAAAATAAAGTGGTGTGAGTGAAGTACTAATAACTACATTGTATAATGCCTATGCTACCTAACAGCCGCATTAAGACAGTTTATCAGAGTGAAGTTCTTAGTGACAAAGAGCCTGGGTTGAATTCCATTATCTGTATAGGTTTACTATTGCTGTAAAATTACAGCATCCTTACAATTTAGATGTAACTAATGCCTACAAAGAAAAAAAAAACAATTCGAAAAGAATTTAAAGCCCACCTTTATTAAAATTCTTTTTTTAACAAAACATTGTGGAAATAACAAAAAAACAAAAAGCTTAGATTTATCTTCAATTTAAAACATCTAATGAATACAAACGGTACACATTTTCCATTTTTCTTGAAAAATAAATGAATTGTAGTTGTCTAAATAGGATTAATTTTATTCGAATCAAACCATGCGAAATGGATTAACTACAAGGGTTAATTCCCATTGTTTAAGACAATGAGAGATTAATAGAAATAGAAATCCATTGCTTAGATTCCAATGCTTTTCTTTGGGAATTTTGTCATTTTCTCGCATCTATTTGTCCCTAGTCCTCGAATGTGAAAACGCCAAGGTTCATCAAGGTCCATCCAGTATTTCAAAAATTATTCGCGGATCGCAATATTACGAACTATGACAGGGTGATTCAAAATTCCCTGCACAAACTTTAGAGGTAGTTTCTACTCAGTAAGACAAAATAAAAATTCAAATAAACATGGGTCCGGAAATGAATAGTTTTCACGAAAAACGTAGTTTTCATTATTTAATGTATGGTTATTTGTTGGCACAGTACGACGTGAAACATATTTAAAAATATTCGTAAATTAAAACACAGATATACAAAATAGGGACAGATATACAGATAGACAAAATAGGAACAGATATACAAAATGATTTAATAAATGGTTTTGAAAAAACTCACACACATACATAAAAAAAAATCTTACTTGGGTCCGGATATGACCAACCATCCCTTGAATAATGAAAACCTTTACATTTCCGGACCCATGTTTATTTGAACTTTTTTTTGTTTGTCCCGCTGAGAAGAACATACCTTTACATTTTATACAGGGAATTTTGAGTCGGCCAGTATACACGAACTAACTTGATCAGACTTGATCAGTTTGACTCTCCTATTGAAAATGGACCCATAAATCAATAAAACTACTAGTTTTCTTTTAGAATCTGTTTTAGATTTTTTTCGACTTTAATTTTATCATTATTCGATTCTTTAAGCGATCGAAATTAATAGAAACATATTCTATTAACAATGAACATATTAATACGTTAGATGTATTTTAATATATTAGATGTATGTTAACATCTAATAATAATCCATCGATATCTGAGACGAACTTGGGTTTTCTCCTAAGTGTGAAAACTTTACAAAAAGAAAAGCCTTTTTAACCTTTTAAGAAAAGCTCAAAATTAAGTAAATCATCACAAATGTAAATAAATTTTAATGAAAAATAAATTCAAAATCCTATTTGAAATTATTTTACCAACAAACTTTACAAACTTTTCCTCTAATTAAACAATGTAAAATTACATAGATAACATAAAACTAATAAATAAATAAATAAAATTTATAGGGAAGTAGATGTTAAGTTCGTAACTTCGTAAGAACTTCATAATTTACTTTGCATAAACTTCCTTCAAAAATCCAAACATATTATAACTACCTCACTTTATTTGTAATGGTAAAAGATTGGAAAATTAAAAACAAAAATTCCAATCTTTTACCATTTCAAAATCGTGAGATTTTTAACGAACTTTGATCTTCCTTCACTTTTTAACAGTCCAAAGCATCTGTCAAGCAGTTTATAATTTTTAACTTTACGTCAGCATGATTTTATTGCACCTATAAATATGTCAATGGTTTTGTCCGATCACTTTGATTTACGGATATTTTCTGCTGAGTTCTCATTTTATATCCTGAAGACGTAGTTTTACGACCTCGTACTTACTCAACATTACTATCAATCCCTTTTTAGACTATTTGCTTTGATCTCCCAGATTAAGATCAATTCGAAACTTATCTCGATGATCAATTAAATAATTCTGTTCGATATTTTATATATTTTTATGTAATTTATAATATATATATAATACGATAATAATTGCTATGTTTATATTTATTGAAAATGTAGGAAAAACAGGTACAGTTGACATGCCGAATTTTAGATACCGGCCTGGGAAAATCCAAACAAGATAGAAGCAGCAATCCCAGTAGCGATCGCGTAATACTCAAAGGCTTCTATATAGAGCGAATATACGGGTCACGTAAATGGAAACAGAATAATTTAGAAATCTCTGGAATTGAAGAAACCAAGGGCGACCATTTATTTGACATAATTGTTAAAATCTCGGAAACTTTATAACTTCAAAACCCCACAGAAAAAAATAGAAGCTCTCCGTAGATTTCGGAGATCCTATTATAATAAAAATAGACCAGTCATTGTAAGATTTATTTCAAGAAGAGAAAAGGAAAATTGGCTTTTAGTTTTCAAACAAAAAAAATATTTAATCAATAAGGATATCTTTAAAAATGATTACAACCAAAGAATGAATATAAATGAGAATTTAACAAAATTCTCAACTTCAAAACGCCACAGAAAAAAATAGAAGCTGTCCGTAGATTCATGATTGGTCTGTTTTTATTGTAATGAGATCTCATTATAACAAAAATAAACCAATCATGCATTTCTCGCGACGGGCGGAAATCAGGCGGGGATGTAAGGCTTCTGCTATAAGCTATGCTCTGTATAGAAACTAAAAGTATTGATGAAGAAGACAAAAAAAATAAATAAATCAAAAGCATAGTACTTCAACGAAGTATTTCGTAATGTCTAGTAAAAACTGTGGAACGAAGAAAGTAAACATGAATTTAAGTTATACTTCAGAGCTCAAGTGAGCGGAAGAATGAAAACAACTGTAAAGGAGATCCAACTCTAGTGAATATTTGTCATTGGATAATTGTGATTCGGCAACGAATTGCGAGGATTTTTTTTTCTCTCTCTCTCTTTCAGCTCCTATCTGTACATTACTGTACATTGGCGATACGCAGGTGAGGGGATTAATGGAGATTTAATCCCCCTTCTCCATTGGATCCAAAAAGGGAAATTAAAAATCTAAGTTGTTGTTTTTTTTAACCTGCTTTTTTTCCCCATCCCATCCGGAAAAAGACATGAACGGCAAAGACCATCGTTAGGTCTTATGATGTCTGCAACTGCAGATGAAACTAGTAGCCTTTTTCATTGTACATAAATAAGTTTTAAATAGAAATGTTTTATCCTTTGTGTGTAATGTTTTAATGATCTTTAACCATCATAAACCCACCACTCCAAAATCCTAGACACGACTCTGATGCTTTATGTATATCAATAGGAACCTGCAAGTTTTAAGGTTTCAGCTGTTTTTTGAATTATCTTAATAGAGGGACTGGCGAATATGATTCCATCGACTTAAAATTGTATTCATTTTAACAAATTGTATTTTAACAAATAAGAGAAAAGTTAGATCTAACTTCAAAAGAGGCCATATAAAAAGAAAAGAAAACAAAAAAAGATTTAAGAAACAAACAATGAACACGGAGAGGAGACATTGGTTCCTCGTGCTTTCCATTCGGAATTTATTAATTCCCAGTAAAATATTTTCATTGGGAAAATCAAATATATTTTATTTTAGCTGAATTCTTGCATTACAATAAATAAAAACACTGGAATTATGAATAAACAAGAATATTAGGTAAAATACACTCGTGATGCATAAAATATTTATTATTGAAAATCAACTAAACAGTGAATAAAATTTAATTAGCAATGAAATACGTCTAAAAATCTTATATCTTACTACATTAAAATAAAGAATATAATATTCTTCAGGAATATCAGATGAGTAAAGTGGTTCAATATTGAAATGATAATATTGGCTAAAGAAAAATATCAATTAACAACTCCTCTAAATAAATTCATCTGTGACTTTTATAAGAAACTGTCTTTAGAAGTTGATACACTTATACTTTAGAAGATTTATACAATTATATATATTTTTTTTTCTTCTAAGTAAAAAAAACATATATATTATATATTTATTTTTCTAAGGAGGTTCTCCTAAGTAAAAAATATAATATAAATCATGGGTCGGCCTTGTTTCCTAAATATGGACACTTCGTTGTATGAAGCCGAAGAACGAAAACTATCTGATCACTATTTAATAATGTGTTGATTCATTGATCTGAAATGCAGTAATATTAAAATCACTACATCTTTCAGAGGTATTGTTAAAACTGTCTACTTCGATGCTTTCAACATGCTCTGACCTGTGCTTCCAGTGAAGAACATCAGCAATGTCATGGCGGATGCTAACGGCAGGGTCAGTTATTTCCTGTAATAGGCTAACTGTTTCCACGTTTCTGGTTTGCCGTTTACAGTAGGCCTATCTGAAACTTCATACAGGAAACCAAAAAAAAAAGGATCATTTTTGGCAAATCAAGTTTCCAATATTTGCTTTACTTAGCATAATTCCCACAAGGAAAGTGAGGCTCATCAGATCAGTCATTGTGGGTGTGAGTGTATGTGTGGAGAAGTATCTCCCTAATAACTTTTTGAGTCACTTGATGGCTTTTCTTGAAACTTGCTAAGAAAATTGGAGAACTACGGACGATCTTTCTTTTGTGTTTTGAAATCTTTTTCAAACATGACTTAAGTCAGTGACAAAAAATGAAATTCTTTCCTATGTCTATTAATATTTGATTGTCTTAAACAATGGGAATTAATCTTTGGGCTAATCCATTGTAAATTCTTTGATATGATTAAAATTAATCTGATTTAGACAATATAAGTAAGTAATGTGGATTTCAATGAAAAAGTTTCTGAAAAATGATCTTGTATAAATTTTCTATTGTTTATATTCAGCAGATATTGTATTTCGAAAATAAATGCTTTCGTTTTTATCATTTTCAGACTTTAAAAAAAATTAAGAAATAATAATTGAAGTAAAGTAGGCTTTACGATCTTTTGATCTTCTTGCTTAAAATCTAGATGCTCTTTTGATTCTTTTATTCGGGAACAAAAGAACAATCTGACTGGATTGCATAAAATTGATAATAAAAAGATTCGACATTAGTGTTAGTTATGTACAGCTCTTACGACCCACAACTTTAAGGAATCAATATTGATCTTAAGTTATTGTTAACATAGTGTTATCTATGTTAAAAAATTTCAATTTCATAAGATAGATAATACTGTAGTTTCACAAAATCGTAGTGAGATGGAATGGGTTTTTTGTTTTGTTTTTGCCTTAAATCGTTAATTATTTATTTTCTTCTAAATTATATATGATGAAAAATTACAAACATATAGCAAATGACTAAATACTGTATATCTGCAATTCGATAATCACACGATTCTCACGCCTTATATAAACTAAAAAAATTTTATTCGATCTTTGTTACAGTACATTGGGTCGAAAGAAAAAATCGTACACAAATTTGATCATGAATAACTCTAGCATTGTTTATTTGAGTTGAAGGAAACTTTCGAAAATAATAAACAGCTAACAGATAATTATTTTGAAATGTACAATCCTGGAGGATTTGATGTATTGTTTGACAAATGAAAATTGATGTTAAAGTGATAAATTGAAGCTTCTGAAGTAGACGATCACGCGGCAGCCTCCACTGCAGATCCACGGATGAGTGACAATGGATAATTTCAATTGCATTAAATGTGGATTTTAAACTTACAGTAACTCACTTCGGAATGGTTTATCATCAAAGAATCTAGTTTGGCTGTGCTCTTTTGATGAGACAGATATTCCCCGTCACAACATTTGTAAAAATGGGTTATGCTAGCAATAGTCAATAGTGCATTTAAAGTGCCCATATCTTTATGGCGATTTCAGTTGCATTGTAATATATACTGTATATAAATTTATCTGTGTCTTAAATTACATATTTATTAACTACAGATCCTAATAATAAATCCCAATGACATTTTTAATCTACTTTTAAATAGAAATTCGGGATTCACCAAACCAATGTGTATGAGGCTGTGTCCCATCCCGCTAATAAAGTTTGAACCGTTGCAGAATCTTCTTTAAAGCTGATGTGAATATTCGAGGACTAAAACGATCTAGTTTTTATATTTGATTTTTTTTTTCAAATGGATCCTTGTCAGGGATTAGCACGACAAGGCGACAAAAACTCCTATAGAAAATCATTGGAATTTAAAAATAAATTTCTAATCCATTCTTTTAATATTGCATTGTCTTAACAATAAATCTTAAAACTCTTTAGATAATCCATTGATATTAAAAGTAATCTCACTTAGACAATTTAGTAAATAATGCAGACGAAATTCTTTTATTTTGCTTAAAAAGAGGAAAAGTGTACTTAGCAGGTATTATAATTAGAATATAATAAAAGTAGCTTTTTCGCTTCTGTCCGTTTCAGAACTCAAAAACAAAAAGAAAGAAATGTTAAGAAGTAAGATTTGAAGGAAAATGGGCTTTAAGTTCTTTAGAACTCCTTGCTTAATGTTTAATTAATGTTTAAAAAAAATGATTTTTTTCTGACTTAAAAACTGGAGTATATTAATAGTTTTCCTGTTGAATAATCTTTGACTTTCAGATTCCAAACATTCTACATCACAAAAGATTAATGATTTACCAGCCATCAAAGTTCAATTTCGTGGAAGGAATTTTATTAGAGAAATGAAAGAAAAGTAAGATAAAGAAACTAAAAAAAAAAAAAAAAATAAGATCTTGGGATATAACAACTTTTTGTTATTTATTGATCTGTCATTAAACACAATTTTTATAATCCTCAGTCATTACAGAGAGGATTAAGAGATAAGTTCTATCTTCGGTTGGCTTTAGGGTCAAATTGGCATTTAATGTCCACTTGGTAAATCTTCGGCCTAAGCCCAATTACAAAAGTTAATTACCGTGTAGTGTTGAGATTTAGAGATCAATACATTGGGTAGTTTGACGAGAAAATTTTAAATTAAGGCATCAATTAGTTCTACCATTGATTATCTGGTGATGTTTGATCTCTTGCTCTAATCTGCTTTTGTGAGTGTTACGACTTACGGAATGGTTTATTATTTATACAGTGGTTATATATTACTAAATAATGGTTTCTCTTAATAGTTTTATTAATGATGGAAACTTTAATAAACGCATTAAAAACCGGAAATTGTTCAATTAGTAGTTGGTTATCATCATCATCTGTGATTTTCAGCCGAAGGGACAAAGCTTGAGGTAGGACGGTCGGTCCAACGCTCGTCCTCTATAAACCTTCGGGACTGAGAAATAACCAAAGAAAATTCCCAACCGTCGCCGAGGATTAAATCAGCCTCCCTAGGCATTTGTACCATTTTGAGATAACCATCAAATGATGTAGATAATCTTCGATTTAAGAACAGGGTTACAATGTGAAGAACGAGCCTTAAGTTAATTTTGTCTTAAATTGAAAATCAAATGTATATCAGTCTCACTAGTCGTTTTGATGGCATTGGGGAGACTAATATCAAATGTTTCAAAATCTATTTTATATCAAGTGATAGGGAATCAGATTCTAATGTACAAAGAATTACTGACAGTCTTACCTCAAATAGAATATTGAATAGAAATAGAATAGAATGTTTCCCGTCCACTGGGCTCGCTCAGCTGTGATTCTTTTGAACCCATTCCTGAACATTTCCTCATTTCTTACATGAAGTACAAGTACAATTTTTACATGCAATTGTATTAACGAGCGTGAAAGTTTAATTAGCACAAAGAATTACTCGAAAGTTCGTGAAATCGTTTTGGAGTAGGTGGAGAGTGGAATATCTTTGTGGAATGGATGGAAGAAGTATTTCAGTTTTGGTGGACCTTCATAATTTTCAAGTCCACCTATAGTGAAATTCTCCTTATCATCCTGTAAATCTAGTTACATTAGTGCTGATCAAACGATAATTTCCCTTTCCTTGGTATTAGGTATTATCAAAGAGATGTATCCTCTAATAATTCCAGTACTAGTAAAGATGGAGTTTACAAGCGACTAGTTGTTCGTGTTATTTAAAAAAAAAACTCCCCGGCTTACACGTAAAACATTAAGCCATCAGAAAAATATCTAGTAAAAAGAATTTCGGTCGATATTGGGGTTGCTGCAGGTCAACATAGAATATCAAACGCAATGGCCGCCATTACCAAGAAGTTCCAAAGACGCTGTAATTAGAAACATTCAAGTCGCCAGTGCGAAGGCTGATCCGTAATGGAAGATTCTTCTAATAATAATGAAGTCTTCCAATTTTTTCGCATTAACAAATATTTTCTTTGTCTGTCAAAGAAGACAGTGCCAGAACTGTTTAAATATCCAGTGAAAACTGAAACGCATTAGAAGGCTATTTCCGCCAATCATGTAATACATTCAGAATCTTCGCCTTCAGAATTTTCGCCTTAACGCACCTCGTAACGTCCGGGTTATGATCCATCCAATAGGACGTTACGAGAATTAGACGTTGTGCGAACATCATATACTCTTTATACTGTATTGTACCTATACTGTACTGCCTGAATAGCCAAAATACTATATTGTACACATTAAAATGTAAGTGGATACATAAATCCATGACATAGATGTGGATTACAACTTTCAAGTAATTACATGTAAATACTGTATTATAAGCTCGATACGCACTATACCATTTACGGGTGGCAGTTAATCGTTTTATTTCTAATCAGCGTCATGTACGTCCGCTGCAGCCAATTACTTCCTCATTCATCCCGTCAGGATTTTCGACTCTTTGGGACCTCAGGCATACAGGCAAACGGACTTTGTCCAGAAGGACGTTAAGTGGTGCATCACTGCATTTACAAAAAAAACCGTAACATTTAGAAATAATTCGCTCTTATAGGAAGAAGGACAATAAGAATAAAGCTTCATTAGAAAATAAGAATTAATTTAATAATTACACAGAATACCGAACCACTTGAAATTAAGACGAATATTCGTAATTTGGCAACGAAACGATTCGGAAGCAACTATTTAATAAGAGTATTAAAGGAAAACCCGTGTTGTTTTATTGAGTTTTTTCTTAAGAAATTTACAATTTTAGGTGGGATTCTTTCCCAGGACTATGGATGAACACAAGATGGCTGAATACGACTGCTTGAAATTGAGATCATTGAGAATATGAGATTACTGAGATCAAATGAGAACCATTTTGAAAATTACTGTGTAGGAATATGGATTCATATTTGTCGTCTGCCGTGTTTTATAGTGAAACAAACAAATCTACCATGTTCATCTACAGTTCTCAGAAAAAAAAAAAACCCACGAGAATTTCTAAATGTCGTAAAAATTAGATAAAGAAACCCGGTTTTCCATGATTTACTATTAACAATGGGCTTCCGAATCGTTTCGTTGCAAACTAACAAATATTCCTGGTTCGCAGTCCTGCATAACTATCAAATATTTCATAAAATTAATTAGCTTCATGAGTTGCATTGCATTCTTTGGGTCTAAACTTAGGGATTTATTAACCAAATTATTATATGAAACAATTATCAAAATTCTCCAAAGTTTTACTTATTCTTGTTTCTAATACTAGTCAAAAAGAAAAAAAAATGATAGCTTTAAATAATTCAGCTAACAAACTATTTTTTTTTTACGAATTGTTAATTAGCTGTAATCATTTTTTGTTGTTCTTAGAAAATATGAAAGGACGTCATTCTCTTTATTTATGTTCAGCCGCAGACACACTTTAAAGATAATGTAAAATAAGAAAAAAAGTCAATTGGACATAAAAAAGTATAACTTTACAGGTATAGAAAATGAAATTGAACTGCAAAACATAACTTTACAATTATGTAAAAAGCAAAAAAGAAATTCAAATTGATAATGACTCCATTAATTCCTTTCTAGCTTTCGTAGCTCTACTAACCTCCGAAATCCTCAAAGGAATTAATAGCCACCTTAAAAAACGTAAAAATAGTCACTGCACAAGTGTTCTTAGGCGACTGGTCATTGTTCGTGACGCCAATCAATTTGAAATGCATTAGAACAGTAAAGCGTAAATACAAGGTTTAATAATTCGTAATTTAATCCGCAATTTAATGTTTGTCTTCTTATTTGAAAATAATTATCAGATGATAACCGAAATGTTGAGATTTTATTCTTATTTTTTTCAAATCCATTGTATTTTTTTTTTAAAAAAAATTGTGCATTCTTTCAATAGTTAATACCGTTAAATCGACGACTTTTAAAATATCATAATCTCACATTTTAAAAAATTAAAAAAATAAAACCAAAAATGGATATTTATTATTTTTTAAATCAAAAACGAATGTTTATTATTTTTTAAATC
>JAFIDM010012231.1:59915579-59956234 GCA_023159025.1 Thereuonema tuberculata | reverse complement strand
TTTATTATTTTTTAAATCAAAAACGAATGTTTATTATTTTTTAAATCAAAAACAAATGTTTATTATTTTTTAAATCAAAAACGAATGTTTATTATTTTAAATGTACTATTCTGATTTTTTTAAAATAGTCGATTTAATGTTTGTGAATATCATTACACACATTAAATTGTTTCTTAATTTAATATTTTTAATAAAGATTAAAGCGCCTAAATATACAGACAGACAACCAGATGGAGAATTAGAATCTTTAAAATGAAATATACATATGAAACAGAACTTTTATTTATTGTCATTCATAAAAATTAGGATATCAGATAAATAGAGTGACAAAAAAATTAAATGTTTAAAACAGAAAGTTAAAATTTACAAATTTGCTCTTAAAGTTCGAGATAGAGAAGGAAAATAATAATTGTATGATTGAAAATATTTTATTTATCAAGATAATTACATAACTTTGAAAAATTGAAAATACTCAGAATAAAAGCATACATATTTACATATCATGATAGCAAATGATGAAAAAAAAAAAGAAAAAAAAATTTAAATAAGTAAAAACAGCACTTAAAAACGATTCATCTTTAGCTGGTAGGCTTATACAAAAGCAGAAAAAAAACAATGTTTTAAGGCTTCCAATAAGCAATGTATTGTATTTTAGACAAATATAGACACACATCACATTAGTATTTAAAATATTTATTAAATACTAATGTGATTTGTAGAAGAGTCTATATTTGTCTAAAATATTCGAGATGGAAAGAAGAAAGATCGTTGAAGAATTTAATGTATTGTATTACTTAAAATATATTGTAGTGTTTTAAATAATAAAATAATTCAACTTGAAGTATCAGAAAAATAGTTGTTTTAACTTGCTATTAATTACAAGTTAACCCTGAATGTATAAAGATGTTTATAATGTAATTATTAGCTAAAGACGATAGTCGAATTCAAGCAGCTGAAATGAGGTTTCTGCGAGCGGTAAAAGGTTTTACTCGCTGAGACCATTTTTAGAAATGAAGAAATAAGATTTGATTTATAAGAAATAAGATTAATTTATATATATACTCTATTCAGATGAAAAGTACTATCAAAACTTGTTGGAACATATCATCAGAATAGAAGAAAATCGCCTCCCGAAATTAGCTCTGCGGTAGATTCCTGTTGGAAGACGCAATGTTGGCCGTCCTCGTGAAAGATGGTCCGTTGATTCGGAACAGGTCAGAAGGCTTAATCCTTCAAGTTTTTGATGATGATGATGAACAAATTTATTTCTTATTAAAGAATTCGTAGAATTATCTCTGTTATGTTTACAAGTTCAGGAATAACTGTTTTATTGACAAATGGTCAGTTTTCAGTTTGATTAATTCCATTTTCATATTTATTCAACTAATTTTCACTTTGTGGTTGATCAAATGGGTTTTGTTAATTAACAACAAGTCAGCTCACCTGAGACTATTAGCAATTAAGTCATATCTCATTCCCAGATCATTTTAGCTTATGAAAACAAGATCCAAAATGTGGATCACTCCACCTAAACACTTCACTTAAACTATCCTTCTTTTTTTTATTCTTACCCTCATGTTTAATATCCTTTTGAATAGCTTCTACTCAAAGATTTGACGAACTAATCATAATTTTACTTGGATAAAAAAAAAAGAATTTAGAATTTTGCTATAATGTTTAGAAGGTTGGTTTTACGGATAATTACAGGTTTTTTTTTTTTCTAGATCAAATTTGATGATCTGTTTTTACTTCAAAATCACTACATCGGTAGTACTCTCTTCCACAAAATTAGATATATAGATCAAAAATTATTTTCAATCAAAGCTAGAAAATGAATTTAATTCTACGTTTTATATACGTTTTTCTTAGTTTATTTATATTAATCACTAATATTACTTGTACAGGTATGTCTTAAATGTATATAAAAAAAAAGGTTTTTTAAATATATTTAGTTTTAATGAATTTTTTTAACTCAGCAATATGTAGTGAGATAATTTTTTTTAATAAGGCAAATAATAAAAAACAAATATAAATCGTCAAAAGTCTCCGACATTTCATTATGTGATGATGTGATATCTGTATCCTTTTCTTTGGTTAAATGACAAAAAAAAAAGGAATCAGCCCACGAAATGGGAGCGTTCAAATGCTGAATTACAGTAAAAACTGCTTTATATCGGTACGTATTTCAAGAGGAAAATTTTAAATTACATATCAATGAGATTACATACAACTCAGGTTGAACTTTATTTTTAATTAAACTTAAATAAGAACTCTCGTAATAAACATTTGTGTATTAGGTATATATTTTTCAACATATAATTTACATAACTGAAAAACTGTCAATTTCAAAATAGTGTATTCATCTTACATAGAGGTTTTCTGATTTCGTATTTTAAGAAATTGTAAGGGATTGAATAAAATACTGTACACCCGTTATACAATTACAGTTCTAAGATAAATGAAAAGCAAAGATTCGCCATTTTTTTACTAATTTTGCATTCCATTGTCACTCACTTTTCCGTATCTGCAAATTTTCCCTTTTGTTGACGGCTGCGCTTTTTTTGAACCTAACTTTCAACCTTCTTTTAAAATGTAGTGTAACTTATATTTAGGCTACTCGCTATTTCTGCTTTTGATTTTGCGGGTTGTCTTTCACTTCCCTAATAAATCTCACTTTTTTCCTCTAAAGTGTAACTTTTATTCCTTCTATTATCCATGGCTGCAACAGAGAGACTTGAACTAAATGTTTCATCAATGCGAAAATTCATTCAGTTTTTGACTTTGAACGATCTTTCATTATAAGCCGCCTAGAAACCCTATGAATACGGAAAGCCGAGCTGAATATTGGTACATCTGAATAATATCTGTAGTTGAAAAAACGTAGAATTCAATCTCATTTTCAAAAATATACTACATATAATGGCGAATTACGTGTAACTACATTACTTATATCTCAGAAATAATTTATATGTAAATAATACAATTTTCGCCAGGACGCACAAACCAGAACTACATGCAGCTGGGTTACGTATAAACCAGTTTTTACTGTAACTAGTCGGCTACCCGTCGCTTCGCTCCGGAAGCCTCGCGTATGTAACGGATAACAATTTGTATTTATTAAAAAAACACACACACACAAATTACATCAAGTAAAATAAAACTAAAATTTTTAAAATTTTTTTTTTTTTTTATTTTAATTGTTGATGTCTATATTCTCTCAATCCACGACTGCTTTTAGAATCAGCGTGTGAATCATATATCTGTGATATATTTTTATTTTTTATAGAGATTAGAATGTAATCCTTGTGGTCTAATGCCTAAGACGTCTAACTTCGGAGCAGAAGGTTGCATGTTGGATTCCAATAGATAACTTTAGAAATTATTTCTATTTTTGTAAATTACAATAATTGCACCAGACAGACAGAGAAATAAAAGATTTTATTAATATAGATACACTTTTCAGTGGCTTTTGAGGTACAAATAGTGAGTTTTCAGTATTCTACTTAATAGAAATAGTGCTTCTTTCTTTCTTGAGTCTCTTTTTTTTTTATTTCCATTGATACTTTACAGTGGTTTTTGAGTTATAAATAGTGATTGTTTTTGAGTAACAAAAAGTGATTTTTCAGTATTCTATCTAATAGAAATAGTGATTCTTTTTTTTTTCTTTTCCTTTTTATCCAATTCCAATTGATACTTTTCAGTGGTTTTTGAGTTACAAATAGTGAAAATTATCTACTAATCTAGGCCATCAGATTGTTCGATATAGATATTTGAAGAAGAGATGTTCAGATGGACGTTAGTTGATATAGATGATAAATGAAGATCATAGCTTGTATATGAAATTCTTCGCGACAAATTGATTGTGACTATTCTTTAGAGTGAAGATAACCAAATTCTGTTGAATTGTGACTCAAAGACATAAAGTTGTACGTGAGTGAAGACAACGTTTTCCAAATATATGGCAACTTTACTTAGAGTTTGTCCTTGAGCTTTATTGATAAATATCGCATAAGAAGGTCTGATCGGAAATTGTTTTCTTGTGAAAGTGAATGGAAGTAGATTATCGCATGGTTCCATAGACATCCTATGGATGAAAACAAAATCTCCTTTGTGAGTTCTGCTATAATTTCGGTTTCTATGAGATCATTATCGAATGAACGGCATTTAAGTTGAGTTCCATTGCAGTATGCAAACTTGGGATTGATGTTTCGCAACAATATTAATGGAGATCCAATCTTCAATGACAAACGATGTTGAGGAATATCGCTGAGATTCAATGCGTTCAGATACTCGAGATGTTCGTGTGGTGGATTATCAGAAGTGTCAATTTTATTCGCACTTGTATGCTCTGTAGTCTCTCCTTGTATTCTTAGACTTATCATTCGATTGATGTTATCGACACTCTCGTTCATCTTGGTTGATGAGATGCATATTTATCGTGAGTTTTTTTACTTTGATGTGATTCTAGCTTTATGAGTTACAAATAGTGATTTTTCAGTAATCTACCTAATAGAAACAGTGCTTCTTTCTTCCTTGACTCTTTTTTTCATTCCAATTGATACTTTTCAGTGGTTTTTTAAGTTTCAAATAGTGATTACTCAGTATTTTACCTAATGAAGTACTGCTTCTTTCTTTTTTGACTTTCTTTTTTATTACAATTGTTACTTTTCAGTCAAAGTCAGTTCAGTTTTGACAGATAAGTCAAAAAAGCAATATGAAGAGAGTTGTAGTTCCCATGGCCTAATGGATAAGATGTCTGACTTCGGATCGAAAGGTTGCAGGTTCGATTCCTGTCGCGGATGTTTCAATGTAAAAATTGTTTCTATTTTTCATTCTCACACAAAACTGCGCCGGACAGACAGACAGACACACAGAGAAATAAAAGATTTTAGTAATATAGATTTGTATCCGAGCTAGAATTGCCGTGACCAAGTAAAAACGGGAAAAAGTTTTTAAGACTACAGCAACAGAGTTTCTATCCGTTAAAAAAAAAAAAAAAACAACAAAAGAATTTTATTTCTAGGTTTCTTTATTTTACTCTTTAGGACTGAATTAATTTGAAGGCTTTAACTTACTCGAGAATATACCGGTGTAGTAGTAAAGATATCGAATGGATACTTTTATTTTTTGGCTTTCTTACTGTCGATTTTTTTTAGCAATTGAATTATTAAATTTAAATTGAGTTTCTTTTAATTGATTACTGCGAAGCAAACCACGGACACTGGTTTTGCATTCAACTTATTCCACGATTTCTCATTTCTTACTGTATTTACATCCTACAACTGTTCCTCCAGGTTTATTCTATTGAAACACACTGTCCTGGATTCCCGTCACATATTCCAAAAGTAGCTCGGGTATTTTTTTTTGTAGTGCGTTTTGTATTCTTTTGTGAAATGTTTCTATGCACGTTAAATTTACCTTTGTTCTATTAGGTTCGATATTTTTCCTGAAGATGATTGAAATGATACCTAAAATAAATTCATTTATCAACGTAATAATTGCAAATAGAATTCAGAAAGTATTTGAAGTAACTTTGTGATAATCTACAAAATAATATCTAAGTTTGAATTTTCTTTTTACAGATATTTATTTGTTGTTAGTGTGAATAGACTGTTATTTCCTAATTAGTATCCTAAATAATTAGTATATTAACTAATAAATTAATTCAATTAAAACATCTAAAAAACATCTTTTCATCGATTTCATTCAAGATTTCTAAAATTACTTTACTTTTTATATCTCTTCGGAAACGGACGCCGTGAAGTTGTAAAAGATGAACATAACATTTTTTAAATTGCTAACGCAATTCTCAAATAACAAAAACCTATCGATTGAATAAATTTTGAAGAATACAATTGCTTTCCAAACATGTTTGTTCGTCGGTTTATCACTTTCGACAATATAAAAACTTAAAATCATAAAATTTCCATAGTGCTTTTCTTCAGGTATTCAAAATTGCTTTACCGAAAATTTAATTACTCTTATATGTATATATTGTTTTTTTGTCTTTTTCTTTACGTAGTAGTTCTTTATGAAATAAGTTTTTTCAATTTGCAGTAGTTGGTATATTAAATTTATAATGTTTAATCGTCATTTTAATAAGGAACGGTACTGATCGATTTTTTTTTCTTTTTTCTTTGGCAGGATAATCTAATGATCGGATTGAAAAGACAAGGCCATTGATAAGGACGTGTAATTATCGTTTTGTGTTCGTTTCCCTACTGCTCGGTGGCGCTGTCTAAGATAAAAGTACATTAGCAGATCAATTCATGAAGTGTCTTCCTCCCGCCGCCCGGATTGGGTGCTGCCCCATACTCTGAACTGCGTGAATTGGAAAAGCAACGACTGACCAAAGTTTGTTTTCGTAACGGGTGTTACGAACCGTACTGATCCGTGGATTAAAAGCATTCACCGGCTATGGCGACGGTGGGCCTCGACGGGCACCCGCGGAGTCGGCTGGCTTGGCTAGTCACGGCGGTGCTGTTGGCCCTGCTGCCACGGTCCGCCTCTTCCATCTTTGTGCTCGAGGGCTCGCCCACCTCGTATGCCCGCTTCCACAAGTGGCACGTGGGTTTGAACGGCACGCTCGATTTCGAATTCAAGACTGAAGATCCCAACGGCCTCCTCCTGTACACGGACGATGGCGGCACCTTCGACTTCTTCGAGGTGAAGCTGGTGGAGGGAGCGCTCCGCCTGCGCTTCAATCTGGGCGGCGGGGCTTCCATCCTGACGGTGGGCCGCAACCTGCATGACAACGTCTGGCATAAGGTCAGTCTGGTGCGTGAGTACGAAGAGACTCGACTCATCGTCGACCGGGAAATGCAGGCGCGTGTGTCGCGGGGAAGCGAATTTTATTTCGGCAATTTCTCGACTAACAGTTTCGTGTATGTAGGAGGTCTGCCGAGCTGGTATTCCTCCAAACTGAACTTCCTGGCGCTTCCTTCCGTCATCTTTGAGCCGAGGTTCCGTGGCGCCATCCGAAACCTGGTTTACGCCCATGAGGACGGGCCGGCAAAGCGTCAGGAGATGATCGAATATAAAGGGGTTCGTTTTCACAAACTGGACGTATGTGAACATCAGGACCCTTGTCAACACAACGGCATCTGTATCAGCACAGATAACGGAGCCATTTGCGATTGCCGCTTTATCGACTTCGAAGGGACATTCTGCGAAAAAGGTAAGAAACAATACTTTTTCCAATTAGTAGAAGACAGGTACAAATTTAGAGTTTAGTTAAAAAAATCTTTGAAAACCATTTCTTTTCAGAAGTTATATTAAGTACGATTTTTCATAATTTTTCTTCTTTTTTTTTGGCAAATCGTTCTATGCTTATCTTAAATTATGTTATTTATTTTTTTTTTAAATAGTTTCTTTATAAGACAAGATAATTTTATATTCCGTATTAATTGGAATTATTTTTCAGTAAGAAAGTATTCCTTCATCTATATTTTTAGACATCTACTAAGCTTCTACATCTACCTTCAATCTTAACTATGACATGAAAAATAAATGCCATGTATCGTGTAAAATGACACCTTGTTATTAAAGCTTTGCATCAAAGCATAACGTGCACTTTTTATTGCCCTTATACTTTTTTTTTTCTAAAGATTCAAAGTAATAATTAAAAAACGAATGTGCTTTCAATGGGCAAATTTTTTTACGGGAACGGGAAAAAGTTTATTTTAAAAATTTTGTTTCGTATAAAAGAACATTACTTGCGTAAGAGTATTTTTCCAAGAAAATCATATGTCAAAATACTTTTAAATTATGTACTGTCTCTTGATTTTTTTTTTTTTTTTTTTTTTTTTTTTTTAGGAAAAAACGCTTTTATTTCCATTTTCAATTAACAGTTTGTCATTTTCCGAATACTTCTGGTTAAAGGTTTTTCTTTAATACTCTAAATCGGAGTGGTGGTGTTCGCATTGCATTACAGTAAATACAAAAGTTGTTCCAATATTTTTATTGCTGTCTGAAACATAGTTTATTAGTTAATTTAGATTGAAGATAAATTAAAAAAAAATAAACATTCTCGGTCGTTTATTATAACCTCGCGGGACAAAAAATTAGTCAACCCCTAGAGAAACCACGTTAATATCATGTAACTCCGCCTCTGGATCGGTTAGGAAGGGAGTCCACCAGGTTCTGCAGGTATGTCACATCCAGTTGACACTACTCACTGAGGATGAGATCACGTAATTCCATCAAATTGCTTGGATACTGATTTCGGCGTTTCACTCGCAGTTCCAATAAGTCCCACAGATTTTCAATGGGGTTCAGATCAGACGATTTAGCAGGCCAGTCAATGTGCGATAAGGTGTGTGAGTGTAACTTTCCCAAAATCCTTTCAGAAAAAGGGGATAATCAATTTATGTTTACGTTTTGAACGCCGATTTTGATATACGAATATATAAATATGGAATTTCGCCTTATTATTCACACAATTCGATCAAACAATGTCTCGTCTAGTTGCGATTTGTCGAGCAGGATGTGCGGAGCGTAGTCTTCTGTTAGGATCATTCTCAGTTAGTGCGTGAATTCTCTGTGAACGATATGTCTTTAAGTTCAGCGAGTGACTAAGACTTTACCCTGATGCCTGTTTGCGAGATACCTTTCGTATCGACTTTTTTGGGGGATTCAGCAACGCTTGGGTAATCATATGTTGGGTCTCTTCGATAGTGATTGTGGTAAGTGATCTTTTCGCAGCATGTTTTGTTGCAACAGAACCAGTGTCTTCAAATTTCTTCTTGATTGTCAAACAGGCACTTTCCCAGCATATCATTCTGATTTATCATGCGATCACTAAAGACCGTTCAATGTAACTCGTACTGATGTAAGATGCATGTCCACTGTTGTACAAGGTAAAGCACTCCGATGCCCGCCTTGTGTTAGGATACTGTTATTCTAGTGAAAAGATAAACTGCTCTCGATAACGTCTCCCAGGTAGATGTTACCGGGTTGGCCAGATAACAACTGATTCACACTGTAATTAACTTTTTATCTTAAGTTGTATCTTATAATCTTAATCGTAAATTAACTTATGAATGTTAGTAAACCAAATTTCAGAATCATCAGTAAGGCAAATACCCTCAAATTTAGAATCTTACCTCGTGGAAGGGAAGACTGAAGTGATTCCATCATTATTAGCTGGAGAAAATCGTAGGTTTTTTTTCCCAGACCAGTCTTGTAAATGGGTAGCAGGGAGGAGGGAAGGAAGTACTTCGTTAAGTAGTTGCAACCATAATCTCTTAACCTAAGCTATGCGGAAGACTTAGATAGAATTCGGAATAGAATTTTTTAAGAATTTTTACAGTAGTTTATCGAACTTGATTTAGAAATCTACTACTGGTAGTATTGCAATTACGTAAAACTTAAATTTTTAATTAATTGAAATATGTAATTCTAGTATTTTAATTATACAGGATGTTTCAAACTCTGTGCAATCTTAATGGGGATAGGGAACATCTAGACAAATGCTTTTCGTCATTGAATATATGTCCGCTGACAGCAATCTTCAGTGATAGAGGGAGCTATTTAGGCGTTGTAATCGGGTAGAAAGGAGGTATGGAACATCAGACATACCTACATGAATATAAACAAGTGTTTATTCAAAGATGTGTTTAAAGTTGTGGGCAGCAGCAGCAGATCATGCATGACAGCGCCGAAGCATTAGTTGCCATGTATTTTGAAAGATTCAAGGCATTTCGCGAATAGTTGTAGCGGGGACAGCGATTCTTGCGACAAGGTGAGTCAATGGGAAACTCGTGCACAAGGTTCTTCATGTGACCCCAGAGGAAGAAACCGATTCATGCTAAATCGGAGGATCTTGGTGCTCAGGCGACGGGTTTCATCCAGGCCTATCCATTGGTTGACAAGAGTGACGCTCCTTGACGCTCCTTGTACACATAATGTGTCCGATTTACGAATGCCACGCAAACAAAAAAATCCGTTCTCCGTTCCCACTTCGCCTCCCTAGTCGATTGAGAGCGTCGCTAAACTTCGCTCTCTAGTTTGAAAGGCTGTTGTTAGCGGACATACATTCATACACAAAGACGGTTTGTCTTGGTACTCCCTATCTTCTATTAAAAATTTATACATAGTTTTAATAAACCTTTATAAAAGAAATTGCATAGATATACCGGTATTTAAATTCCATCTCTAAAAATTAATCCTTCTAAGTGTAATACAAAAGTATATTGTATTACGAATTTTATTTATTTGTAATAATTAATTTACATAAACGTAAGAATATGTTTGCTCTGTTATTCCGAAAGTACTGAAAGAAAACAAAATTGAAGTAGCAATAACAGAATCAAGAAACTAGTCTTTAATTTTAAATTTTTCCTTGAATATTGAGTGTTCTGAATCAGGAAATTCTGATTCTGAAAACAAGGACATCTTGTTCAGTTAACAAAGCTATGAAAGAAATTCGAAAACCTTGTTGTAGTTAATCTTCGAACAAATAATTAATATTTTTTTAAGTACTTTTTTAGGGGGATTATATTTATGAGTAAATATATTGTTTATCTACATGGCAATTAATCATCGAACACCCCTGGTAATGTATTAACCAGGATTGGATAAGCTGCAAGATGTAGGTCCGCCTTTCGCCGCTATCACAATATCTATCCTTCGAAGCAGACTTTCCACTGATTTGCGGTAGGTTTCTGCTTTTGGTTCCATTCCTCCTTCAAGAGATGTTGAACAGCTCTGTGGTATTTTGTCGGCGATTTGGTCTGCTTTCAACCGGCACTCGAATTCTTCCTAAAGGTGTTCAGTGGACTTTAGGTCAGGACTATAGGCCGGCCATTCCAGTTTCATCCACTCCCATGTCCTCAGACCACTCGGTTATAGTCTTTGCTTTATGGACGGGTGCATTGTCAAGCTGATAATAAAATGCGCCAATCCAAATTCTTCCCAAAGTGTGGGTAGCGCTGCATTGTCCTAAATTACTTCACAGGTCTTGGCATTCATCGATCCAGGCACAAAACTTAGTGAACCAAGTGCATACTACTAAAAACAGGACCATACCATGATTCCACCACCTCCGAACTTCACAGTGGGAACAATACTGTTCATCCATTCTCCACACCCACACATGTCCATCGGATCGCCACAACTATCGGATTCGTCACTCTAGAACATGCTCTTCCATTGTTCTATTCTCCAATGGCGGTGTGCTTTGCACAACTGTAAAAGAAGGGCGGCATTCCGTGCAATGATCTTAGGCTTTTGAAAGGTTAGACCCTTTTATTTGCTGAATCTTTTCACTAAGCAAACTGTTCATTCCATCTAATTGTTTCCTCATCCTGTAGTTATAAATGGAACTTTTGTAAGATATATCAAAGTGACGACCCTCTCAGTATCCAGAGTGAACACAACTCCTCATGAAAAAACTCCTCTTGTTTCTCATGCTGCACGATCTTTAATTCTTTCGGAGCGATCGATGTCATCTCATCACTTTTAAATGTTGAATTGTCAGTTGTTACGTCCAATAACCTATACACCTTTTTTTTTTAATTTTTTTCTTTCAAAAAAAAATTCTAGCTTAAATGAACGTTTCAAAGATTATTTTAAGCAAAATCAAAACTAAAGTTTTTTTAAAGCATTAGAAATAAAAAAATATTATTGAATTAAAATAATTTCATAAATTACAACTATACTTTAATTTTTTAATAAAACATAAATCTGCTATTTATCTATATATTTTATTGACGAAGGGTAACGTGTTATCCGATGTCAGAAAATAAGTAAAAAAAAACAAAAACAAATCTTAACAGGGATGTAATGAATTGAAACGAAGCAAATATTACGTTATCTCATGAATGGATTTCTGGGGAACCGGGTTCGATCCCCGATGGAGGTCGGGAGTTTTTCTTAATCGAATTCTCCTCCAGACAGATTCTAGGGTCTATCCAACTCTGTAAAAATGGTACTGGGTTCCTTTCCGGAGAGTTAAAGATGGGAGGGCGGAGGATTGCTCAAATGACATCAATTTAGTCCCAAGGACCTCCATCGATCCCAAAGACCATTTATAGAAGGATACTTTAACGTTTTACTTATTAATATACAATTTACTAATTGTATGATTAAAAAAAAAACCTTCACTGTATCGATTAACCAAATCAGCTTATTAGTTAATCAAATGTCTATAACTTTATATGAGCATCTTTTAAATATCTTGTAAATAGTGTACTCCTAGAAATCCTATTAATGTAATGACACTCCTTTAATTCCTCCAATACTTTCTTTGTGAAGGACTTCTTCAGGTACCAGAGACAAGAAACTATTCTTCTTCCTCTACATTCATAAGGATTACAAATAAGAGCTAAAAATAAAACATTTCATATACAAGTTAACAATTGAAAACTATCGTATTCATAGCATAGTTATTAATAATGATAACAATTAACATATTAATAATAATGATGCTTCATAAATAACAATAATAACAATATTAACATTACTCGCATTAAAAACTTTTTATTAATGGTAGTAGTATAGTAGATCTGGATTGTGTCCTTATTCCTTACAGTGATCTGTCCAGTCAGAAATTCTATTTTTTTTATTCCTAAAAGCTCTATATTCAGCCAATCTCTCCTTAAAGTTCTTCCAGTATTTCCAAAATATACGCCCTCACAATCTCTGCAAGTCAGACTTTATACAATCCCCATTTTATTTTACATGTTCTCATTAACATCCTTCTTGATCTGAAGTCGAGTGTTTTGTATCAATTTTATTGGAGCCTAATTGTATCACTTGAATAGAACCCGGGGAATTTTCCTTTTGGGAAGCTGACACTGAACTCTTCCTCTGAGGTCGGGAGACTTCAGAGAAAGAAATGCAATAAACAACTCTGTGTCTGTTGAGTAACACTAAACACACTGATAAAGTGTGCTAATAGAGTTACATTAGCTATTCGGTTTCTGTGCACGGCGTAATATTATTACCCTACAATTATATATCGAATTATTCGTTCTACAAGTTTTACTCAAAAGCTGAAAGTATAAATTATTAATAAAAATAATAAAATAATAAACATTTCATAAATATTTGTAGGTCATTTTTATTTATTTAGGAAATGATTTTAAGGTTATCTAAAAATTTATAAGATTTTACTGAGTTTCAAGAAAATTGCTGCAGCTCTTAGATGAGATTTGCATTCAAGAATCAGTTCTATTTGGTGAAGGGATTGGAGAAGTCAAAACCAAAATTATCAAAACTCAAATTTAAGTTGGCGGACAGTTAAAAATTGCTCCAAAGTTGAACACTGACGATCTTTAAATCACATAAGAAATCTATAAATTAATAAAAAGGAAATCAAGTGCTCAGTCAAAGAATTCTTCAAAATAAAAAGTGAATAAAAGACAGCAAAAAGCTACAAGATCCCAATTCAGAATCCTCTTCGGTTCACCATCGATTCATGGCAATCAGAATAGCTCATAGAAGGAAGAGAGTCTTGTTTCGCAAGGAAATATCAAAAATAATCCTGGCTTTATTTAAGGGGCTCTTTGTCCATTACTGTTTTTGTTTTTACCTTTTAGCAACATTTAGCATCAAATGTAACCAAAAGAAATGTTAACTGAATACAGGCAATTCTCGTTTTATGACGGCTCAATTTACGACGATTCGGATTTACGCCGATTTAGAATTTAGGCCCAAATGAGGAAAAATGTATTTAAAAAAAAATGCGAAAAAAGAAAAATTAAATTTTTTGAGCGAAAATGCAACCATAAACGGTGAACGCAGTCAACTCTAACAGCTGTACTTAGGCTCCAACCACATGGCTCCTTCCCTTTTATTTCCCTCAATCATTCCGCGTTGATTGCCTGTGATAAATGGGTATTACAATAAATAGTGATAAAAGGTTTTAAAAATAAACGTGCCCATGTCTGGTAGATGGATGTAACACACTTTACACTGTATGCAATTATAATTAAGTTATTATTAATTATTTTATGTCAATTTATTAGGTCTATAAAAGTAGGTAAATATTTTACATTAATTTCAGTCATAAAACATATTAACACAATTTAATTAAATAAAAACAACCTATTTTTGGATTTGTGGAATGCATCCCCTCTTTATGTTACACGACTATAACGGATTCGTTTTACGTCGATTCGATTTACGGCGCCACTATAGGAAAGCAACACCGGCGTAAAACGATGGCTGCCTGTACTTGCAAGATTGATTTAGATTGGATGTTTCGTCAAAGTGGTTTTGACTTAGTGTAATTCTTCATTGAAAAATATTGATCTTAGTTGTGTAAGTTGCTTGTCATTTAGGCAATTTAGTTGGATACTTAAAACTGGATATTGATCGTTATATTCAGAGTGAAATCTATCAATAAAATCGAAACTCTTTCGTGTTTCCCTATCGATTGACGATCAGTGATATGCTGTATAGAAAAGCGGATTATAGAAGTGAAAACATCATGATATGAATACGTTTCCCTCTGATTCAAGTCGATCCTTAGCTAGCAATTACAGCTTAGCTCAGACTTATTCACTAAGTTTTAATAAAGTAAAGTTGAAAAACTTCATAGATTTGAATTGTAGCAGTACTTTCAATATATCTCTTAAACTAGTATTCTATTTTCCTTACAAATTTATTGTTATAAATCACAGTATTAAGTTTGAGTAAGATTCTTAGTCAATTTATTTTTTTGTTATCATTTCATGAATTATTTTGAGAAATTATATATTATAAAAACATTATTCTGTCTGTCATTCTGTCATAAGACTAAGTTTTTCCAAATTTGTGACCAAGCTATAAGAGATAGATTGGTCATGCAAATAGATAAAATGTAGAGCTCTTTAAGACAAACAAAATGCTATAAAAATCTTTCGGAAAAATTTTTGGGTTTCCAAGATGGCGCCTTTTAAAGGGACAAATTTTGACTTTTCCTCAATTTAAACGAAAAGTATAAAAGTTGGAAGAGAACATTATATTGAGAAAATGTTGGTGTTTCAAAATCCTATCGAACGATATATCAGTCATTCACAAACATTTTTTGCAAGATACATGCAAAAATGTGAAAAATGTCATGTTGGCTATTGTAAGAAGTTTGTGAAGACAAGGAAAACTGAAACAACTGTACAATTCATGGAAATACAAAAACAATATTGATCTTATTTTTCTTAAATAAGCATGATATCGAAACGTGCAGAGAAGGCCACAACGGGCTGGGAAGTCGTATATTCTCCGATCTCAATATTAATTTGCTAAGTAAGGTTTTTTTTTTTTTAATGCTATAAATGCAAGGGTTCCGGAGGGAAGCGACGGTACCCGGCTAGTCGTTTAATAAAATTGGTACAAAAATGAAAAAAAAATCAAATCTAAGTTATTTGTTTCAGTTAGGTTTATAATGCAAACAACAATAGTTATCTGAACCTAATCAAAATGTCTGCTGAAGACAAACACAAAAACAATAAAGGAGGAAATATCGTAATAAATGCTAAAAAATGAAATTTATATGGAAATGTTGAAGGCTGTTGCAAAAATAATATTATTGCAATTGTGAGTGACGTAATTGTGATTATTCTTTAGTATCCAAGAAAAGGGCTGATAATCTTTTTTAATCTTTTTTAGTTAAAAATTTAAAAATAGAGTTAGGTTTTCTGAGCCATCCTGCAATTATAAACAGGTAAAAAAATATATAACAAACCTGTCATTTTTATAATTTGTTTGTTTTTGCTTTTTTTTTAACCAAGTTTTTCGATTTTCTTGTTCTCCCAACTGCCAAACATCTGTCTTATATTTTCTCCTTTTTTTTTTTTTATTTTTATTTTCTTTCTTATTTCATTCTACGTGGATGTCCTTGTGCCTCGTCATGTTTCGTTCGCTTGTTCATCTTTCTCTTGTGAATGCAAACTTCGCTGTGTCATTACTTGGAGAGAAAAAAATGAGAAAGAAGAGAGAATGGAAAAGGAAAAAACAAAATACAATCTTCAAGGTATTAGAGAAAGCCGGATTCACCCACTACGGAAGAAAATCGTTTGTTGTTGGGATAAACTGTAGATTGAATGTAATTCCTAAGATAACCCTCGCCAAAGAGTAATTCAAAACATGTTTTTTGTTTTGGTTTAAAATAAATAAGGATTATAACTTTTAATCCATTCACGTATTAAGGTAATTGTCATCCTACGTTAAATCTTACTAAATCTCATTAATCTGTTTTTAGCGATCTCTGGAATTTCTTAATTAAGTAATTTTATATTATACAAACCTTTCTCAAATTTACTTGGGAATGATTTTTATTTTGTGAGAATCAAAGATTAAAATATATTTCTTTTACTTGTTAAATGGATTTCACTGTATTACATATCATCAAAACTTTTTTTATTGCTTTTCTTCACTGATCGCAGCCGCTTTTAGAAACATATTTATATTACAAAGACTCATCAGTAAACTAGTAAACTGATGAACTTTGTAACTAGTGTCTAATTGTGCTTGACGCACACCAATTTTTATTTGAAGACCTGCAGATCGTCGATGCACATCACCATTAGAATGAAATTACAAGATAAAAGAAACATTTTTCCAATTTGAGAAATGTTTTTTTTCCTTCTGAGATGTTTGTTGAGATAATTGCACTACAGGTAATGAACTATTATTTTTTTTATTTCAATCGAGCTTTAAATAGATACGATGCTTGAAAACGCAATAAGTGGACATTGAATACTGGTAATTTAAAAATTTAGTAATCCTTAGAAGTATGAAATTTTAATTTTATGAAAACAATATCTTGATCAATTAAACTTTTGCATCTTTTATTAGTTCAGCAACATTATAAAAATAAAGGTAGTAATAAAAACTTTAGTCTCATCAACTTCAACCCTTCATAAAGACGAATTTTTTTTTCAGCATTCGCCAATTTCCAGGTTATTTCTGTAGAAAAAAGAATAAAAAAAGACTACATATGATTTTTAACCATTAACATTGCCCATTACCAATTGGGCTCAATGAAACGATTGATGCCAGGTTTCGGGGAAATAGATCTGTTTTGTTTAATTCAAACTATACTTACATCTATTAACAGTTGATTTGTCAAGTTTATACTTAACTAGCTTCAATTACAAATGTAAACACAAAACCATTCTTATAGTTAAAGATTCTGGAAGCTGAAACTGTTATTTCTGCATGAATTATAATTGATTCTCTACCTTTGAATACTAAAAATTATTTCTTTTATGAATTGCCAGATTACTTTTTAGCAGATAAAAGATAATATTTTTAGTAAGTAATCAAACTGTACAAATTGATTCCTTAGAGTAACGGATTAAAATAAACTTCTGTCAGTTAACTGCAGCTTTCGAATGAAATATTCTAAAGTTGATAGACTAAAAATACATTTTACTACTTAATCTTCATTCTGAAAATCTTTCTTGAAATAAATTGTGTTTTTACTTAACAGCTAGTAAACAATCAGACTTACGAAGAACGGAGCCGTTCCCGTGTTCCGTGCTTAGTAAAGAGGCGATTACACGGTTCATGGATATCCTAGAGTGCGTTTGCCTACGGGGGGAAGAGAAACAAGGCAGCGATCTCGATGGTCATTACTGGCTCGACCATATTGTTCCTCCCACTCATCCCTACAGAGCAACAATCACATCCTTCACTCTCGATGAGGGGTTAGCTCGGTAGCCGCTGAACCATGCCCGGCCCTGACACAATGGGCCAACATATTAAATTCGCGACAGCCACTGCAACAGTTCCGACGACATAAAATTAAATTACGGGTCGTTTTGTAGCGACCGTAGCGATTGGATGGGGTTCCGTCGGACAGTCACCATTGACAAGGTCGGGCGGGTTAAGCGTCTGTTTACGCAGAGGATTGCCAAGGTGCTGGAATGCCTAGTTACTTATTCATAAAGTTTAGGGTCTAATATCTTTTGTTTCCGAATGAAGAAAGAATGGACTTATAATTGCATTAATATGCCATTGCTCTTTCATTTAAAATGCAATAATATATATAAATATTATATTTGGCCCTGTTTGTTCGTAATTAATAAAAATAAGATTAAACATTTTTAATGCATTAGTTATTTAGGAAATAATACTCAAATTTGACTTGGAAGACAATAAAGAATTTATTGATTCTTCTGAATTTCTGAGAACTAACTTATACTAAAATATAAAAGAGAAAAATTAGTAAAACTTGTAGCAATATTGCTTCATTATTCTAAAACCTACAGGATTAAAAAATTAATCCTTTAATTTTTAATGCAATTATATTCAATTTTCAATAGCTTTTACAAATTAAAATCTAAATAAGAAACAATTTTGTTTACATGATTGGACGATATTTTTACATGATTAACTTATAAGAATACACATCTAATCATATGTAATATCTAATAAAATCTTTTATTTCTGTCTGTCCGGCGCGATTGTTGTGATTTGTGAAAATAGAAATAATTTCTTTATTCGCTATGGGATTTGAACTTGCAACCTTCTGAACCAAAGTTAAACGTCTTATCCATTAGGCCACGGGGACTAGATTCTAATCTCTATAAAAAATACAAATATAGAAATATGTCATATACGCACTCGCAGCTTCTAAAAGCAGTCGTGGGTTGGGAGAGTCCACTTTTCCCGGGTTGCTTGTTATCTTTATAAACTAAATATACTGCAATGCCTCTTAATTTTGTCGAAGATTAAAACATGAAAAACTATTTACTTTCAAATAGACTTGAATGTTTAATAAAGATTAATAGAAAGTAGATTAGCTAAAAAAAAAAGATGATCTTGTTCTTATAATTTGTTGCAGCTTTTATTTAATAACAGATTTCAACGCACCATCAAATTTTTGTTATTCATTGCGCACAGTGAATGTGTTGATATTATTCATATAAAAATAACTGCCAATACATAGAGAATTTAGATTAAAATCTCGCTTCTACATTTTTCAATCTTCTTTTGAGTTATATTTTTAAATAAATGAGTCATTTTTGATAAAAAATAAATTCTTCAGCATTACATTCATTAGTACTTAAACAAATGTTAAAATTTGATTTATTTTGGCTTTTCACTTTTTCCAATTTCCTAATTCCCTTTATAATATTAGATTATAAGAGATTGTCTTAAGAAAAAATAAATTTGATTCGGTTGCATTTAATCTGGATATGTTAGGCAAGTTGCAATGCAATTGTATTCTTCTGTAAATCACTTAATTTAATTTAATTGATACTTTTCGTACCGAAGTGCGAGTTTCGTAGCGAAGCATCCGTGTTTCAGGGAGCGCTAGTGATCCCAATATGGCGAATCCCTATCAGACTCCTCAGAATTTCTAGGGAAAGATACTGAGGTGGTTTCCCGTTGCCTTCCTCAGGACGCCATTATGGAATGACGTCAGACCCGAAGAGAAAGTGAAGAAAAGGCTGACAAACACAAGAAAGGAAATTTGAAACATCCATGCTCTCGACCGGGAGTTGAACCCGGGTACCGGCACACCTGCCACACGGCAGACCGCCGCCCTAGATCGCACGACCACACCGGCACGGCGTAAATCGCTTACCGAACTGATTATTTGTGGCAGGGATGACCTTTTAATTAATCAGTTAGAAATATATATTTTCTAAGTAATAATAAAGTCGGAAATATTTTTATGGGAGGAAATCTATGTAATTTAAGATAATAATGAGATGGAAAGAACCACATTTTTGTTATTTTTTTCATTACTTTTAGCAATGCCTTTCACTTAAAAAATCCTAACTTAGGATACTGTTTTTTTTCCCTCTAAGTCCATGAGCCAGCCTTTAAATCTGTAACAAAAACAACTACTTCTAGTTTTTGCTAACTGTACACCTTTACCTTAAGAAGAATCCTAGCGATATGAGCAGTTTCGGAATCGCATACCTTCAATACAGTTCCCTCCCCCTCCCCCCAAGTTTACACCCAAATTTACACCCGAAATTAGAAAATTCGTCGAATACGTATCATTTCGATAATGACATTTCGATAAGAACATTCATATTTCGTTTTTCCTACTATATTCTGTCCAAAGAACCATGGTCCCCAAACTGCTAAGGGACTTTAGCCGATCAGGGTCCACAGTTCTTTGGACACAGTATAAGCGGTTTGAGAGATATGTCTACCCATCAAGAAAGTTTGCGCCCCGATTACATCCCGGATCCTGAGTCCGGATCCGAGTTTTCGTTGTTCTTAAATTAAGAACATTTAATTAAAAAAAAAAACAGTTAAGAAGAATATTATTTATTTGAAAATAATAAAAAAAGAAAAAAAATCATTATTATAAATATAGAAGGAAAGTAAAAAACGGGAATAAGAAAGCACAAAAAAAAAAGGAAATACAAAAAAAAAAAAATTATTGTCACCAAGTTGATTTGAACCCAATAACCATACCTCAAAGGGCAGCGTTTAATTACTGCTCCACAACAACACTTCTGTCTCGAAGACAGAAGTGACATAATAAGCCATACTTGAAAATTATATAAAAGTGTTAAGGAGATTAAATTAGGGGGATGGGGGAGATGTGATCAAGTTTCAATTGTAGGCTGTAATGGTCCTAAAGAGTAATTCTTCAAAGTTTGATCCAGATCAGTCAAAGGGCCTAAGAGTGTACAGCGAACAAACAAACAAACAAACAAACACACAAACATCCTGTTTTAAAAATATAGATTACTAGCAAAAAGACCCGTTCTTCGCTCTGGTTACAAAAAAGAAATGTCCTAATATGGATGATAAAGAAATTGCAATTGCGAGATCACTTCGAAACTTTCCCGGTTGGTACAAAAAAAAAAACAACAACTCAAAAGGTCTAATGCCATTACAAATCTATATCTATCCCGAAATCCCGTAGAAGTATAATTGAACCATGTTTGCCCATCACTGACCGCCCTCCCGTGTACAATTTGAATTTCGAGATTCTTAGATATGAAATTAATATCAAGATCGGAGAATATAAGACTTCCCCCCAATTTCTTCCCTTCTCCCTCCCATTTATAGCCCTAGTTCCGGGTTATTAGAATTTTGTAACATCATAACCCTATCACTTCAAACCTTCCCCAGTTCGTACAAAATCATCTGATTATTACAAATCTACATCTATTCCGAAAACCACGTCGCTATTATGCACAACAATATTTTAGTCCCAATTGTTGCACAACAATATTTGTGTACTTCCCATTGCTGCCACGGGTGCATATGTAGCGCTATTATGCCCAACAATAGCATATCCATTGATATCCACAACAATGATTTAGGTTCAAATGTCGACACAAGTTTACTATGTAGCGCTATTGAGCAGAACAATATTTTTGTTCCAATTGTCTAATAAATTTAACGTGTTAGAGGTAAAATCCATTTAGATAATAAAAAATCCCATTAACTTTGGTTAAGACCAAAATAGTTATATTTAAAACTATGAACGGCAATTGTAGTTCCGATTGCCATTTTCAAATTACAAATAAACAAACGGATCAGAAATAAATAAACAATCTGAGATTCAAAAAAGAGGTTGAATACATTCATTATTGATGGGGTTAGGGGAAGGAAACATGAGTCAAAAAACAATACAAAACGAGCTACAAAATTGTAATTTATATTTAATCCTATTTTTTGTTTTGGTTTTAATGAAATAGTTTTTTTAATCCCATTTTGAACGCTTTTCAATCTACTCGATGCTATTTAAATCACAATGATTGTCCGCCTTTTTTTTTAAATCTATTACTTGTGAATTCAAACGTTTATTTAAATATTTTTAATTATTTCATTAAATTTATCTACATTTTAATGACTATTTTTTTGTATTAATTTCATTATCATATCATGTCCTTGTTATTATAAATATTATTGTAACTCATGTTTCCATCCCCTTCCCCCATCAATAATGTATTCGACCTCTTTTTTGAATCTCAAATTGTTTATTTATTTGTAACTGTTCAGTCTGTTTATTTGTAACTTGAAAATAGAAACTGGAACTCTAATTGCCGAAACATTGTGTTATGTTTTAAATATATTTTTTATTTAATCAAAGTTTGTGTGATTTCTTTTTTTATTATCTGAATGGATTTAGTTCTAATTGTTGCACAACAATATTTGTATAATTCTCATTGTCACCACCAGTTGCATATTTGGCGCTATTTTAGGGATTTCACCCCTTTTCAACCTCTGAGGGAGAGGTCCAGGTTCCAAGGTAGCCCGTTTTTCGGCAGGATCTTAAAGAGTAATTCTGCAAAAGTTTGGTCCAGATAGGTCAAAAAGTCTAGGAATTTATAGCGAACACACAAACAAACCCACAAACAGACCTCTTTCTATATATATATATATATATATATATTATTATTATTATTATTATTATTATTATTATTATTTTGTTGATGGAAAGTATTTTTTATTTGGATATTTTAGGTCCTAAAATTAGGTCCTAATATTTTATCTAAGGATGAAATTACACCAAACGTTTACTGACATTGATTAACATCCATTTCAAAATAACGTTTTAGTTTAAGTAGTTTTAATTTACCCATGATTAGAACACTTTAACGGCATCTAACCCATGCAGTTTTAGCGTGGACATAAGTTTAGTAGGATTTTCTTTTATTGATCCAAACTATTGATCCAAACTTTTATTGATCCAACTTTATAGAATAAATAATTTTTGAATTATCCTGTGATAGACTACTAATCCACATTGTAGGACATTCATTCAATAAGTTGCTTTCTAATTCATCGTTTTCCAATGCTTGCAAATTGCAAATATTAGATCAAATCTACAATATGCTTTAGTACTATTTATACTATCACGAGATATGACTGGTGAGCAAAGTGACTTCTGAGGTTATGGTTTCGGATGTAGTTAAGACTAAAGTTAACAAACTACAATCAATAGTTGAAAAAACAAGATCTCTGATTTATTCGACACAACAACGGTTTTAAATAGACAATTACAAACAAAAGGAGTAAATGATGATTGGAGCATTTTAAATTTAACAAAACAACAACAATTAATTGGTTCAGGAATTAACAAATCAGTGGGGTCAAATTTAAATGAACAGACAGTTAATAGTTAAATCAATATATTTAAAAATAAATAATAAACTGAAGAAGAATTACATTTGAAATAAATGGCAAACGGAAAAATATTGGCATACAAATAACATTCATAAAAATAAAACACATAAAAACCCAAATATATATTCTTACAATTTCTAATCTGCGATTATAATCACAAAATTAGAAGCTACTTAAGCTTAAAACGCATCAATGGCACAGATTAAAAACATAAATAAAAAGACAGTAACTCAATCTATTGCTTGGCAACAACATCTGAAATTGTTTTGGAATAATAGGACAAGGTAGATTAAAGATAGTCCATTACTATCTGCTATCTTTTAAAAAGTGATTTTTTTAAAAAAATTGTTATTAGAAGCAAAAAAATTAATAATGTGTTTACTAAATTTAAAAGAAACAACTTACTTTTTTAACAATTAGAATAATAGTTTTGTGTTATATTAAATTTAATGGTGTATGGCAAGCTTATAACTGATTAAACTAATGAAAATTCTTATAATTATATATAATACTATTGATATTATAAGGTTTTTAAGTTTGTTTTAATACTTTAAGCTACATGATTATTTACAACCACTGAATCTTTTTTTTAAGAATTCTTAAATATTTGTAAAGATTAAGTCTTTGTTAAATTGGTTCAATAGGATATTGAGAACTCGTTATTTTTTTAATTAAGTCAACCTTTATTAGATTTTATAGATTTTTTTTTCAAGTGTTATCCGTGTTGTAAGATACTTTTTAATGTATCTATACTTTCAAAATACTTTTTAATAATTAAATATTTTTTATTGTTGTTTGTTAACAATTCAAATGCGCAGATTGAATTTTTATGCTTTAAAAAAGTTTATTTAGGTCGGCGAACCAGCCGTGAATTTTCTCACTAATTTTTCATTGGTGAGTTTTTTATTGTTCATTTTTTCTTTTGAGGCATCACTGCGTTTCCGATGATCATTTTTTATTTTGTTTGGGAAATAATATTTTATATTTCCTTAATGCTAAAAGCATGGAGAAAGTGAAATAATCTGCCTAACTATTAAAATTAATTTAAATTTTCTGGAATACAGCCATGTACCTTCCAGAACTTTTCAGTTGATTGAAGTCTTCCAATTACGACCTGTTGAAGATAAGTTTTAATTAATACAGATGATCAATTTGAGTCCCAGATACAGAGAGAAGCGCTGTTAAATGGAAATCTTTCCAATTCTGTTATGTTTGAATGCCAAATTGAACAGAGAATTCCACGGTTTCCCTCTAATTCCCAATCATTTTTCCGTTTGGTTAATGACTCAGTAAAATTCGACGAATGAAATAACGAGAACCATTACTATTTGATTTCCTTTCACCAAACTCCAACAAAAACGTCACAACTGGAAAGAGGGATTTTATGGTACGTTGATGGCAACATTAAACTTCTCGTTCGAATTGATCAATTATTCTATAAATCGAAGTTCGTGTAAGCCAGTAAAAGCAATAACGAGTGAAAAACTTCGATTGAAAAAGTTTCTCTTGGCCGTTGACCTAATTTTGCAAGTGCTTATTTTGACTTTTTAACATTTAGATGTTTATTAAAGTAAAACGTATTCAATTCAGCCTTTTTACTATTTTATCTCACCCCCACGTTTAATAATGAAAAAAAGAGCGAGAGAGAGGAAGAGCCTCTTATCCATTAATGTTCAAAATTCGTTTCAAGTAGATCTCTTCACTAGTTTAAAAGGATACACACCAACAGACACTGTGATGTTCGTTTCAGAAATTAAATTAAAAATGATTGTATTAAAAAGTGATGAATCTAACAGAAAAATAAAGGAATACGAATTAGAAATGAATTAGGAATACAGGTTCTTTTGTATGTTTTTGAATTTTAAATAACTTTTCTCAAAAATTACTGCATTTAGGAGAAGAATAAGAGATGCCTCACTGCTTATGTAACTTGCTTTGCTTAAGATATTTTTATCATCCAAAAACAATGATAAATCATAAATGTTTTTGCTTAATTACGTCAACAAAAAATTCTGGAAGAAGTTGTTGGTTCTTAAACAACTGTTTGAACAACTTCTATGTTTATCACGATAACTTCATAATCTTCATAACTTTATGAAGATATTAAGGAGAAGTGGATTATTTCAGTACTTTTATAACTTCTATGTTTGTTTATACTATATCTTCGACCTTTGAAAGGACAATGTGTACGGAGATATGACAGCATTTCTATACATTTCTATGTATGTTGGATATGCTGTTTGCAAACCAGCAATAGTTCTATACCCTGAGTGTACTCTGGGTGGTATTCTGGAGATCAAGTAACATGCTTCTATCTGTTATAGTAACTTTAGAGACCCGTTTTCAGATACTAAGTAAATCAGAAATACGCTGAACAATTGAAAATATACTTTTAATTACTTTTAATTATATTCTTCAAATACACTAATTTTCCACTTTTGCTTGTGGCTCCTGCTGTTGCCATGAGCAGTTTTGAACCTACTCTTTTTTCGTCTTCTTCTTCAAGATCAGAAGACTTATATTCCTGTTTTGTCGGGGACATGTATCCCACAATGCAACGCACAACAATCAAAACAATCTCAACAATTGCATGTTTTTGCATGCGCAACAATCACATTGATAATACAGCTCTACAACAAGCCCAACAATCGCAACAATATTACAATAATCACAACAATTGCGCCTTTTGCATTCGCAACACTCACATTTATAATAAAAGGTAATTTCAATCAATATCAATTATATTTTCTTATCAGAAGACGTTGCGCAGCATTGTGATTGGTTTACTAATCGCTTTCCCTATCTTGTTTATAATTCAGAATTGTAGGTAAATTGGACTTAATTTAAGAATTTATTCCAAAAAAACAAAAAACAAATAAAAATCAGATATTATTTATATAAGGTTTGGATGCTCCATTGTCTTAATGTATACTAATGAAAGTATATATTTGTTATTCCATTCTTCTCTCTTTTGTTGAAAACAAAATGTTTATCTTGCTATTGCAAAGTACGTTGAACACAAAATCAATTGTATTAAACAGAGATCAGTTATTAATCCATCCATCCATAGTTTTCTGTCCGGAGACAGGTCCAGTTCTATGGAGGTCACATGGATCTCCCAGAAACACCTGAGGAAAGATACTGGGGGTTGTTTCTCGTTGCCTGCCCCCAGCACGCCATTACGGAATGACGTCAGACCGAAGAGAAAGTGAAGAAGAGGCTTACAACACAGGAAAGGAAATTGAAACATCCAAGCCACTGCCGGGATTCGAACCCAGGTGCTGGCGCATTGGCCACAACGGCAGACCGCCGCCGAGACCGCACGGCCACGCCAACATGGCAAGTTATTTATATAACATGAATATTCGTATGTGTCTCCCGTTAATATCTTTACCATTAGTTAACGCATGTTTTTGAAAGTAACATTGCTTTATATTCTGTATTTGTAAAATTATTTTGGTGAAGAATAATGCGTATAAAGAATAAAGCATTCCAATAAAAAAAAAAGTTCCTTTCCAGCTGTCAGCAAATACGAATTTCTATGGCATTTTTATAAGTACGGTTATATAAGTAGCTACATCCCACTGTTTCAGGTTTATGAAACTTCAATAAGTATATATTTTCAATAAGTTTTTCAAAATAATTAACAAACGGTAAATTTGAGTGAAGATTTGAGTTCAACTATATTACAACTCAAATGCGGAAAGTTTTCGTTTGTACTGTTTTCACAACTTTATATAAAATAGGAACAAAAATAAAACACTTAAAAAAGAGGGCTTTAAATACTTTTAAGAAATTCTTTTTATCATTAAAACTTAAATAGATTTTTCCCAGGGGCGTATATAAGGGGGAGGCGAGGGGGGCCGGGCCCCCCCCCCCCCCCCCGAAAATATATTCTATATACGCCACTGATTTTTCCACATCAAATTTTGAAGAAGCATTTGTGCAGAATACGGATGAAAAAGAGCATCTTCTTTTCTTAATAAATATCTGCGGTAATAGTTATTTTAGGGAATCTAATACGATGTAATTAAATAAAATATAATTGAAAATAAAAAATAAGGACGTTCGGTTTTGTTTTCTTCCCGAAATCTTAGATGTTCAAATCAATCAGGTGATAAATTAGCAGTAAAATAATGAATAATAAATTAAAAATTTCAATCTAGGTTTTTTTTTTTTAATTTATAAATGCAATTAAACTTATTTCTAAATTGCAATTAGATTGAACATATTTCTTTCCTACGCCTAGAAATTTTATTTGGAAATCTGGTATTTTTTTATTTTCATTTTAAGATTACTACATTCTTAGACCAAGAAGAAGAATTTTAATTTTTTTCTTCTCTGTATTCTTAAAAAAAAGATTCTTTGAAAATTTAAGCCATTCCTAATTATAACATTGACAGGAAAGTAAATTAGATGACAATTATACTGTTGGTTGACTTGCGGCTATGACAGTGCGATGGTATTCATTTAATTGCAGATTGGAAAGCACTTTTGTCATTTATCTAAGTCATTCCTTCTTATCTGAATGTCAAAAGTGTCTTGGATAAACTGATCAATCGTTATATAGAGGAATGGAATAATGATACTGTACACGGCTTTAAATACACCGGTGTCTTCGTAGTAGTTTTACATAATAAGTTTTTGAAGATAAGTTCATCTAACACATATTAATCATTTTCAAATTTAGAAATGTATGTATTATATTTATTGTCTGATATACAATTTGTCTTTTCATTTCTTAATACAACAGAATCATATAATTGGAATTGAGGTATTATCTGGTTCTGTTACTAGAGGAGCTGAGAAAGCCTAATAAATGAAATGAAATTAATGAAAAATATAAATTATCTGTTTTTTTTGCAAGGATATCGGAGATATTGTACTATTCTTTGAAGGAATTGATTATTTAGGAAATAAAAAATATAAGAATGAATGAATGAAGAACAAATGGCATTTGAAAATAAAGTATCTTCAAAGAAATAAAATTGTAATTATTACAACGATCAGTCATAATTTGTCTTACTGTTTTGTATCATTCTTAGTAGAAACACAATAGAACGACTTTGCCTATTCGTTTTCCATGCTTTTTCTCCTTTTTTTAAACACATGCGTTTGTTTGCTGCCGTGGTATAAATATTTTAAATTTTCAGGTTTGATAGGCCTATATATATACACAGTGCAACTTGGATAATTCGAACGTCTTTAATTCGAAACCGTGGTTAATTCGAAGATTTCTCTTACTCCCTTGAATTTCTTATTAAATCAATGTTAAAAAATCGTGGATAATTCGAAGTTCAACTTCCTTAATTCGAAGTTTTTTACAAACGAAACGACTTTTCGGCGTTTCATCGTTCAGAAATTTGACACGTGACAACTGAAATCCCCTTCCCGCCACCGTTCGACACGTGACGCTATTCGACACGTGACGCTTCAGACGCCATTCGAGATTCCTGCTGTCAGTGTCACCATGTCTTTCAGTAAACCACGCGTGTACAAGAATTTAACGTTCGCTGAAAAGGTCGCCGTCATTCGCGAGGTGGAAAAGGGTGAGAAGAAGAAATGCCAAATCGCCAACGAGTACGGGATAGCGCCGAATTTCGTCGGTACATTGAAGGACAAACCAATGTAAGTGAAGCTGTTTTCCGTTCACTAAACATGCTTAAAATTGCTAACCTTAAGCGACTGAATTCTACAAAACAATCAGACATTGCACAATTTTTTGAAAAACTATAATTTTCTGTATTGAATGTAATATGTACTGTAGCTTACCTAAAATAAATCTTATTTTGTTTACATACATATAGTGCTTAAGTCTTTCATACCATGATCTTTCTGAATAAATATTTACTTATTGATAGAATAATCTTTTCAAGCATTCAGTGGACCTGAAATTAAAGTTAAAAGATATAACTTGTTTAATTCGAAGTCTTGGATAATTCGAAGTTTTGTAGTGGTCCCTTCAGCTTCGAATTATCCAAGTTGCACTGTATATCATTCCTAAATATGCTTGGAGTTAAAGATAAGAGTTTCAACAAAAAAGTTTTAAATGCAAATTTAAGTTTAAGTAATCGTGTTCGTCCAACTGTGATCATTAGTAAAAGAAAACCCATCCGTTCAAAGTCCGTTCGTCTGTGATCAATCTAAGTTAAAAGCTATGTGTCCTGTAAAGCTGAAACTTTTAGAGATGATATAGATCAAAATGAAAAAGATCCTATGGACTTTTCTAAAAATCGGACCAATAACTCATAAATATTGAAAAAAGTATTTTGAATAGCCTTTTTTTTTGTTTTGTTTATTTAAAAAAACATATTTTATGTGTTCTTACCTCTACTTACCCTGCGAGTATTCGAAAGCTGATAAACCAATTATATCTCCTTTTATGAACAACAGTCCGTTTTACATTTATTAGAATCCAGCAATGTAGCAATCATCTTCTATCAGCTCTCTCGTGGTAACGTAGGTAGTTCTACTGTTATGTTATCAAATATCGAAAGAAAAATTACATCAACCTAACTCTAGCCATCTAACAATGATCTCAACAATGGGTTGTTAAAGTAGAACTTCAACATGATTAATCTCAACGATTATATAAAATCTACTCTCTCTTTATATGACTCGAATGAAGACATAGTCATGAATGAAGAAATAGTCAAGAAATAGTCCACGCATTAATTTTTGGACAATGGGAATATTAAATGAAAAACAAGGTAGGGAAAGTGATTAGTAAACCAATCACAATGCTGCGCAACGTCTTCTGATAATTGATATTGCTTTAATTTCCTTGTGTTTATTTCCAATAAACGCAACAATTGCGCATCTATAATGCAGCTCTACAACAATCATTATAAATGTGATTGTTGCGAATACAAAAGGCGCAATTGTTGCGATTGCTGGGATTATTATGCTTAATGATAATTTAATGATATTTTAATGATATTTTAATGAGATTTTAATGATACTTGCCTACGTGACAGACAAAACGGGAATGTAAGTCTGCTGATCTTATCAGAAGACTAATACAGTGCTTAATTATATTATGTCTCGTAATTTTGTGGATTATTGTTATTTGGCAATATCTTTCTTAAAATGTCGCAATAATGAAAATAATCTTCTTGCTTGAAAATAATCTTCTATAAGTGTGAATGCTACACATCCACCAAAACTCCATATGATGCTGAATCTGATTAAATGTCACGTTTTCAAATATTAAGATCATGTTGCGAATGTAGCAATCATAATCATATTTGTATTTATATTACACTTATTTTGCTAGAAAGATTAAATGTTTCCTTCTCTCCAGTAGACTTACAAATGAAAACTTTTAAAGCAGTTTTCATTACTTACTACATCCTTAATTTCGAAGAACTCTTGTTGGGAATTCTTTTCAGGTAACACCTTTTTTCTTAATGAGAGGAAATCTGTGAATAATTGCCTGAGAATATATTGAATTTTTTTTATCAAAAAGATCCGTTTCCGCCTGCGTGAATCCTTCGTCTTTAGAATTCGATTTTACTCAAGGGTAGAATTGAATTGCGAGAGATCGATAATACTTCATTTCCTAATGGCAGCTCGGGAAGAATTTCTCAATCCACTGAGGGAAACATTTCTTGATTTACGTAACATGGATTTCGAAATAATATTTCGTTCAGAACTGAATTATATCCTCCTTCCTGCCTACACTTGTGGGATAAAAATAGATTCAGCAATAATTGTGTACTAGATGTCGACATGATGTTTTGAAAACATGCATCAAATTGAAATTTAAGGAAAATGTTTTTTTCATGTAAATGTCCTTGGATGTCAGAGTTTCTTTATAGAGTAATAGAACAAATCACGTCAGTTCTCTGACGAAATACAAACAGAAGTTAAATGCGAGTTACCAAAAAAACATGTCAGTTTATTCCTTTATTAATTTTAACCAAGGGAACCAAAAACAAATTTCGATTCTGGATTATTGCCTATTTCTTGAAGAAAATATATCTGAATCTTAGGATGGAGAAAGGATTAAAAACTCATTAACTGTTACTCAGAATTTTTATTTAGAAAAAACTGAATGAGTGGTTCTTCGAATATTTTCTTCATTGTGTTAAGTATAGTTATATTTTGAATCATCTTGTAAACGACTCAAACTGTCATTTCAACCTAAAAATCCTGTCTATTGAAATTCTGTGTTCTATTTGAGGAAATCTTCATTGCTGCAACCACTAGGAACCAAATATGAATTAATCCAGTTCTATATTCCCTCTCGCTCTTTAATTGTTCATTAGGTAGAAGTGGCCTTGCTGTAAGTTTCAAAGATTAATTTATTTTTTTGCTGAAACGAATGAAAAACTACCGTTCAATTAATTACTCTTTTATTGTTCCTTTTTAAAACATTTAATACATGTTTAGTGATATTACAAACGAAAAAGAATTTAATACTAACCAATATGTCATCTAATGCTGTATTATAAATATAGCAAAGATTAAAAACTAAAACATGAAATTGTACAACTAGCCAACACTAAAACCTGAAGTAAAAAAGAAAACAAAATAATTATCAGTCCTTAAAACTTACTTAACATTAAGATATATATTATTTGAATGTAATTCATTCTTTTTAAAAATATACTTAAAGGCCACTATTAAAAAGAGATATGTTCTATTGAAAATGTAAAAGTATCTAAATTAAAAAAGCTTAGCGAAATTTATAAACAATCATTATTGATAAGATTTTTATTATCTCTATGAGATATACAAGTGTTACACATTTTGTTAATTTTTACTTTACTTTATTGATGGGTCTTTAAAACTCATGTTGCTTCTCTTGTGTAGAATATTTCAAAATGACGTAGAGCTTTGTCTATGATCTAAATCACAATCCTCTTTATTGCTCTCTTTACTGTATTTACCTTAGGACTGTGGTTTGACAAGTCGCTACTGTGAAAAGCAGGCATTTCTGCCTGACCTATCAAACCGTCGGGGAAAGGTTTCCCACTCATAATTTCTCAGAAGACAGAGAAATACAGTTGGCTTTTTTTCCTCTGCATTGTTTTTTTTTTTTTTCAAAGAATGCGCGATCTTTATGACATAAAAATCTGAGACATGAAATGAAGCTATTCTATTATCTGTTTTGCTTTCAAAGTTGCACGCACTTACAGTTTTAGCTTCAAAGAAAGAAACAAATATTAATAAGGTTTTTTTTTCCTAAAGTCAATCCTTAAATCTATAATTAATCTCTTGGTATTCAGGCAAAATTTGAATGATAAACAGCAAGAATAACAACCTACGAAAAATAACAGTTTTTCTTTATATGTAATTTAATTCGTAATAAAGCAGTGACAAATTAAAAACTACTACAACCTAGAAGAAGAGCGATCCCAAGCCATTGAATAGAGCTTTTTTTCAGAGTTCATTGTTGTAATGAATTATCAAAGTACAGGAAAAAAGCATATATATTCCATTATTGATTCATCGTTAATAGGTATTCCATTTAAAGAAACAATACTTTAAGAAGAACCCTTCTATAGCCCTTACTCTCTCGGCTGATGAGCATTCTAAAAATTCGAAACACCATCCAAAATACCTCAGATTTTTATTACTTATTATAAGAATCGAATTTTATTTCTTGAAATTAAAGAGTTCCAATAGTAGGGAACTAAATGTATTAGTCATTTCTTAGGTCTCGCAATAGAATCGAAATGAAATGACCCAGATACTGACACAGCATCAGATCCTGATTTGATACTGACCCAGCATCTAATTATGACATTGCACACTGCACTGATGGGATCATAGTAATTATGACAATTTTTCTTTCAATTCAGAGAATACCGTATTTACTCGCGTATTTTTCGCACTTTTTTGGAGGAAAAAATCGTTTTGAAATAGGGGTGCGTTAATTACGCGAGAAATAAAAAAAATCCTTCCGAAACAGCAAATTGTCTCCCAGCAGCTCGGTTCCCATGTTTCTCCGCAAATAGAATTACATGAACTTTAAATCTGACCATGTATTTACAGATAAGCTTCTGCTTTTCATTCATTTTCGTTACAAATAGCCAACGAGTATACCGATTGCGAGATTTATCACTACCCAGAGCTGTAGCAAACCTCAGTCGGGGGGGGGGGGGACTTGTAAGCGAGAGGCGACCTTAACGAAAGCAAACGTTTTATGATCGCGTATAAGGCATTTTTAAGACGAGCATGGTGAGGCCCTTTACCATTATAACTGACCAGTCTATTATTCGATACTGAGAAAATTATGCGAGAAAAAAAAATCCAAAATCTGTCCTTAAAATTTGGGGTGCGTAAATTATGCGAGTAAATACGGTAAGTATTTATTTTTAATTTGTTTTTAAATCATCTTGATAGCAATTTTTCGTCACTACACTAATCGAAGCAACAATAATTAATGGAATTCTTAATTATTAGGATTGTTCAAATAATTATCATACACTGTCCGGCCACGTTGTTAGGTACATCCCTGCTATGCGCACAAATGCTTGTGTCTCACAACAGCTTTTCAAACCGGTGGGTGTGGTATCATGATGTGGGGGATGTTTGGAGCCACGTCAGAATGCTAGAGCGTACCTCAACATCGGAGATGACTAAGTGCAACCGTAATGAATAATATAATAAATTATATATAATTAATAATAAAAAAATGTTAACAGTTTATCCTCATACAGATGGCTACTTCCAGCAGGATAATGCGCCGGTGCAGAAAGCCCGCATCACTATCGGGTGGTTTTGAGGAACATGACGATGACTTTTTCCTTTGGCCCGCTCAGTGTCCGGATCTCAGCCCGATTGAAAATTTGTGGGATAAGCTGGAACGGGCTGTTCGATCCAGGCCTACACCTCCAACAAATCTTCAGGAACTGCGCGGCACATTCATGTCTGCATGGTACACAATGCCTCAACAACGTTTTCAGCATTTTGTGGAATCTGTGCCTCGACGAATTCAGATTGCTAAAGGAGGCGCAACACGCTACTAGATAGGTGTTCCTAATAAAGTGACCGGACAGTGTTTGTTATTCTTTTTTTTTTCTATTAAACAATTGGAAAATTATTTTAGGGAAATAGTTCTCAAAAATGAATCTCCTTATAATTTTTTTTCTTCTTCACATAGATATGGTCAGCTTTGAATTGCAATATGTATTTAAAATACTAATACGAAATTAACAGTAATGGTGACATCCTGAAGGCGTCGTCGTTTGTATATCTTTTAGGTTATCGTCTTTTCAGTAAACAACAATCTTCCTGGGAATTAAAATTTTACAGCCAATTTTACATTCTTATCAATATTATTCTGTATTAAATTCTGATCATCTGCTGGCTTTGGAGAAATATCTTCGTATTATATTTGTAAAGTTTTCACATTGTATTTTGATGACTTTTATATTTTCTCACCGTAATCCTTTCGTAATTTCAGATAATTACTGTGATTTCAATTGTAGTTGAATTTGCAATTAACAAAAGAAAAATCTTCCCATTCTGTATCCACTATCCCGTAACGATATCAGTTATTTGAATGTCATTCTAGATATAAAGGCTTAAGATTAACTATTCTTTATTGAAAGCTGCAGACTATTAATAACATTGAATTATTAAATCATCCTTCAAAAGATAGTGAGCCGTGATGGTTCATTCAACCATTACAGATTTAGGATATTCCTACTGACAGCGAGTGAATCTTCTATTGAAGCCCTTCATCAATATCTATTACCAATTCTTGATAATGGACAAAATCCGTGTCATTCTGAGTTATTGATGCAACGGAATACAGAGAATCGAGTTTTCAATGGTCAATCTAAAACTCATTACATTTTGCCTATTTTTCTTGCAAAAAAACGCAAAAATAGAAAAATTAAAAGTACAACTAGCGGAAAACATTTTCATGGTTTTTATCTTAGTAAATTTAAAGTTCATTATGTTTTCATTCTTTTCGATACATTTTTTATATTATGTATTCATAGATTGGAACAATTTTGTTTATTTGAAAAGGTGGAATTACCTTAATTATAGGACAACCAATCTCATGATGACGTACGTGTTACACATCGGTACATGTTTCAAAATAATTATCATGTATCATTTTCGTATTTCAAGTTGATATTTACAATTTGATATTAAATAAAAAAAAAATGAAGTACCTGAAATAAAAGTCAACTTTAAGTTAACGTTAAGTTGCTGTTAATTTTTTTTTCTTTTTCATTGTTCATGCATTTTTTTTTAATCATGAAATGACCGAAGAGTTAGCATAACTTTTATAATATCTATCTAATACCAATAGTATCTAATATCAATAGTAGAAATTTTTCAATTTCTAAAAAAAAGAGAAAAGAATTGAATTCACTTTAATTAAGTTTCTCAAATCCGCTTAATGTTAAGCTCATAATCCATTGTATTGGCAAATCATGAAGACTCTGTTTTTAAAACTTTTGGAAACTATAATAAAGAATGTTATCAATCCTTTGATTATTAAGGACCTTAGATCAACTATTCTGTATTTCTTTCTTTTATTTTAATTTTATAAGATTAATTAAGAAGTCATGTTAATCTAAGAAAACTAGTAATCAAACTCCAAACTTCATCAAATGAAACTTCGATATTTCGTCTTTTATTTCGAAGACTTTATCAAGATCTCTTTTTTTTAAAAACTTAAATAACGAAAAAATAAATATAAAGGAAGGAGAAAAACCTTTTTTTCTCAATCGTAACAAAACAAGATAATAACAAAATCTCTTTAACGAGACCTTACAACGTGAAATTAACAATTAAAAATTAAATTTAACAATCAATGTGAAATTAATAATTAAAAACAAATTTAGCAAATTCAAAACAAATAAAGATTGTTGAATAAACATGTGAATAATGTCAAATAGGTTTTAAAATGCCTTTCAATCTTTTGTTTTTCATCAATGACTTCCTATATATATTTAAAGAAACCTGGTTAACTCTTAGAGACTTATTTTTATTGAAACATACGCTACAATTTATCAAACAAGACTCTAAGGCGAATCTTTTATATTTATTTTTTCGTTATTTAAGTTTTTTCAAAAAAAAGAGATCTTGATAAAGTCTTCGCAATAAAAGACGAAATATCGAAGTTTTATTTGATGAAGTTTGGAGTTTGAGTATTAGTTTTCTTATATGATAATGAAGATATAGAGATGGTCGTAAGTCATATTAATGTTTAAGGTGTGCGTTACCTTACGTCAAATTTGAGGCGAAATTGTAAAGCGAAAATTTTAAGTCTGTTTAGTGATTATTCTGTTATATTTCCTTAGGATTTCGATAATATACGTATATTGTGTGTTTGCGTTTGTAGATTACATGTAAAGAAGTAGAAAATAAATAGAAAATGTTTCTGTACAACCTCTTCTTTGTATGCTTTGGAATCCATTACTAAGACAGCCGTTATTTCTATGCTTGTTAAGTCTAATGAACAATATTAGATTTATGAGATTTTATTTTATTTGTCTGGGAGAGATATCAAAAATAGAGTTGATGAACAACTTTTCAAGACAGAAATATTGGATTTTAGCTTTGTTTGTTACTTTTTGATTTCTGTAATGCTATATTTATTGTCGAAGGGAACATTTCAAGTGAAAACTAGGAACAATTTTAGTATTTAGAATGACACGACGCAAACGTATCAATCTGAACTATATATCTATGTGGCCCTCGGGAGGAAAGGCTCCCGGAGTTCCACAATCAACGGAACTAAGTTGAATTAGTGTGGGCAGCCAAAATGCCGGCCCGTCTTTTAACCCCCGATAAAGAAACCCAATCCCATTTTATAGAGGGCTGCGTGACTCTAGGACACCTCTGGAGGAGAAGCATCATGGGAAAAATTTACTACCTCGACCGGCAAATGAACCTGCTCATCCAGCCCTCAGCCCAATTCGTTACCACTGGATCAAACCCAATTTAGATTATCAAACAAAACTTTTTCCTGAAAAATAATTTCTCGTTAAGTTGAGTGGGGGCAGTGTCTCCTTCCTTCCAAAATAAAAAGAAACCCCCTTAATAAATATTTCCCCATCTATCCTTACTTAACAAACGTCAACAATTCCTCAACTAATCAGAAAGCATTAACACCAAGTTAAGCCTTTTCTTCTGGATATCCGGTTAAAAGTCTTTTAAAGGTGGCCATTATAGATATTGTTCAATACTAATGGTGTTAATACTGACACCCTTTCTAATGAACTCAGAAGTTGTAACATTGATTTATTTGTTTTTGATGAGTTTACTGAGCGAATTATCAAAATGATTTATTTCATTTTCACGAGTGCTAATGGTATCATCAGCCTTTGGCGAATCAGTAACATCCTCTAGCAGAAAACTGATGATTTTATAGAAATTTACAATAGAAGACATAGTGAATGACGCAGTTAAATGAGATCTTGGATATTTTTAGACAGTTGCAATGTAGGGACTCCAAATTTATCTTATAAAATATCATATCATTATATATTATTTCTCAAAGGGTTTTTTTTGTCGGAACGCCATATTTCCTTTACTACTTCATCAAAACCAATGATTGAGGCATCATTTTGAAGATTACGTTCCCCGGTAATGACGAAAAATAAACAAATTGTTTAAAATTAATGTTTTCGTTAAAAAACATTATTTTTAAAAACTTTTTATAAAAATGTAGACACGCTTTAACAGACGCGCCTTATTTTTCGAAAGCGAAAATATTCTTTAGCGTTGTAACCTTCAACTATTTCCTTTTTTGAATAAAAATGCACTTTAAATGATATTTCATCGTTTATTTAATAACAGATAAAAAAACAAACAAAGATTTATATTTTAATAAAAATAAACGATTTATTACAATAGAAACATACAAATTAGTCAACTTCTCATATATTATTATTTTATATATTATTTCTCAAAGGTTTTTTTTTTGTCGGAACGCCATATTTCCTTTACTACTTCATCAAAATCAATGATTGAGGCATCATTTTGAAGATTACGTTCCCCGCTAATGCCGAAAAATAAACAAATTGCTTAAAATTAATGTTTTCGTTAAAAAACTTTATTTTTAAAAACTTTTTATAAAAATGTAGACACGCTTTAACGGAAGCGCATTAATTTTCGAAAGCGAAAATATTCTTTAGCGTTGTACCCTTCAATTATTTCCTTTTTTGAATAAAAATGCACTTTAAATGATATTTCATCGTTTCTTTAATAACAGATAAAAAAACAAAACAAAGATTTATATTTTAATAAAAATAAACGATTTATTTCAATAGAAACATAAAAATTAGTCAACTTCTCATATACCTATATTAATTTCTCAAAGGTTTTTTTTTATTTCCCTTAATACTTCATCAAAATCAATGATTGAGATATTTTCAAGATTACGTTCACCGCTAATGATGAAAAATAAATAGATTGTTTAAAATTAATGTTTTCATTAAAAAAATTTATTTTAAAAATCTTTTTTGTAAAAATGTAGAAGGCAATCTATTGACAATCTCTTCATTTATTTATTTCCACATTACCATTCGGTGACGGATCAAGATACCATGCGAATTATTCGCACGGGTCAACTTTTTTATAAAACTTGAGAAGACGCCATCTATTGACAATGTGTTTAACTAACATGCACACAAGCTGTTGGATTTGTTTATTATTTCTCAAAGGTGGTTTTTTGTTGCGAATTATTCGCACGGGTCAACTAGTGTAATGAATTAGAAAGCATTGTAAGATGAATTTTAGTGATAAATTAGTAGTATTGAAAATAGTCGTTACCAAACAGTGACCAACTTTTGAAAAGCTCTTAAATAAACTTTACAGCATGGAATAAACTTATTTAATCCATATAGTGTCTTTAGCCGATGTCTTCGGCTTCAACGTTTTGTTTTTATCTGCTACAATGCTTAGAATTTCATATAAAATGATGTTTCATTTCTAGAAGCTGCTTATTTTAAATAAGAGAAATAAGTTAGAATTTTGGGAAATTTATTATTCGTTTTAGTTTTCACATGGTGACTTTTTAATTCCATTTTTTAAATTCAAATTTTTAACTTAATAATTTTTAGTTAAATTAAAGTAGCAATTTTTTCAACATTCAATTGTACCAACTATTTAATGACTATTTAATTTATATTAACCAACTATTTAATTAACAAAAATGTCTCTCATCTTGGTAATGGGATATTTTGTTTTAAAATGGGTGGGTCTAGAAGTCTTACTCTCAGAATGTGGTTTCTCGCCAATCTCTGTTGTAACTGTTAAAGCTGTATTGTTCGAAAATCCTAGATTCTGTAGTTGATCAACATATTAATATAAGATTCGGCTTGAAGTTCGTAAATCTCTGGTCTTCGCTGGAATGAATTGTGAACTGGTTAAAAACATACAATTTAAAGTTATCAATTCATTAAAGTGGATGTATCAGTTCTCGATCGTTAAGACATCTTCTGTAATTATTTTTTTCCGTTCTCTTAATTCAATCAGAATAATATAACTAACTGTTTAATCCTTGTTACGAATCATCAGCCGGATTTGCCCTTGATGATAGGCTCAAAACGTGCGAAACGTCCAGAAAAACAAATACGAGACAGCTGTTCCGGATTCCTGATGTGTAAAGGCTTATTTCAAAGTGTAAAGGCTTATTTCCTATGCAGTAATTGTATTTTTGTTGAATACGAAATTGACTTTATATTATAGCAAATTGGGGAATTGATTTCAATTCAATCCTTAACTGATACATTTGCCATTTATGGCAGTTTACCTTTAAGATAACAATTCACTTTTTCAGAAGGTCTTTATAAATAGTAACGAAATATTGATGTTTCCACAGAATAAACACTCACAACCCTAATTCCGAATAATAAATAATTAATCTAATTTATTCTTTTTACTCACTTAGTTATTCATCAAAATATCCTCAAATACACGCCACAAATCCCTTCCAACCAGATTAACGACCTTATTCGTAAGATATCTATTTTTGATGAATTTGATAACAAATTTTTGAATATTAAATTGCTCATTACCTGCAAATACTGATTTCCATATTTATTGACTCTACTCCTGTTCTTGGCGGAATTAAAATTTCAGATCTTAGTTGCGAATAATTTAGGTTCGGTAGCTTTCTCATCTCAAATTGCAATTAGAGTAATGAATGCACTTTCAGGCAAATGATGCTAAAGCAGAAAAAGACTCCCATTGTAAAGATGAGTTTTCATAAACAAATTAAGCAAGCCAAGAAATTCATGGCTTATTTTTCATATTAGGAAGAGCAGTTCAAAAATGTTAATTGTTTTTATTCTGTTTAGAATATATTAAAGTATTGATTTGTGCTACTCTTTGACATCAATTTTTTTCTTCTCAATAACAATAATAAGAATACGGAGTAATAAATATGTTGTATTCATTATTATGTTGATAATTCGGGTGTCATTAACGACAATTATAATTCAAAGACAACAACATTAACATAGATGGGATCCAAAAATGTCGTATGTTTTCTTTCTGTTACGTCACGCAACAATGAAAGAGTTAATTAACGATTCAGTGTTTTGGTGATCTAACAGGAACGATTAGACATCAATATCATTGTCAACAAGCAAAGAATGTCCACGGCATTTGGGGGGTCACTGCCAGCTTGGCCGGTG
>JAFIDM010012231.1:59831835-59915569 GCA_023159025.1 Thereuonema tuberculata | reverse complement strand
ACAATAGTGATATAGAAATATCATTCATATTATACTCAATAATATTTAATCCAGAAAATAATCAATTGATAGTGTTAAATCCATTCCAAAACATAAAGAACCGTTGGTGAACTTCATTTCAACTAGTCTTCAATGCTAATATGAAAACGGATATTATGGTACAATTCGCGAACAAAGTATGAATTCTGCTGTTGTCTAACTGATCTCTATCATTTTGATATAGTCTTAAATCTTATAAGCACATTTTTCGGAATGAGAAGTTTATATTAAAATGACGATCAAGTTTGAGTGTTTTTTTTACAAATCTAAGTAAGTTTGACGTAAGACATATCTTCGTAAGATCTTGAAACATGTGGAATATTTGTATATAAATATATTGAAAGGTATGCTACAAAATAATAGTTGAGGAAAAAAATTAGTTTTGAGAACTCTATAAGTAATTTTATTTGTGAAATCCATAATTGTATGATTGGATTTATTTCGATTTCTCTGATAGTTGTGAATACATTAAAGATACACGTATATTAAGGAAGATTTTGTAGAGACAATTCTAGCAGTGAATCGATATTGTCAAGGCATTCGATAAGGTAGGACCACAGAATTCGTTGCTTCAAAATGAAGTTAAGCCACAGGTTACTTGGAATTCCGCGTCCACACGAATTGAACCAAATCTGATTATGGGGTACCAGTAATGAATGAATTCCACTTTTTAGGGGAACCTCGAGAATGTTCCATATAAATTCCTGAAAAACTTCAAAGAGAATTTTTAATTTTATTGACGATTATTGTTGACATTCTTCGTTTCTGGAAAAGATAGCGACTTTTCCCTAATACACATAATTAAAAAAAAAAAACTCATTTGAGAAGAAAATGCAATTTAATTTTATTTCGTATTTGAATGAATTTAAATTAAGAAGATGACCTTTTGAAGATCATGGAATAAGCAAAATAGTTAACGCTTAAATTTGCGTTAAATATCAGATGATATAATTTAACCAAAAGTCAAATAATAGCAAAAGATTTAGATTAGGCTCTGTAGAAGATAGTAGATGTTTTAGATAAAGGCTTCTATAATAGGAAATTCAAATTAAGGTTGTAATAGGCAATGGAAATGTTGAGATGCTACAGTAAGCACCGGGAGGCCATAGGTCTTGTTTAGTTCAAATTTGTTTCATGTAGCTGCAAACTTATTCTCTGACCACCCTACAGGGAATTGCCTTAAGTCTTAAACGTCAATAAGTTTTATATTTTTTTCTGAAACATGGATGATAAAGTAATTTCTAGAAGTAAGCAGCAGTAATAAGGTGTTGGTTATAAAAATGAAATTTAAAATTAAGTTAGCTGCCTTTATACTTGGGTTCAAAATGCAAGTCATTATTATTAAACTTAAAATAAGTCTTTAAACATTGTAAGGTTTTATATTCTCAGATTATATTTTACATAACAAAAAAATAAACTATGTAAAGAAGAACTGAAAATATTTTGTATGAATTCTGTCTTCTAACATAAAGAGGAAGATGAAACTTTTTTTTTCGTCTTTGTCGCGTTCTTTTGAAACTTTTAATATAAGCGATCGGCGAATGATCCCTCCAGTCAGGTGAATTTGGCGCTCAAAGCTAGGAAAAATTATTAAAATTTATTTTAACAAAGAGCTAAACCAAATGATAATAGAGTGTGGATAAAAAAAAATTGGCCTCACAATTGGCAATTACTGTAATATAGGGTAAAAAAATAAAGAAATGGTGTTTGTAGGTAATTTTCTAGGTTATTTCACTAAAAACAGATTTCCTCTTGTAAACAGATCGCTTCTTGAAGCTAATCCCTGAATAAATCAAAAAGCATCATTATGCGTAAGGAACATTAAAATGAAAACGAGTCAAAGGATTTCTTAGTATTTAATCTTCCACAATGATTCTGTCGATGAAACGGCGATCTTTCTTTGGATATCGGATGAAATGTTCCAGGGAACGACCCAACTTATTCCAATTTTGTCGGCCAGTCCTTCCACCTGGACTCTTGTCTTCCCGAATGAGGCTATCAACTTCCGCACAAAAGTAACGTTGATCGCACGATGTGCTCGACCTGGCCACGAATCATCAGTCAACGATGACTGCCCCTCTTGGTACTGCTTACTCATTCTTTAACATGTTTTGGTCATGTTACTCATGATTTCTGTACACCTCACACCTTTCACGGTTAAGAAACATAAATAGCTCGGTGTTCAACGTTCGTATTTTTCACGACTGTCTGGACGGAACAATGGCACCACGACCTGAACAAAAGCTACAGTGGCTACTATTATGTTCGGTGTGAAAATCCCGCAAATAAACTCATTGATATTTTACTATATTCTTTGGCTCGTTTCATTTGAATGACGCGTATATGGTGCTTATGTATCTATATCTTATGTATCTTTCTTTGTGAGAAACAGCTTTATAAGCGCCGAACTCATTTAAGGGGTCACAAATGAAGTAATTATGATTTTTTTTTTAATGGCTTTACTGAGAGATGTTGTTTTCATCGGAAAGTAACAAAGGGAAACACGATTTCTTTCTGTCTTAAGTGAAATTTCTGCCTTTCATCATTACTTGAATATAATTATTTTTTAAGTTATTGTAATCTAAGTTTTCCTGAAAAATTTGAGAATTTTATCAATTGGGAAAGCTTTTCAAAAAAAAAAAAGCTTCTTAAAAATATCAAATGAGTAACAGTAATTTAAAAATATTGAAATATTAATAATCATCATTAAAATGTCAACTCTTCTTAAGCATTAACAATTATCAAATGAAATATTTGTCTTGAATTTCGCTGTGCATTATGGGAAATTAGACTAGATTAAAAGTGATGGGTTCTTCTTTTTCTTTTTCCTCCTCTTTAGTCTAATAGAAGTGATTTGCTCTTTTGTGAAGCCTCACGTAATAAGTACGAAAGCAGCAAATATCCTTTTTTTTTTCTTTTCTCTCAAACTCTCGGGAGCCTTAGTTCCGGCGAACTCTTGCAGGCACGGCCAGCCATCGCTCAACCGCTGGACATTGACAGTGTTTGATCCCGACGAGTAGGCAGTGCCAAGTCACGTATTCGTCTGCACTCCGTTCTGATTAGAAAAGCTGCTGATGCTTCGGCTTACTCTTAGCGAGTATGGAACTAAAAAAAAAAAGCGTGAAGAGATGGTGAAGAGAAAAGGAATGGAGATGGAAGATAAGGCAAAAGATGGAAGAAAAAAAGCGTGAGAAACGAGATAGAAGTGATTTGGAGTGTGCATCTCCATTGAGGATAAAGGCCTACATCACATGGAAGAAAGTCAGCACTTGAATATGTTGAATGAAAGTATGTGAAGGAAATTCCTCAAGAAAGGTGAGATATTTAAGAATGACATTAACGGCAGCTGCCTAGCAAATAGCTTTTTCCACAGCATTCTTCAATGTTACACACGAAGAATACTGTAACTGAAGTAACAAAATAAAGACTGTATTCTAAAGCTTTACTGTAACAGTCATTGTATTTTTAAAACAAAATTTTTCAAACAAAATTAACAAACTTGAGATTTAACAACTCCATTTTTTTTTTCCATTTTGAAAATCGTAGACGGAGTGTAAGTTTCTCCAGATTCTGTGTAATATTGGTTCCAGCAGAGAAGTACTTTGAAATTTATAGTACACCATAAAATGCCAAGGAGCTTTAAATCGGAAGCCAATTACTTATATAAACGGCCGTTAAACAGTGAAAAACAAATGAGCAATCATCATCACCAGTATTTCTGCTGCATCAGCAGGTCCATTGGCGCCCTCCAATCTCGGAGACTCGCTTTTTATCTAGGGAATAGATACTGAGATGGTTTCCCGTTGCCTTCCTCAGAAGCTGTTATGAATGGCTTCAGATCCGAAGAGAAAGTGAAAAAGAGGCTGACAAACACAGGAAAGGAAACTGAAACATCCATGCCGCTGACGGATTCGAACTCATCTGACATGATGACATAAAATCTCTTGATCTCTGTTCATTTCTGTCCATTTTCTTATCTTATATGCTTTGAATATTTTATAAATTGATTGATTTTTCATTAGTCTCTCTTTCTCTCTCTTTCTCTCTCTCTTTATATATATAAAACAATAATAATAAATAAATCACATCACTAGACTAAATAAATACGTATGTTATTTTGCCAACCGCTCGAGGCGCCCGGTCCCAAGCCAAAAGTTTAAGAGGAAATCTACTGTACTGTTTATCAAAATGTTATAATGCTTATCAAAAATTAATTAATTAAATTATTAAATTAAGCCATTAGACTCTAATGAATTTCATTTTACTTAAATATGACTAGCAAACCTGTCACGTAAAAGTTTTAGTGATCATGAGACCTTGGATTCTAAGGTCATTTTCTCAGTCACGTGACCTTTGATCGCAACCGGACTATCTGTAAAAAGTTCATTTCAATGAGAGAAACAACTTGTCTTTATATTTTGGTCGCCTAAAATGAGCGGGCAGAAAAGAAAAAAAAGTTATCTTTTATATATATAGATGGTATAAACTTACGTTATGTACATAAATTGTACAATTCCAAGTAATCGATGTAATAGATGGATGCCCAAATTACGTTCTCCAGTATCAGTAGATACTCTGTAGTATACATTTTCTACAGTGTATCGTTGTGAATTGTAATGAACCAACTTATGTAATTGGCCAAGTTCGTCTGTCTGTCTGTCCGTCTGTCTGTAACTCGATATAAATAAGCTATTAAGATAGATCCAAGGTTCTCAATGGTACCATTGAATCAAGGGTACTCAAATTCGATAAAATATTAGTTCATTTTGTCATTCCATGTTGTTTCCATGAAATTTCACCTGAAATTTTAACAAAACTTACGTTCAAAACCAAATAATTTTGTTACCACTGCACCGATTTTAATGAAATTTGGCATACTTACTCAGTTTTTTACGCTGATTTTGAAACTCAAAACCATTTTTACCGTAGAAGCTTCGTTCACAAATTAGCGCAATATTTAGATTATACAAAGGTGAGTTTTAAATGCCTTTCGGCGTTATGAGTAAAAAATAATAATTATTCTTTAGATAAATTAAACTTTAGGTATGGCTGGTATTTCGTGTTTCTTTTTAGGTGGAAAATGATCCTTTAGATTAAACTCTAAGAACCTACATTACAGGTGTACAGGTAAGAAGTACACCTAAATAGGTCTGATAAACATTAAAAAAAAAATTAAAATCAAATCATCAATCGAATCAAATATGTACATAATATATATATATATATATATATAAAGATATAGATATATAATAATTGACTAAGTTCGTCTGTCTGTCTGTCTGTAACTCGATATAATTAAGCTATTAAGATAGATCCAAGGGTTCTCAATGGTACCATTGAATCAAGGGTACTCAAATTGGATGAAAATATTAGTTCATTTTGTCATTCCATGTTGTTTCCATGAAATTTTATTCTTTGGAACTGACCTCGACAACTGAAATTCTAACAAAACATACGTTCAAAACCAAATAATTTTGATCGAACCACTGCATCCATTTTAATGAAATTTGGCATACTTACTCAGTTATTTACGCTGATTTCGAAACTCAAAACCATTTTTGCCGTAGAAGCTTCGTTCACAAGTTAGCAGAGTATTTAGATTACATTTACTTTATATTTGATAGTTGATAAAAAAATGATTTTTCAGATTTTTTTACGCCTGTCAGCCGACAGGCTTTGCTGCTAGTTTATATATACTTGCTGCTTATATGGATGTGTGTCCTTTCCTACAATTATATATAGTCATTACTAATAATCATAATTTCTTAATGATAAGAATTTCTTTCATCTTTATTTTACTTCACCATAATATTGGGCAATTTTCAAAGTCTTTACGGCTCTATTTTTATTAAGCCAAAAATTCAAAACAAAAATGGTAACAGAAAAGAAAAGACATGAATACGGAAGAAATACGACGTAGCATTAACGAGAAACATAAGTATAAGAATTTTAAAGGAATATATAACAACAATTGTAATTATTACAATAATACAACTGCATACTAAAACTTAATACAACACTGTGTATTATTTAAATGATGAATTGCTTTTCTTGCCAATGCTACTTGTAAAAATCTTGAAGCAATATTATCACTAGTAAAAACCTTGAATTCTGTTAATGCAATCTAAAATGCGAATACATAGATCTACTATAATCTTCCTCGTTTTATCAGCAGTTTCAAAAGAAAGAATTTGAACTTCCTTTACAGGATTAGGACGAAATATTAAACAATGTTCTACCGATCAGATCTACCACAATCTTTTCTAAAGAAATACCTTCAGTGTTTAGAAAGACGTTCAGAAATATACTGTTTCTTTCGTCATCAATAATTATTCGTAATAACAGGGATTTTTCATCCCGGTTTTTTTGTAACTGCAGGCAAACTGCAGATGAATATAAAATTTCAATTTTGTCTGGGCTCCAGGATCAGGATTTCGGCGACGCCCACGAAATGAGCTCTGCAGTTATCAATTATCATAATCTATACAGATATCACGACATAGTTTACTGAACTGCAACCGTTTCAACAAAAATCTTGAACATATTTGCAAGAAATATTCAAGAATTTTGTGAGTGATAGTTCATTGTTATATGAAGCGCCCTACTTGGAGTGTGGCGAGGGGCCTCCAAGTAGGATGACAAGTTCTCCAGTATCAGACAATCAACTAACTCGCTTCAGATCGTTATTATTTTTTAACTATTCTATTTGCTTAATTCTACCCATAATTTTGTACTATAAACGTAGAAAGTTGAAATAAATAATTCAATCAATTCTGTCTGTCTTTATAAGATGCATTACAATAGTTGATGTGCAATCAGATCGCATAGAAAACTAGTTTCATTGTAAGTTGATAGAAAAATGCCGTTAATCATGTTGATCTAATCTATATTAATGTACTTCTCATAGTAAAACGTTACTGGATTAAAATATTTTCTGAGATATTACAGATATTGATACTTGCAATGAAAATTTAAGTAATTCCTATGTATATTTTTTTTCTGTTGTTATTCGAGATTTAACAACGGAACTGTTGGTAAGTTTTCTTTAACTTGTATGTTCTTTTTAGTGCTAAGTAGTGTGTAGATTGAAAAGTACAAAGGATGAAAAGTTTTCTATTACTGGCAGGTAAAATAATATAGCAAAGAAGTTGATTCAGCAAACATTACTGCAACAAAATAAAAGCCCTGACAACCAGACAACGCTCTGCTTAATCTAGATGGAATAACCAACTTAACATGTACAAGATCTTAAAATTGCTTTCAACATTGTATTAAATCGTACAAGGTACGTCAAGTGTTCTTGCTAGAATTATGACTTTTTATAGATGTTCTCAGTTTGTTTTTTCTGCTGATTTCTGTTTCTCATCTTTGATATTGTCTATGGTCTGTATTATTCATTTTTGATGACATCTTGCATATTTATCATATTTAATTTCAGGCTCCTTCCGAGATAGTAAGATTATTATATTTCATCAAAATTTGCCATAGGCAATTGGTAATATGTAATTTAAAAAATTACTTAAGTATAAATTTCTACATAATACAGTTTTAAGTAATATACATCTTCGTCACAAAATAATTTTATTCTAAAGATTGCCATTTTTTTCAATAAATTTATTAAAGAAAAACAAAAACAAATTAATAAGTAACCGTAGCAGAAATAGTGGTTTTTCTAAATAATAATGATGCAGAGTAAGGCAGTAGTTCCTTTTGAGTAATATTTGCGAGTGTTTACTTTAATTGTTACTATTTTTAAGTTTTCTTTTTTTTTTGTCTTTGACCCTTTTATTCTTGTTTCTCTCTTCGTTTGTGGTCTTCTGAACAAACCGCCGGAAGTCTTTTCGCACTCCAATCAAAATCCCCATTGACAATTTCCTTGATAATGTGTCTTCCTCAATTTCGCCCCCAGTAATTGCAGCGTGCTCCTGTTTTTCATTTAGCTTAAACACCAAATTAGGCCCACTAACCGAATTGCTTTGTTAATGAAAGACGGGTCAACACCAATCCACTTAGCCACAGCCATTCGATTAGCATACTAATACGCAGGTGCTCGCAGTCCATCGCCATTGTTGACATTGTTACGGTGTAATGATGGCAGCTCTTACGACTCACTTGTCAATGAATAATTGATGGCCTCATCAATTTCATAGCAGCTGGATGTTCAAAGATAGAAAAAGAAAATTGTCATACCGGTTTGAACTTGCTTATCATATAGAGGAAAAAAAATCTTCATTATTGCCTTTCCTTATTCCGGTTTAAATATATTCGAGCTGTTTCAGCTCAGGAACAATTCAATACATGTAAAATTTGTTTTTAATACTCGACGGGCATTTATAAACATAGTAAAGTAATTGCGAAACACTTGTAGCAAATCCTTGATAAAAAATAAAGAAACTAATAATGTTAGAATGTATTTAGGTTTTTTTTCGACAATGATAGATGTGATTGCCTCTACATAGTAGTTGCTACTATTAATATACGAATAGTTTTAACGTCACAAAATTATTTTCGCTTTCCAATGATTGATGTAGAAATTATTGTTGTAATCTTTAACAATAATGTTTTTGCTTTTCTGATAGAATAAGGAAACAAATGTTCCTTTTAATTACACAAGGGTGATTCAAAATTCCCTGAAAAAAATTTAAAGGTAGTCAGGAATACATAAACAAACCGTACTCATAGAGGGACGTATGTCCACAAACGCCACCCGAATGTGAATGTACACTAAGATTGAGAAAACCTTAGTGACAACAATTAAGATAGATGTTTATTAGCCCTATATTTACAATATGATGGGGTAAGTACCACAATCATGTCTGTTTCCTTCGAATGATCCAGTTTCACACAATCTCTAGTACAAACGCGCAAACGTCTGATGATTGGGTACACGTCTGTTATGGAACCGTTCACGATACAATCCTACAGCGGCTCGTCCGTTTCCGTTTGTTGCTCATAGGTTAGGTGCATATCTGCCCTCTCAGCATTATTGAAGCGATACGTACTACTCGTACATAATCATCGTCTCAAATGACGATGGCTCACACTGCTTAACTAATGTGCTGCCAAACAGCGCCCTTTAGCACTTTCGGGTGGTGTTTGGGGACTTACATTCCATTATGAATACCGTTTATTTTTATATTCCTGACCTATCTGTAAAGTTTGTACACGGAATTTTGAATCACCATGTAAAAGATAACAATATACATGGTTGGCCATAATTATTAAAGAGGAGGTGTTTGGAGCGCGATAGGCAAAAAATTGTTGGGCCATAAACGGCCAAATTTGATGTATGTACTATTCAGACAAACGGATTACAATTTCGCAGAAAAAACTTTTTTAGTTCTGAATGGCGCCACGGGGGGAGGGGGGAAACTAGTCCTGTAAGATGAACTAATTAGATGAACTAATTAGTAGGAAAGAAAACAAAAGCGTACAGTTGGCAATAGGTTTTATTGTTAGTCAATTACACATACGGTTCAATATGTTGTTCTTGCTCGTTGTCGAAAATAAGCATTTTATGGATCGTAGATTCTACTGCGGATCGCAGCAAATCTCCAGAGATTTGTCTCACGTGAAGCAGTATTCGGTCCTTCAATGTTGCCAAACTATCAACGTGTCCTTGGTAAATCAATCAAGGGGATCCTTGCTATCAATCTACCAATGCTTTCAAGTAACACTACAACCAAAAGCCACATGGCGTGACATCAGGCGAACGTGCATGCCATCCATCGGGAATGCTCGATTAATTATGTGGTCGTTGGTGAAATGCTGACCTACGTCTTGCTCCACTGCCGACTAGCTCCACTGTCAATCCTATATACCGGGTGGGCATAAACTAACGTGAGGTGTTCAGAGCCCTCTAGCGAGGAATGTCTTGGATGAATCGGAAAACATTCGGTGAACATACAGAGTGGAACATGTGGTTTCGATTTCTAAACAAAAAATAGTACCAAAAGTCGTCAACAGGGGAAAATGGGGCGCTGTTAACGCACTAATTTGCATAACCGCATTACATGTAGAGCGATCGTGATAAAAAGAAAGGACTGGAAAATTCACATCACTCGGCGATGAACTGCCTTTCCATGGCTCTTACCTTACGTGATCGTGCTTTGTTAGTGAAGCTTAATATCAGCGTGACGAGACTGCCAGTGCAGTCGGGAATTTCGGGAATTTCGATGGTTGAAGACGCTACGAAGAGGACCAATGAGCATAACAAATGTACGAAAAATGATTCAACGCTTCAAAACTACTGGAACATTGCAACCAGGCTTGGGACGCAAAGCTATCAGTCACCAACACGTTGAAGAAGTTGCAACTGCTGTTGTGAAACAGGAGTTGACGAATTTGCAGGGTACTAGCAGTGCACGGGCAGTAACCCAACAAACGGATATTCCATACTCAACGGTGCGGAAAATCCTGCATCAAATGTTGAAGTTTTACCCATACAAAATCTGTCCTACTCAAGAATTGCGCCCTGGCGATGTGACCACTCGCATTGAATCTGCATTAAGATTCTTAGCGCGCATAGAAGTGAATGAAGCATGGCCGTGGCGATTTTAAGGAGCGACGAAGCGCACTTTTATTGGAACAGTGATATTAACATGCATAACTACCGCTTTTGGGCTGCGATTAATTCACACGTGGGTCTGCAGATGCCTATCCACTCGCCGAAAGTCACAGTGTGGTGCGGCTTTGCGTCAACGTTTATCATCGGTCCTTATTTTTACGAGGAAACTCAACGAAGTGGACCAGTGTTCTGTTCAGTCAATGCTGCGCGGTATTCCGATATGCTAAAGAACTTGGTTCCATAATTGCAGCGAAGAGGATGTCTCGATTCGACCATCTTCATACAGCCCATATCGGATGTCAGGTACAGCGTGTGTTGCGGCAACATTTCTCTGACACCAAATCATTAGTCGTGCATGTCACCTAGATCGCCTCATCTCAAGCCTCGTGACTTTTGTTTCTGGGGATTTCTTAAAAGCATTGTGTATCAAGAACATGTCCCCTATATCCCGACATTGAAAGATCGAATTACATTAGGTGCGACAAATCCATTCCGATATGTTGAGAGCCGCTGTGGAACATGTCGTGCACCGCATGCAGCTCCTGAAACATCACAATGGTGGTCATATGGAACCTTATTTGTAATTTCCAATAAACGTTGTCTATATTGTTACGAATCCTGATGTGTGCTGTCTCATTTGGCAATTACTCATTCATTACTATACGTACTATAACCTTTGCAGCGCCACATTTCCCCCTAATGGCGACTTTTGGCACTAATTTTTTTTTTTTTTTTTTAGAAATCGAAACCGCATGTTTCACTTTGTAAGTCCACTGATTCGTCCAATACATTCCTCGCTAGAGGGTTCTGAATCTCACGTTATTTTATGCCCACCCGTTGTAATATTTAATGTTCAAAAATTAGTACTTAAAATAAAAAGAATTCAGAATCAAATGAAAAGATTAACTGCAGAAGTCCAATTATTCACAATGCTAAAAAAAAGGATTTCAATAAATTCTAATTTTTAATTTCTTAAGCCTGGAATGATATGAAGATGCATAAAAACACTAATACATTTAACAGATGGCAACTCATCTATTTTTTTTAATTTCTTTCTAAAACAAAAATTTGTATCAAACTATTCTGCAGACCCTGGTATTCAGAGGTGGCTGATCTGGCTGATGAAGACCAAGAAGCATGAAACAGCTGTCGTGATGTCATTTGTAAACATAGCTTTTGTTTTAGAGAAGAGAATAAAACTTTACTGCTTGTGGAGTGATTTTCTTTTTCTTTTTTTTTAATTCTATAAATTTTAGCAAAACCATTAAATCTATTATTATTAGAGAAATATCAATATTATAATAATAACTATTATTAAAATCACTTTTAATGTAGTGGAATATTCTCATCCGAATTCTTATTTCGTTTACTATTTTGATACTGAAAACATTTTTACAAATGAATTTATTTCTACTAAACCAGAACTACAACTTTAAATGAAGTTAGAAAATATTGTTGTTGTTGTTTTTTCATGGAATAATGGCTTAAATATTTAAAATGAAATTTACATAATGTATTTACAAAACCCAATGCTTTTACGCTCGCGGTAAACGTGAAAGAGATTCGTAGAAATTTAGATTTCAGCCTGTTAATAAAAAATCTGTATTTACACTGATTAGTAACGTAAATTCGTATGTCTATACACATATGTCTATCTATTCGGTTTTCATACAATCGAATATTGAAGCTAAACAAATGTAATTAAATCTGGAAGTCTATGATGAAGGCAAAAATTTCATTTGCTTTAAATAATCGTTATAGCAGATAAATAAGTAATTAAATAAATAAATTCTTCAACTACACCGACCAGCCAAAATACTGCATGAAATCATTAAATTACAGTAGATGTCCTCATCTCAAATAAGCCTACGAAGGAAATTAATTGCATCTTCGTTTAATCATGGCAGGAACCGCAAAAATACATCCTAAAAAAGAGGATTAGAGCAAGAAGGTTTTAGAATGCAATCAAATATAATGATTCGCCATTAAGATATCTTAAGCTGAGTTTTTGAAAAATCGGAAACTTAGATGATAAGGTTAATGTTGATGAAGGACAAAATCAACTCTTACTGATGTTGAAAGATTAAGGCTATAAATAAAAAAAAAACATTAAAAACTTTTGGGTGATATTTTTTTTTTTAGAACTCCATAATTGAGATAAATATTAAACACATAATACAGCAAAATAATTGAGAAACTTTAAACTTGCAGTTTTGAGTTTATTTGTTGTTGATTTTCTTTAGTTTTACTTAAATCTTGTCTCTTCTGAGAAAAGTCATTAAGTACTATTTTTTTGTTGTTGCTTTGTTTTTGTGAAAAAACACATCAATCTTTTCTTCGAATATAATTCTTTTCTTTCCATTTATTGTTCTTCTAAGAAATATAGTTCGTTCGGTTTAAATGAATCACTTTCGTTTCCAAGTTTTTTTATTTTATTTTTGTTTTTGGATGAAAGCCATTATTTGTCATTTTTTAGTCTAATTTCTTAGGAAAGTGAGGCTTCTCAAATCAGTCAGTTACTGAGTGTGTTTGTGTCTCACTTCCAGCCCATCCTAACCACTGGATGATCTTCTTGAAACTTGATATCCATATTTAAAGACTAGAGATAATTTAGCTTTCATATTTGAAATCTTTTCGAAGTAGGTCCTTTTAAAAGCCTGGTTACATAGGCGAAACCGATTGTAATTTTAATGTATTTTTAATAAGCATAAATCTTTAATCTTTTAGTTTTTGTGTGTCGGCATCCACTCCGTTTAAGATAACAGATATTTTTGGACTAAAGAAAAGTGAATATCGTGTTCCAAGTAGAGACGTTCACTGAAACAGAAGTTATTAACTGCGTAATATGCACAAACAAACTCCAATTTTTTTTTAATCCAGTCCACAAACTGGGTTTCCTTTTTTTTTGTTTAAAGAGAAAACGTTCTTCAATTTTATGGTATAAAAAGAAGTTCAAACGTAAATAAGCTTTACACCTCAAGATAAAATCACTAAACGTCTTACAGTTATTATATCATGGAAGAGAAGCAAAGCTGATAGTTCTACATTGGTCAAAACAATTAGGCGAGCAAGACAAAAACAGCAGAAAAGATAAAAAAATCATGTAAAAATGTTATTTTTTGCAAGTGAAATTTCATTCGGATGTCAGATATAGTAGAATATGCTATAGGAAGAAATGGCTATGAGAACGCCGAAGGGACTCTTTGTTAACATGACTTGAGACACTGTAGGACAATATGCGTATCAGTAGAATAGCTCAAACGGAAATGGTCAGAACAGTAACTGCCGTCTAGTATGGTGTGTGTATGAAGTCGATTAATAAAAGAATTACCAATCTCCAGCTCTCGAAGAATGAGGGAGGTGCTGGCTAGTTGCAATGCATCCACCAAGCTCAGACGGGATTTAAATATTGTCACTCCGTACGCTCTTCTTGCAGCAGTTTGTCCACTAACATAGCTCTTCGAGGACGAACATTATCGTCCGTAAAAAGAAAAGAATTACCAATGGCTACGTATACGGCATGACAAGAGGTTGGAGGATCTTGTCTTTATATCTCAGGGCTGTCAAACTGAAATTTCGGATGACTTTGAAATGCTGATTTCTGCCCATACCATAAGTCCACCACCCATTTGAGATGTTTCTTTCACAAAAGCGGGGTTATTGCTTCTTCAACTTTCCTCCATATGCTGATTCGTCGATAGTTAGGCTGAAGACTGAATCGCGACTCATAGGAGAACTTAACCAATACAATTCGGCGTGCCCCAATCGCGATGCTCCTCCCAGTATCTACGGGCTGTTGTGCGGTTAATGGGATACACACCAAGGGCCTACGTGCTTAGAGGCCACATTCACAAAGGCGATTGCGGACACTTGGAGGTAAGATCCTGAGTCCAGTTGCCGTTTGAATGCACATTGCAGTCCCTTTGCTTTCTGCCGTCTATTCTGTTGGGCTGTTAACAAGATGTAAAGGTGGTCCCTTGCTGTAGTTGCTCGTGGACGGCCTTGCCCTTGCCTTCGTCGAACATTTCCTGTCGTTTGAAACGAAGCAATAGTTGGGAAATTACACTTAGAGACACTCCAATGGCTGCTGTACCTCCCACTGTGTCTGCCGAGCTTCCATCCTTCCTACGGCTCTCTACGCTACCGATTCTGATAAATTACGCTGTTGTGGCATTATACTATCATCCTTCTTCCCTAAACGAACTTTCACACTGTCCTCGGATGGCTACTGGAGTTCCCACAATTGCTCCCTTCTCCCTTCTGACTGCATTCTGATATCACCAATGCCTGAATCACATGAACGAAACATCCTTATTCCATTTCACGAAGGATATTAGGCGATTTAAGTTCAGACTGTCGCTGACAGCACATCCTAATCAGCATATTTTCCATTATTGCCTAATTGTTTTGACCAATGTATATATCCCAATTTAAACACACTGTTAAGTGGAGTTCTCGCTTTCAGTCGAAAAGATTAACAACAATACCTACAGCAAAAAGATAAATAACGCAGTTCATTTATTGTGAATCAGCTACTTACTGAAGTACAATTAAATTCTGAGAGGGATTTTGTAAACATTAGGCCTAAAGTTTGCTTTATAGTCAGAAGCAGAATATGTTTTTCGAAATCGACGTATGTGATAAGAATAAACACTGAATTCTTTTACGATGAAATTCACTGCGGAATTCTTTTTAATGTGCCACTTCACTCAGGTTCATTGTTTTTGATTTTGTGCATCGGCGCGAAAGCGCTATTGACTCCGCCATAAAACTAAAGAAATGTCACTGAAAACTCGCCGTCGACACGAAGCCATAATGCAGATACTATCTCCTATTCGGTGACTCTGAAAATCAATTATTGATTCCACACCCACAGTGCCCAATTTATGAGTTCAGAATAATGTTAATAAAATTATTTGGCCATGCTATGAATTTTACATGGCTGGGAAAGTTTTATGATGGAATAAAACGCGATTTTGGTTCTTAAATATAAATTTCTCTGGCAACAGCGACTGCATACAGAGACCAATACAAAACCGCTTAAAATTAATAAAAAAAGAAATATTGGAATTTCAAATTGGAAATAGGGTGTGAGCAAAATTAATGACGGCAGCAAATGTGGGTCTTACTTCGGGGAATTGAATTAGCAGTTAAGAATAACCCTCACTTCCTCGAGAGTTAAAACGTCTATCTAAATGATAATAGGTTTACAGCATTCTTAATGGCTTCTTATAAAATATTAGCTTTCCATAATTCCGAGAACTGCTCGCGGTTAAGCGGGACAAATCCATATAGGATTCTTTAGTACGGGTTCCTTTATAATTTACCGTGGAGTAATAACTGAATTTATAGGCAAAGATAATTTCACACCTTGCTTCATGGCTATTTTCAGTTTTTTTTATCGCTTCTTAACAGAAAGATGAATTTTGGATTTAAAGCTCCACCTTCAAGAAATACAAAAAAGGCAAGAAGTGAAAAGAGGTAATAAAAGTACTAATAAAATCACATTATTTTTTAATTTTGAAAAACATTATCTTTTTTTTTCTATCTCTCTTCCATAAATATAAAAAGTACTTATTTATTATTATGGAACCATACAGTTATTGTCTCTAGAACTCAGAATTGATAAATTCTAGTACTGCAGTAGCGTATTGATTGATTCTATTTGAAATTTATCAGTTGAAATTTGGTGTTCACATTTACAACAGTGCGAAGGAAGAAGTGCTGACATACAACACGCTACAATTCAAAGTTGATGGTAATAAATTATCATTTCAAGATATAATAATTTCACTCCTTCATTCCTGTAGCAAACCATAGATTAATATTCCTTGCTAAGATCCTAAGTTCCGTAGTGTGCCGTAGGCTACGTCATTATTATTTGTAGACATATGTTTTTGGCAGTGATTTGTAAAAAAGTATCAATCATTTATTCATTGATACCGTAACAGAGAAGAACTACTTTTCGGCTGAGAGTTAAATTTTTTATGGATGTGTGTAGTCTAATAATATGGATAAACCTTATGGAGAGCAGAGGCGATTTTGGGTATTGAAAACTTAGACTTTTGGTTAGGGTCTCGAGTTTTTACAGAAACTGAAATAAAAGTAACCTTTGTATAAAAAACATATATAAAAAAGGCCTCGCGCAACATAAAACTGTCTGTGCTTGGGCAATAGAAATAAGCAAGATATTTTAGTAGTTCACTGAAGTTATATCCTTCGTTGATCTGTTAGTAGATCTGTAACAAGTATGGGCACTTGCATGGGCACTTCCGAAAGTTTTTGTGTTTAATACTATTCTGTAGCCGCTGAAGCTGCCACAACACACCACCCGACAATCGTATCAACAACTGAGTGAATGTAAAGAGGGCGTATCGTTGGCTTGAAAAATCATTTTGGACATATTCTATCGTCTGCCACTTGGGTCGCGGTGATGCCACAATAAAAAACCTTGTTGTTAGCAAAGGGTCCGGCAATGCACACATGTCCTTCAGGAGGGCATGGTTGGCCGAGGATAACCACTACAGGATAGGATCGTAAGATCGTGAGATCGGTCCGGACACTAACAGTTTCCTAGAAGCTATCCGAAGAGAGTTAATCTCCGCAGTCTGTTGTGTCACGAACCATTGATAGAAGGCTGGCAGAGGCTGGATTGCGATGCTGGCGTCCGTTACGAAGATTACCACGGACCCGTAGCATCACCATTAACTCCTGCAGTGATGTCGCGCCAGAGTAGCGTGGAATGTAACTGACTGGGCCATATAGTGTTTAGTGATGAAACTAGGTTCTCACTTGGGGGCGATGACCGCCAAATACATGTGTAGAGAAGACTAAGCCAGCGCGCCTCACCTCATCTAACTGTGGAGCGTCTCACGGGAGTCACATCTAGACTCCTCGTTTGGGGAGTCATTATATACGACTCTCGATCATCCTTACATGTTCTTCGGAATTCTTATGCGGCACAACGTTACGTCCAGGACATCCTGCAATCTGTCGTTCTGCCTTTACTGTGAGGTCTTCCATGAGACGATTTTCAGCAGGATAATACCAGACCTCATACGGCGAATATCTCTAGAGAGTGTCTACGTTGTGTTCCGACATTTCCTTAGCCTGCCAGATCACCAAACCTATCACCTATAGAACTGGACTTGCTGGGATGGCGATTACAGTCATCCCAGAATGTGAAGAACTAGCCAAGCAAGACATTTGGATAAATCTTCCACAAAGACACCATTAGACTTGTACATGCGTCAATGCCATACCGTAAATCATCACGTATCGCCGCAAGAGGTAGCCCCACAATATGCTAACTTGTACCGATTCTGGTCCGTTTGTTCCGAAATAAACTGCTCGATTGCTCTCACAGTGTTCTGGCGTTATTTTCTTCCCATTCGCTTTGCACATGTCGTGTTTCATCATGATCACACTATTTTTCCAAGTGCGTTGCTTTTTTTTTTATCACAGGAGTAAAAGGAGGAATCAGTAGCTAACAAATTTTCTTTAATGTTATTTATGTTGTTAGAAATTAAGCTTTGTACTACATTTATAAGAGTTGAATATGAAATTGAAACATAGGACCTCTATATATTTCGCTGCAATGGTATAGGAATGCTTTGGCAAGTATACACGTAATTAAAAATGATCTTCAGTGACAAAACTGGTAAGCATCTAAGTTGAGACATTTGATTTGAATTTCTCCCGAAGTGAATCTTCCATATCTCACTCTTCTACTTCAGTCTGATATGAAACGATACCAGATCTTGTACTTTGTAGGTTACTTTGAAAAACATAAATAATTATTATAGGGAAATGTGAAAGAGTAAAAATCTGAAACTTGAAAGTTGAAGTTTCCGCTTTCGTTGTAATTCTTTTTCAACAACTTTGTGAAAGTTTGTGTTTATGTTTGTAGATATACAAACGATATTAATTGATAAATAATTTCGCCTGTAATTTGACCTAAAGCTAATAGTTAAAAATGGAAGGATTAATTCATTGAGCTATTGAAAAGTTAATTAATTACTTCATTCATTAATCATGAGAAATAAAGCGCCTACAATTCCTCGCAATACTAGCAATTGCCATGACGATAAATAAACGTCAGAGGTTAACTTTTGATACCATCGATTACCTATTGGAAAATAAAATTTTAGAACATGAAGCAAGCTGTGTGAGAATAGCAAGCCAAAACAAATGATTTTTTTCACGGTAGAAAACTCGAAATGTAATAGTGTCAATAATAATAATGATGATGAAATATCTGTCTGTGAAGTCTTGTGTGACATTTCTTGAATTTCGGTATTGTTTAAAAATGTAATTCAACACACTCCATTTCGCATTTCTTTGTTAAATGACTAACATGGACCCTATGCTTGAGAAGGCCCCCCCCTCCCAACCAAATAACTAGGTTCGCAGTTCTGTTGTGGCGAGGTCCGGGGACCGAGGAAACTTCGAAGGGTAGAAGAAGATGAAAATTTTGGTTATTATTAATCTGCAGAACTCTTTGTAGTTGTAATCACTTTGTTGTAACTTTGGCTACAGCTATTTATACAATATGCAACAGATAAATCACAGAGTAACATATAGTTAGTGGTTGCATTACAAACTCAGTATGTCTTTTTCACTTGGTATTACATTTTTCTATTTTTAAAATAAGGCACTATTGCTAATTCTCGAGTAGAGTCCATCATTTGCTTTGGGCCCATAGTCTAATCTGTAGGTCCGTCAGCAAACGTGTACTCGGATGGTCTGTTTCTGTTAGAACACCTTGCGGTGAATTTTAATTATCACCATTCATTACAACAGCAACTAATTGTCATTGTGTACTTCAAGAATAGTACACAGAAATCCGAAACAAAGAATAATTAAAATAAGCATTGTAACAACAACTTCTGTACAACAAGAATTTATAGATAACAGAACTATTTGATCTGTAGTAGTGACGCATCACGATCCACCAGTTGTTGGAAAACAGAACGACTTAATTTAATCCATTATCACTAATCTGTTATTCAGAGATTTAACAGAATTAACCTTTTGATCTGTTGCCAAAGGTTATTTCATTCAAAATTAAATCAGATTATTTAGAATTATTAATCATCAGTCCTTCCCTCATTATATGAATCTACTTTGAAAGATAATTCAGAGTAATGAGATATAAAAAAATGAATTAAAATGCCCACAGAATTCCAGCTGTTTTTAAACAGATTTCAGTTTTAGCTTAAGCCTAACTGTAGCTACATTTATTACAAAATCACTTAATCCAAAGAAGAAATAAATATCAATTTATCAGTGCAATATTTTTCCTCAAGTAACTTTATAATAGATAGAGTGATAGAGAGTAGCAGATCGATGAACAGATTGCTGAAGATTTATATGAAAACATCAAATGGGAATGATTTTTGTGAAGAAATCCCTTTCGCTATACAGTAACAAGAAAGCTATTTTGTTTTTGTTTTTTTGTTTTTTTTAGCTGTTGGTTTTATCAACACTTATCTTTTTGTTACAAATTCTTATTTGGTATAAGATGATTTAGATCCGTGGTGCACAACCCGCGACCCTCGTGCCGATATGCTTGCTACAGACAGATAGTCGCTTTTGCATGTTATGGCATTTTTCAATGTACTCGTATCTATTGGCAACAATGTAAAGGCTGAAATTTAAAGTTTGACACTGTCATGCCAATAGGAAGGTCTGAGACAGTTGCTACTATTGGAATGTTGATATGAAACACACCTGGCACATTATTTGATAATTTGAAGTTTATGTAAATTACAGGTATTATTAATTATTATTATAAATGGCACTGTCAAATTATTAATTAGTAAGATATTTATGTAAATTATATGTTTTATTAAGTATTATTATTATAAAATGACATTATGAAATCATTAATTAGTAAGAAACAGGAAGGGTTAGGAGGGTTGGAGGATGGGACACTGCGCACCCTCCTCAGAACTTTTAGAAAAATTTTGGCTCTCAGACTTTTAAGGGTTGTGCACCCCAGATTTAGACTCACCAGCTGGAATTCCTAAACAACTGTTTTAGTAAAACGGCTGGTTTTTCTTCAAATGCATTTATATTTCTTTTGATATTATATATCTTTTCAAATTTCAAATATATTTTTGCAGCATTAACCAAGGGGATACGTAGATGAACATGAGGAAAACAATGAACAATCCTCCTATACTGATCGTATAACGTTACACAGAAATAATAGCGTTATATAGCTTCTGTAGTCGCTATTTTCAATAGAAGCATTGTTTAAATATAAAAATTCATCATTTGCGAATCATTTATGAATAAGGAAGGAAGACATGCGAATCGGAAAAAAATGAACACTTTTCTTGCCAATTAACTGTTATTATTAAACAAGTCTGAAAGAATACTGAGGAGAATGAGAAGAAAGTAGGTAGACATTGGAATGTTACATTTGTTTTTGTTTTTTTGGTTGTTAAATTAAGATTTTCCGTTTTTTTTTTTTTTGGTTGTTAAATTAAGATTTTCCTTTTTGGCCCAAGTGCGGCCCGCAGTAATCCCCACATAACATTTTTGGCCCTTTTACAACAAAAGGTTACCGACCACTGCTTTAGAGGAAGGAGACTTCTAAGTACACATTTTAGTGGACTAGGAAAGGATTATATTCCTCTTGACTAAAGATACTATTAAAGAAAGGAAAATATAATAATGAGCAATGGTGATTTGGCAGCTTTACAAGAGGAAAGAATAAGAAAGAAAGCTGCATATTTTAAGAAAATTATCTGATCCATATTCTTTGTTTTTCCTACTGTGTCCTTAGCTCAAATTCCTAATTCTATTCTTAATTAAAATAACTGAAAATTTACGGAACGAAAATAGAATAAGTTTACACATATAGGCCGTGAAAATAAAGAGGGAAATCAATTCTAAATAAAAAAAATCATTACGATCGTCTAGCACTAAAGATGCAGATGGATTATTGTATCGATTTCATCTCTTCTTCCCTGTCTATTATCAAGCAATAAAGTAAACAAAACTCTGTAAGTTTGTCCTTGTGAAATGTATTGTAACATTGAAATTTTAAAATATATACATATAGTTGTAAAATATATACAATATTCAACAGAATATTGCCGAAAATTGTGACAGAATATTGAAAAAAGGTTAAGGAAAAGAAAGCCATTTCTAAGTCACTAAATGTCACTGAATGTGACTTTAAATGTGCAAATTAATATTATTTGGAATTTGCTGCAAACACTTTGGGTTATAAAACAGTAAAGTAAAAGAAAGCTGCTCAACCATAAATGCATCTACACACCACTCACTGTATGATCTTAATATTTTTTTCTAAGTATTGAAGAATAGCGTACTGTAATGCTTGCATACTTATAAAATTTCCTAAAGACATGAAACTCTTCTATTAATTAAATTAAAATAAATCACTTTTAAGACTTCTTTAGAATACAACAATATACTATTTGAGTAGTGCGTTATATTTAACAACAAAGAAATTACATCTCTAATTTTTAATATTATTTAGCTGATGTAGTGAAGATTACTCATCACTATTTACTGTAACGTAAATAAAAGTAAGATTACTCATCAACACTCTAGAAACCGAAAAGGTCCTGAACATGTTTGCTAACGGTTGCAGGTTTTCTTGACAGTCTTAATTAATTCCAGAAGAATCTTTTACTCAAATGCAACTTTGGTTGGGATTTAAGATTTGATTATGACTCTTTCCAGAATGAGAATTTACGCTTAGGTGGGTTACCATTGCTAGTGACAGTTGACTAGCTCAAATATTATTCGCATTTGAATATTTTGAAAGGACTTTCCGAAATATACATCTATAGTTCCTGTTACAATTCATGCAGAAATTTAATCAGTTCGTTCTGAAGGTTTTAAAATAGTGACCTATTCCTATCACTCCAGCTGAAAATCAATGTAAATTTACAATATTGTATAATAGTCTATGAATGCATTTAGCATGAGTCGATGGTCTGCCAGATAGGAGAAGTGTAATTTCAGTTGCATGTTACCCGTATTTTAGTTTCCAAAGTTGATCATCACATTATGGCGAACAACATAAAATAATTCGCACAAATCGAGATATGAAAGAAAGATTTTTCTTTTGGAAGCACTTTTTGTTTTTAGAACAATAAATAAACAATTCACGGATATATGAACGTGAAAAAGCATTAGTAGTCTAGCAGTTTAACATAAAAAAGTCGTTCTACGCTCAAATATATTTAGAATCTGCAAGAATAATAACAATTTTTCTTTTTCAACAATTTTTAGAATTTTTCTTCTTCTAAAAGTAACTTATTAAGAAATATGAAATCAAAATGCACAATAATAAAAGATTTGCACCCTAAACGATCACCTTCGGGAATCTGGGACGGCTGTTTCTGCCTTAATAGGCGTCAGAGTCAGATTACCCTCTGTGATCAGCCCAGAGTGCGTGCAACAGTTCCACCGCCGCTACCGGAAGCAATAATGTAGTTCATCCATAATCTTCAGACAAACGAGCTAATTAAAGCTGGAGAACTGGATTCAGGATAATTGGAAACTTAAACCAAAACTTCAACCAAAAAAGTAAACATATACTATAACAGTAACTATAACTTTGTAGTAATGAAAGTACAATCTACAATTTTAATCGGCCCGCAGTTTCGAAAGTGTGAGAATTTCATCTGAAGTGCAATATTCAATAGTCTTTCAATGACATTACTTCAAATTCGCAGCAAAAAAGCTACTTCATTGAATTGTATGCGAAATACATTAATTCATTCTTTTTTCTAGAGGCTCTGCGATATAAAGCCTGGTACGAAAGCCCTCAGCAAATATGTTGCACCTTCCCTCTACCTTATCTCATGGGCCCGACTCTTGAAATCCTTTCCCCTTCCCGCCATCCACAATCCCCCTTTGTTTTCATCATCGCTCCCCCACTTCCATAAAAGTTGATCCTCTGCCATAGTCTTGATGCACATTGGATTCAGAGACCGATGACTTTGCAGTGCGCATATTGGATGATGTTGGCGGCGCTTTGCCTTTACAAAATAGAGGAATTCCATTTCGGATGACGCGGAGGACGTGCCAAATTCTTGGCGAGCAGAAATGGAACCTTAAGAGAATATTAAACACCACTTGACGAATTTGAATTCCCGATCCTGAAATAATTGAAAGCATTATTTACCAGTTGAAGCTTGATTTTTCAACAAGCAAACCGGAAGTCTTATCATAAAGTCCTTGTAATTAAATAAAGTTAGTAAAAGTTCTAACCTAGACAATACTATTTTAGAAAATAAAACCAAATTTATAAATTTATAAAACCAAAATTATATGAAAACTGATAACAAATGCTTAATTAAAATATATTACATAAATTTATTCGATATAAAATTGATATAAAGCTATGATATATGATTACTAAAAAATGATAAAAAAATAAAATAATGATAATAATGATAATGATAATAAAATGATAAAGTAATTCTCTTATTTTAAGTAAAAAATAATGATTTAATTATTTTTTATTTAAAATAATCATTAAATTATTTAATTATCTTTAAATATAAAAATAAATTATCTATAAAATTCAATCAAAATTTTGATTATTATATATTCAAAATATATTAACATGTTTTAAAGTGTTCTAATACGACTATCCAGGATGCATTGAAAACATAAACCAATTTATAGGAAATTTCATTTTGTTTAGGATATTTAAGTATTTTTTTAAAATATAGATCCCTGCGTATTTCTGACCTATGGCTGAAACGGGGCTGTGAAACATTGAATCTTTTCCTCTTACTTTTCAATGTAGCTGTTATGGTAATGATGGCCAATTTCTTCTCTTAGGAAATTAAAGAATTTATGGATGATGTTACCTTGATCCATAAATTACAGCAGCGTGGTGCAGAGAAATAAGAGCAATTCTGCATCATTTTTGAAAGACCATTTGAAAGGTGAAAAGATATTTCCAATTTCATACGAACATACATTTGCCAATAGTATTAGTCTGCGAGTCTTCACTGCAGAGAACACTGCAGAGAACATTTTAATATCTTTAAGAGTAATTGCAGTTTGCTCAGTCCGAAATTGGTTTCTACTTTTGGTAAAACTGAGTACTTCATACTGTTCATAAAATTTTCATTCACATGATGCGCATTTAAACAAAATATTTTTCAGGCTTTAATTATTAAAATAGCTCGTAGAATAAGTTGATTAAAATTCTTAAAAGATAAAATTTAAAATTACACGAATATTTTGCATCTTTAATTCTGAAATTTTTTAACATATGAGGGGGGTTATTATAATATTTTTAAAAAATCGAAATTACCCATTTAAAAATTAAGTTGTCTACGGATCTTTTTTAATCAAATGGACAACTTAATTTTTAAATGTATGATTTCGATTTTTTTTTCAAGAATCGTCGTTTTGTATCTTTAAATAACAAATTTCGAAAATATTCAGCAGTTTAATTTAAAAATAGATTATAAAATTTATCTTTATAAAATTAAACCTAGTTTGTTTCTCGTTTAAGTAATTAATTTTTAGGCTTATGAAAAACGCCTTATATTCCAGGTTTGTCTGTCTGTGGACACATATCCCAGAATGCTTCGCAAGGTTTTTGTTAGCTCAGTTGTAGGTGGCCTGAATGTTGAATGTTGTAGGTGGCTTGTTAGAACAGTTGATTAGAGCGTCCTGCTAATAAAGCGAAGGTCGTGATTCAATCCCCTCATCAATTTAAGCTTTTTTTTTTTGAAAAAAATCATTATTAGGAATTCAGTGTATTAGCAAGGTTTGAGTTAAGAATGACGATTATTCTATATAACTTTCATATAGATTGTGGTAAGATAGCATGGGGTCGCAAAGAGACTCGCGCGAGCATTTTCTAGACCAGCGCAATCAATTTTAAAGTAGAGGTGACTCAGAAGCCGTTGCGGAGCATTGTGATTGGTTTACTAATCCCTACTCCTACATTGTTTAATTATTATTTGATTAGAATTTCGATTACTTGCAGTACATCCTTTAAATTGAGTATTTTCATTAATAAAAGAAGGAACTCCACATTGAGACTCTTATATGGAATTTCTTTGTAATCTTCATGTTAATTTTTCTTCAAGGCGAATCTCTTTTGATATCATTAACATTAGAAGGATTTATATTCTCTTTAATGTAATATTAGATACATAATGCCATTACTGAATTGATTCCAATATAATTAGATCTATGTGTGAGAAGAGAATTAATTGGATTTCTATTCAAGGATCCATAGTTTTCTGTTGGAATAAAAAGGTCCAATTTCATTTAATGGCGCACTGATCTTCTCACTTCATCAATTAAATGTAAAACCAGAACACGTTTAATGAAAGGAGACAGTTTTTTCAGTTCGATGCGGGGAAATTACTTCAATTCATCTTTTCATTTTACTGCCATCATTTTCCAATTCGTTTGGGCTTTCAAAACATTATGTGGTCGTTCCATCCGCCATCTTGAATTATCATCTTTCGTAATTCATCAAGAAAATTTAGTAATTTATTCTCATTAAACTTGATTCTCTTGAAGAAATATTTCTTTTTATTAATTAGTTTATTAAAAACTTGATTATGTAGAGCTCTGCCTCTAGTCGCTTGGTTTTCAATCTTCCCCGCCTTTTTTCAAAAAAATAAAACATGAAAGTATATTAAGTTTTCATTTTTTCTGTAGAAATTTACATTTCAATATACATATTATTTTAAGTTTCATATATAAATTTTAATAATAATAATAAGCTAATATATATGCTAAAGTAGGGTAAGATTATTTTTAAAATGTACTTTTGGACTTGATTTTGTCTTAATAACTACACCTTAAATAAATAAATTTCATTTACAACAATATTGAAAAAAGTTTTGTTATACACTTTATGAAATTAATGACTAAATTTTAAAAATAGGCTTTAATTGAAATATAATTTCAAATGTCGCAAAATTATTATTTTTTTAAATCTCATTTTACGTCAAGAAATGAAGACGACGATTTATGTAAAGAGGAATGATTAAAATATACATATTTTACAAACAAATACAAATATACAAACCCGGATAAGTCGTCATCCGGATAAGTCATCACTCCGTTTAAGTCGTCGTTTTCCTTTGGTCCCGACAAGGTCTCATACACAATAATGTAAATAACCCTCCTTTACCCATCACCAAATTTAATTCTACTCCGGATAATTCGTCACCCTACAAAAGCATCTTTCTTCTCCATTTTGTATGCCATCATGTTGTCTTTTCAGCCCCGCCCCGTCAACTTTAAGAAAGCCAAGCCTTTACGGGGAATTTTCGACCATGCCTGTCACATCATTCTTTTTCTACCCCTTCGGAGGATTTGGGTTCTTGGAATTTGCTGCTAATCATTCAAAGCACACTTCTCGCTGCAGCTCTGTCGAGTGTAGACGTTTTTCTTGACCGCTTCTGAGTGTGACTTCATTTCATAGCGAGTAAGCCCCGCTCTAAGGGCTATTTTTTTCTCTTGCAATTTCGTGGTTCGATTACGTTTTAACATGCTAGGAAAACAAAAGCTCACCTCGTTATCTTTTAAAGAAAAAAAAAATACTTAATTGCACTTTTTTGAAAAATCAAATGTTTCGAAAACAGCTTTTGCCAAAGAACACCATATTTCCAAGAATACATTACACGATATTCTTTCATCGAAACAAGTAATTGAAGAAGCTGACTGCAAAGACAAAAGAAAGAGAATGAGGAAATCGAAGTTTGACGAGATCGAGGAGTTTTAGTTCGATGGCTAAAACATTCCAGATCGCAAAATTTCGGCCGTGATTCTCAAAGAAAAAGTCATGGAAATTGCTAAGGAGTTGAACATTGAAGATTTCGGCAGCAATGGTTGGCTGGAACGTTTCAAAGACAGACATTGTTTTTCTTTTAAAACGATTAAAATATGGTAACTATAAAAAGTGTTTTTTTTATTATTATTTTCCCCTCACCCATTACCATGAATTGATTTCTGAAAATCTTGTTTTTCTCACCGAATCCTATAGCAATTCATGAAAATATTGGTTTTTTTTGCTTTTTTTTTCCAAAAATTCCCACTCCGCCTAAGTCGTCAAAAATGTTTGGCGACTTAACGAGGTTTTACTGTATAATGTTTGTTTTGATTATATCGGAATTAGGTATAAACAAAAATATTCAGCTCATTTGAGATGTAATGTAACGGTGACAATACATGATTAAACATATCGTTCTTTCCTTGCATTTATAATAGGAAAGCAATGAAAACTCCTTACTAGGACCGGAAGAAGATATTTTTGCGCCCTGGGCAAAGTGCGGCGGCTCCCTTTTTTGTAATAGGGTGGCGCTTATTTATGCCACTGCTTCATGGTGCACAGTTTAGGTAGATCTTACATTAACAATTAGATCAGTGTTTCCCAACCTTTTTTGTGCTACGCCCCACCTAAAGTATCTAAAGTATACTATGCCCCACCAAAAAAAACCAAAAAAAAAACGACTTTTTAGCTTTTACAACCAAAAAAAACAAAAATTATCCATTTACCAATTGCCCCCCCCCCTTAACAATCAAATTGCCCCCCTGTGGGGCGTGCGCCCCACGTTGGGAAACAGGGAATTAGGTAGATCCATGTAAACTTATATTATTAATTTGATATTTAGTTTGTTTTGAAACAATTGAGTGAAATTTAGTTTTTAATAACATCGAATTTGGCGCCCTATTAATGCTAGTATCCCTGGCTTCCGCCCGCTTAGGCCCCCTTTTAATCCTATACTGCCCCCCTCCCTTATTATTAAGGAAATATCGTTTCCCTGCCTACTGAATGCTTTGTGTTTACAGCTGTTTTTATAATATTCACTCTTTGTTAAAAAAGATATGTTGGGAAAAGGTACTTAGAAAATTCCAATTCCACTTCCTTATTTATTAGTATCAATGCTATTTCAGATCCTTCTTTCAGACTTTATTCATCTAATCTTATATTATCTAAGCGTGATATTACAGAGTCCATCATCTCAACCCACAGAGAGAGAGGGCTCGCCATCAAACTTGTACTGAGGCCTGACTTCACAAGTAGATATCCTAATTGAATTTATTCAAAAATAGCAGTTATTGAATATTTCTGGTGATACGTAATTTGGCTATTTAGATGCTGTTTTAGAACAACTGAATCGTCACTTGAAAAATGTGAATTCAAAAAAAAAAAAAAATAAATAAATAAATAAACTTAGTATAATAAACTTTTGAATTAAATCCTTTAGCTATCTATAACCTTATATAAGCTTAAACTGAATCATAAACATTAATTGTTTTAGTAGTTTCAATAGTTACTTTGCTATTGAAATTTAGATGTAGATCACAAAACATAATTACAACATTGAATCAGTTTAACTGAAGATCTTAGCTCTGAAGTAAAAAAGCTTAAGTATCCCAATACAGGAGCAAGAAGGCGTAGGGATTGCGGGACTTAACCAATGAGCTCCCTGCAGCATATAGCCATTCTTTACATTGATATGAAACATGGGAAGCTGTAAGCGCTTCCGATTGGCTGTTCGGCGCGTGACGTAACAAGATGGCATCTGAGCGCTGGATCGAAATCATGCCTTCTGCACCGATCCATCGTTTGGAATTCGTTCCATCCACATACATTAATGAAATCGTTGAACGATCTGAGAATAAGGCAACAATAACAAGTAATTTAAATTTTATTTTTCCATTATTTCCTGACAACTGAGTGGAAAAATATTTAACTTAGTAGGAGCTCCACCTGGTGGCGCGAAGCAGCAACAGCGCCTTGCGAATCGTGTATGCCGGGTTAGCTGTAGGTTAGGTAAATTGAGATTTGACGCCCTCCAGGATGTTTATATTGAAAAACTTTCAAAATTGCCTTACCTCGGTTACATTAGGAAAGTAAACGAATTAAACTTACCTCGGTTAAAATAGGAACTTTCCTTTGCAGTCACTTGGCTACCGTTCCCACTCTTAGCTCTTAAATATCCAGTTCAATCTTTTGAATATAATGGCACCAGAAAGCCACTTTAAACCTCAAACAACGATGATTTCTATCATAATTATTGTATTGGGATCATTAACTTTATTAGGAACTCATTAATTTGAAGACTGGTAATGCTGTACTCGTAATGAACTGATTAAAAATGTACGTATCGTCTCATTATAATAAATCGTTTCTCGAAGAATATTTGACTGGTTTTAAGATTCTTCAACTTTAAATTTGGATTTATAAGTTAGTCATCCCATTCCAATTTTGGTTCCATTACGAGATCTAGAATTCATAAGCCCTGCTTATCGAGCAAAGTTAATTATCTGCTTTTGAAGAATCATTACAGATAATGAAACCTTTCATAAGCAGCAAAGACTTGGAAACTTTAAGTTATATAATACAATAAAGAACTCAGATACTTAACTTGGAAAATTAAAGTTATTTAATGCTATAAATAACTCAAACTCTACAAGTAGCTCAGTATATAAAATTTTCAAATTGCACTTTTAGAATACACTAAAACTTAATGTGCAAAAAAATAAAAAATAACTACAAGACATTTTCATTGTCTTTTGTCGATTTCAATTTTTTTTTAAATATCGCAAACAACTGAAATGATTATTAACGACAAATGTTGTAAAGTAATTACATCAAAGTGCCCCTAATTCCCAAATGAGTAATGAGGGAACAGTAGGTCTGAATCCTCTTTTTCTCAACGATGTTTGCTGCCAGATTTTTTTTTTCTACTGGTCTCCCCGTAAGATCTTTCCTCTTCAGAAAATTTACTAACTACCTTTGGCAATGACACCCTCGAGCCAACAACAAATCGAGAAGCCATTAAACTTAGAGAGACGAAAACAACGCTGAGGGGATGTTTTGTTGACTTAGGAGCTGCACTTTAAAAAAAAAATAAGTATGGAGGAAAGCTTCATGTTCTTTATTTTTTTTTCTATATATCTTTATAGCCATCTTACAGAAGTAACCTTAATGGGATATCAGCGACATAGAAATGTGCATGAAAACTGATATTATTAAATGCTTAAAACGTTGTGTTGTGCTTCTGAAACTTTGTATATAGAATACAAAAACTTTAGAATACTAGTCATGTTATGGAACTACTGTACAATGATTAAATCTGCGCAGTAACTGGCCATGAAGGTCCTGGGGTGCGCGGGAGGTTTAGGCTCCCAACGATTCTCAACGATTCCCAAAATATCATTATTTAAATTCCTGAACTTTTATCTTGACCATTTATTATCTCGTCTTCTCCTATTAATATAATAACAGAGAAGCCAGAAACAGAGGAATCTTTTAATATTTTCTGATTTTCCAGAAAATAGGGCAATAAACTAATCAGCTTAAATCAAACACTTATTTTCAAAAGATGTAGAAATATTGATATTTATAAAAGATATTTATGTTGAATTAGTTGGATCACAATAGCAATAAAATCATTATTTGCCTTTAAAGCATTTTGTTTCTAAAATGTACCTGTAAATAAATCTAACATTTGGCGAAATAAAATAAATAAATCCATTGATTGACTTAGATGTTCCCGTAAAAACTTTTTTTATTTTCTTAATATCTTCATTTTAATTCGTGAAAATAATACAGATATTTTTTTTTCAATTAACAATTTTTTATTACAATATCTGCAGAGTATAAACAATAGATTTTTTTTTCATTTCTGAAAAAGAAATAAATCCGTAATAAAAAATTATTTACTTCTAACAATTAATTTTTAATTAATTAATTTTAATCATATTATAGCTCACGAAGATATTAAGAGGATTAACAGGAAGATTAACTCCTTGGTTTTGGTTCTTGTTAATCTATTGTTTCAGCTGTAAAGCTTTTCTTATAAGATTTCCATTGAAAAATTAGATCATCTGTACTCATTAAATATGCAAACCAAGTTTCAGGGAGACTTAACCAACAGTTTAAAAGTTATGTAAATCTCACAAACGGATGTAAACTGACTTATTTTATGAGTCTCATATACACTTTCTTTCTTAATATTTTTTACATTTTAAATTTTATTTCAATATTATATTACAGATATTATATGCATATATATATATATTGTTTTTTGAGACCGTTCTTCATAATCTAAGAAAGCACCATATTTCGCTTAAATTGCGGTTTTCTTCTCTTCGCTTTATATTAAATCTTGATTTTGGCAGAGGAAGGAATTTCGGCGCTGAAAGGAGCACCTAATGTGGCTTCGATGGGAAGATTGGGGAAATTAATAATTCCATGACGCCCACCTCCTTTGGAAAATTCAGCAGAAAGATATTGGCAGCATTTATAGAGAAGAAGATGCAAGAGAAGGGTATTATTAACACTTATCAACAGGAATCGAAAATAATGGATATTGATGGTTGGTATTGTGTTGGTAACCAGGAAAGATTAATATAAAAGCCATGTCTCAAACGTCCAAAGAGTTGAAATTTAATTGGTTTCTCTAATTGGCATAAATCCATGAGCACTATCTTTTCATTTCATCAACTTGCTATTTATTTCGGTATCTCTTTTAAATTAAATTATCTTTTCATTGATTTTTGTCATCAGCAAAGCAGAATATCAATGAATTATGGACTTCCAATTAACTACAGAAATCAGGAGTTTGTTTTAGTGATTTCAATAACTAATGTTAGGGAGTTTTTGTTGTGTAATGTATAATTCCTGTAATTATCTTGGACATAGAATTTCAATTTTCTATAAGCATTTTTGTGCAAGAGTGTATTATTGTTAATCTTTTGTATCAGTGCTTTGATCAAAGTTTCGTAATTTTATTAGTAAAAAGCGGCAAAATTAGGGAAATGTGGCATAGATCACTTGCCATCCTTCAAAATCTGGACAGCGTAAATCAAGTAGTTGCATCAAAAGACTGCATTTTAAATTTTAAGTATTAGTAAGAAATTTATATAATATTTTGTGATGTGGTATAAAAGAAACTACTGCTAAACCAAGACATTTCAGTAAATTTTTCTATTATGATGTGACCAACAAGCATTCTTAGTTTCTTCAATCTTAATTTCAAGACGCTACAAATTCGAAACGTTGAAAATAGTTAAGCTTTTACTTAATTGGAAGAAGTTCATTCATTAAAACTATTTTAGGTTAGGTTATAAACTTTACACAGGTTTACTTCTTAATTTTTGTTGTTGCTTCAAGCATAAACAAGAAAAATAGATCTGTCAAATTTTTGAATGTTTGAAAGCAGTCCTGTATCATTGGAATTTGCTTTTCTTTCAGAGTGCATACGCTACATGGAAAACTCGTAGGTAAGGAGGTTTACCTGTCAAAAATATCATTAATTTAAGCATTGAAACAGCAAAATACCATTAGGAATAGTAACAAACTAAAAATGAAATGAAGATAGTAAACCTTGACTGACTGATCAGTCCGTCGGGGTGTTTCGTGAACTTCTGAATGGATATCCTTAAAACTTTGCTTTCGAATTTACAGACAAGAAGCTGTATAACTTCTTTATGAGAAATATCTTGTGAGCGAGTCGATTCTCTCGAAATCAGCTTAAGAAGATGATAAAAATTTCCATAGAAACACAATAGAAATGCAATCTAACAAAGGACATTAAACGGAACCCATTAAAAATTCAGGGTTCTTTGAAAATTAAGCGGATGTAGATAAAGGAATTGAAACGAATTTAAGTCAGAAAAACGAAATTTTCTTTAAAATTTTGGGATTCTTGGATAATTGGTATTGAGTAATAGCAAAAAATTAAGATACCTGGTTTAGTTATTTGTATTCCAGTTGAACCTTTTTGTTATTTCCGGTGGTTTTGGGCTTTGATTTTCTGAACAGGATGGCTCATTGGATTTGGTTAGTAAAGTTTCGAAGTTATTGATGTCATGGTTTAATTTACATCTTTGATTTTATTTTTAATTTACGGAAAATTACACACACATTTAATATGATAAAAAGTTTCATTTTTACTTTGAGACTATATATATTATATATATTAACAATTTACAGCCAATTTGAGATTTCGTAATGAAAATATTTGCAGTTAAATATCATCTAAGTTATAATTTAAAAGCTTTGGTTTGAATGGGACTGCAATCAATTTCTGTAAAGTATATAATGCTGTATAAAATATTCAGAAAATATGTATTCTGAAATATGTTATTTGATCAACATACATAAAATGCTACTGTTACTATACATGTAAGTAATTCTTTAGCAACAAAGGCAAAAACTTAATGAGATGTTTCAGAGTAAAATAAAATAGAACGGTATTAATGATTTTACCTAATTAACAAAAACTTAAATACATTAATTGTTAAAGCAATGAGAAAGATTGCATTAAAGTAAGAGATCTAATTATCCATTACCTACTGTGGGTTACAATAATTTTCATAGTAATTTGTTAAATGTAACAATTTTTTTTTATAGTAAGATGACTTTTTTGGCTAAGTCTCGACGATCAGCTAATCAAAAATCTGTCTCAATGGAGACTTCACGAGACAGCTGTTTCGCGTTCTTTGTATCAGATCATTCAGGAGTCATTTTCTTTAAGAGAGGTCACCGTATAAAAAGGAAATAAATTTCAAATCTAAGAAAGGCGGAGTTTGCGAAAAAATGAAGAAAAAGAAAAAAATAATGCCATGTATTGATACAAATACGGGATTTTTATTTAGAATCCATGAATTATAATTTATGGATGGAGTAAATTCTCGTCGTGAATCTCACCTAGCTTCATTTTCAATTGCTTTGTCAATTTTTGAGTCGTTCAATTGCTTTGTCAATTATCACTGTGTGTCGTAAGTTTGGAAGTTTGTCTTTTTTTTTTTTAGTCTTGTATGAATTTTTTTATGTATTTTTTTAAAAAAAATTGTTATGTTTCTTTTCTAATTTTTTAGTATATATACGCGATTTTTAATAATTTTCTTTAAAAAAATATATAAATACTAACAATAAAAATTCTTTATTTAACGTTCCACAGCAAAATCAAGTTAAATCTTTTAACGTAATTTAAACATCAAGTAAAATCTTTTAACGTCTTTTAACGCATTTTAGTCTGCAACTATGAAAGATGTTAAAGTATAGATTCCTTTCATTACAAAGAAAACGACATTATTTTATTTTTTTAATTGTCTAAAAATCTTTTACATAAAATCTCCCAAGGATTGGTTTGAAATTTTCCTGTATAGTTTTTGGAAAGTAATCGCTTACCTAGCATCAGTTCTCCTTTAATTATTAATGAATCTGGGCCTACACCTTTCGATTCTAACAACCACCCTTTTTCCAATTATCGTGTTCCCAAATATCTTCGGTCCGTAATCAGTTAGAAAGAAGTCGTGTGTTTTCACGCCCCTCCTCCCCCATTATCCTTGTTCTTGCCTCGGATGACAAATTGGAAATGGAACCTAGGAAAGGCAGGTCCTGATTCCACCATCAGCCATTTAATCAATACAAAAAGGAAGTGGAGTCCCACGAGCTGCTTGCTTAATCCTTTGGCTCCGTTGGAATACATTGGCACAAACGATTTTTCTTTGGCAATTCATTCCCGCATTGGTGAAGACCACAAGCAAAGAGCACTGATATTTATTGCCAAAGCTTTTAATGCTCCAGCGGGCCAAAATTAATTAGAGCCTTTCCTAATTTTTTTTATCATTTCAGCAGCAACTGTACTGTCAGTTTCATAGTCAAATTTGTTTTAATTCAATGAAATATATCTGCTTAATGAAATTTCGGATCGAAATGTTCTGGGATTCTATTATTACATATTTGGAAACCTTCAGTTTTGGTTACCTAATCATACATATACAGTTACCTAACCATTTACATTTTAAATGAAGGATAAGTTGAACAACTTCAGCTACATATTTTTTCAGTTAAGAATGAAAATAAATACAATTTTTTTCTTTTAGTAATATTAATCATTTTTGTTAATTTTACTAGAGAAGCAGCTTCAAACATTATGTTTCTTAAAATACTCTTAGTGTTTTAACTTAATTAATAATGCTTATCAAATAATGAAATTCTAGACACAAGGACTTAATTCCGGCTAGAATTATCTCAATTCCAGCCGTATGAAGTGAAGAAAGGTATTATGTATTACATTAAGCAATGAAGATTTAATAATTTTAAAACGATAAAAAGAAGTTAAAAAGATCTAATAGAGATGAATGTACTGATAAATAAAAACTGAATTAATTTAGAAAACTGAAGTAAAATGATTCAAAAAGTATAGAATATGAAACGGAAATAAATTTCTAATCCTAAAACATAGTTAATTTAAAAAAGAATAGTTAATTACTACGTCTTTGGCATGTTCTTGGATAAATACGAAGCAAAATTTGACGGTAGCTTTATTGCGTGTATTTTATGTAAACACCAATGGCGTGACTGTATTTATACTTTAAAAATTTTAATTCAGAACGGAAATTTTATTTATTGAAACGGAAGTTAGCGAGCAAAGATATCACGAATGCAGCCATCGGGATTTTTTTTTTTTTTGCAAGAATATCGAACTCATTAAATATGAAAAAAAAATAGATCTACAACCCATCAATTCTTTGAAAAAAGTTTTGGCAATCAATCAATTCATGATTTAATGATCCAATTTCTATTTCTTTTATTCTTCGATTGATATATTTGATATATTACCTTATTTATCAAATCAAAAGAAAAATCCCAAGTGAAAAATAAAAATAAAAGAAGTAGAAAAATTAAACAACAAAATAAGCTTTTAACTAGTATAATATCATTAGTTTAGATATTTTTAAATTCACTAACAACAGGCTACTGAAAGAACTTTAAAGCATGAGTTTATTATTTATTTTGTGAAATCAAAAAAGTAATATACTTTAAATTAAAAATTATCTTGGTTGTTTTTCTTAATTGTAAATATTTGCTGAACATAAACTGTAATTGTTTTTTTTTCCCCCATTTTTTAAAAAATTAAATTCGCAGTTAAAAACGTTCAGTAATTTTTAAATAAATGAACTTAATAATTATTATAGAATTAAATAAGTAATTTTATATTAAAATGGGAAGATTCACGTCTACAACTTCACCGATGTAAATGATTCCAATAGAAGCCAAATTCAACGCTGTTTCTGATTAGGAATTTAAAATTTGACGGATATTACACTCACGATTTCTACTTCACTAAGTTTAATTACTTCACGAAGTAATTTTATATTAATTTTATATTAAAATTTTAAAAATTGCTCAGATATTAAGAGGAATTAAAATCGGATCCGTTGTTTAAGATATTGATAGAAATTTCTCATTTCATTTCAAATGCTAAAGTAAGGAGTATTTTTTTTTGTCATCTTCTCGCGCTAATTTCTCGACAAGGACCTATACGAAAAAAAAATATATATATCAATTAGATCGTCTCTTCAATATGCAAGCCAAATTTCACGAAGATTTACAAAGCGGTTCAAACATTATTAGGAACACATATACAGAGGCTAAGTGATTTTTATAAGCCCACATTTCTAAAAAGAAAGGCTACAAAAATGATTACACTGACTTAATCTTAGAACAGAATGAAAGAATAAAAGGCACAAAGCGTGTTGACAAATAGAATTACACAGAATGTTACAGAAGTACAGAATAAGTAGAGAAAAAGCTGATGTTTGAAGAGGGTAGACAACAGAAATCTCTAGAGAGTTCCTTTAGGTTTACGTTAGTGAAGTTGAAATCGTGAGTGTTACATACGTCCAATTTCAATTTACAATCAGATAGCAGCGTTGAATTTGGAATTATTTACATCAGTGAAGTTGTAAACGTGAATATTCACATTTTAATTTTGGAAGCACTTATTTACCTTTCTAAAGAATGAGTTCAAGTGAGCTTCCGATTTGTTCCGGAAGTTGTTAAGAGGTTTTGAATGCTTAAAAATAAATTTCAATGGCAATTTATCTTCACTTTCGATCTAGAGACTGCGACCTGGACTTCTCAGAGCCAGATCGTTAGTCGCCATGACAATGTTCCTAATATATCAACGGGCCGCCCTCTCCAGCATGAAGGCTTAAAGTAATTTCAGAAAAATTAGGTCTCAAATGTTATGCTTTTTCTTATCATTATTACAAATGTTAGCAAATTAAATTTTAGTTAATATTTAGGGTTTAAATTGAAAGCCTTTTTTAATTTATAATTATTTATCATTATAATTATTTATAATCTTACTTCTTTTTTCTTCTTTAGGTAAGATCTTGCGTTGTTTTTCCGGGATCATCATAAAGGTAAAAATATCAGATTTTATAATTATATTGCCTAAGAATATAAGAGTGTCTAAAAACATGTGATATAAAAATAACAATTAATTATTATTATTATTGAAGAGGTTTATATCTGGTTAAGGCACTTATTCGTATTTAAATTGTAAGGATCGTAAATAAACTGTACAACTTAAAAAACTAGGTTTTTAATCACGTAGCTAAATTTTGGAAAACTTTAGTGACTAGATTTGGAATATATTTGGTTTAAAATTGTAGAATTTGTTGGAACGAAAACAGTAATTTTCAAGTTTTGGCTCCTCCATTATTTCTTAAATGCCGTGATGAATTAGAATATAGTATAAAAATATTTTCATCTATTTTTATTTTTAAGTAAATTTACAGTTATCTGAAGTGATGAAGTGTAATAACTTCATTTTCATTTTGAAAGAATTAAAGAAAACTTATATTCTACTAGCAAAAACAAAGCCATACACCTGATTAAGCAAAAAAATTTTATATGAAAATATGGTTAAGTTTTGCTTAATCAGGTGTATGGCTTTGTTTTTGCTAGTAGAATATTACAGTACACGTAAAAAATTTATGTTTTTTTTAAAACTTATATTCTATTTACATTAGATAGTAAGCTTTGTTTATAAATATATCGTATTTACTCGCGTATTTTACACCTTCGCGTAATTTACGCACCCCAAAGTTTAAGGGCCTATTTTGGATTTTTTTTTCTCTCATAATTTTTTCAGCGTTGAATAGTAGACTGGTCAGTTATAATGGTAAAGGGAATTTGCTGTTTTTTGCTATAGGATTTTTTTTTTTTATTTCTCGTGTAATTTACGCACCCCTATTTCAAAACGATTTTTTCTTCCAAAAAAGTGCTTAAAATACGCGAGTAAATACGGTATTCCAGAATAGTTAAAACATCTATTGCTTATCGATAACATATATCGAGGGCTCTATGACATAAAGGCCTAAGTGACAAAATCTCCATTCCGAGATATTAAGGGTTTTATGTTTGTATTGCCTTGCAGTTCTATGGAAGTAGCTTTTTTTGGAAGTAGAATTCTACCAGTTGCAATGAAATTTTCAGTTAGATCTCTTTTTCATATGAAAGATATGGTTCTCGGATTTCACTTAAGACATGTAACTCAATTTTTACAAAAATGTCACTTAGGCCTTTATGTCATAGAGCCCTCGATATTATCGACAGGAGAACATTTTCTCGTAGAATGTACGGAACTTTTTTCAGTGTAGAAATATTTCATTTTCTAGTAAGAACTTTAAACACTGCATTAAAGTCGCTGAATTTGATTCACTTTTTTATACAGGTTTTGTATAGGTTTTTTGTATAGATTCACTTTCTTTATATTATAACTACTGACTTAGTATTCAATACATAGATTGGGTTAGGCATCCAACTGGGGCCCATTGGGACCTGGAGGTAAGGCTCCAACGTTCAGTGACCCGCGACTTAGATGAGGTCGGATTGTCAGTCCAACGCTCGCCCATCTGTACCCCGGAAAAGAAACACGATACTCATTCTATAGAGGGCTTGGTAGATCCTGGGATCCGTGTGAGAAGAATTGAGCGTGGAAAAAATCCCCGGCCTCGGCCGAGGCCGGGGATCGATCCCGCCACCTCCAATCCACAGTCAAACCTCCTTACCACTCGGCTACCGGGAACATATTCAATATAAAACTGAATCAAAACTTTATATAGGAAGAAAGAAAAAATATGAACTGCAAAAAAACAATAAATAGGAATTAATTTTGAAGTCGCCAATTTGTTTAGTATATCAATAATCGTTTTCTAGTTTCTAAAAAAACAAATAGAGGCTTTTCCTTTAAAATTGGGATTAATTGAAACTGACGTTAATTAATCGGTTAGAATTTCAGATGAAACACGAATTCACATCTTTTTTCCATATAATAAACCACACATCAAAGCAAGTACAATAAATTTAAAGACAAAACATTTCGATTTCCAGGACGAAATCCTTCTCAAAGATGAGGAAAATTATAAGATATAACGCAAACATTACATTGACATTGTAAATTCCTGTACTCCTTGTATTTGACAAATGATTCTAATCTTGAAACCCGAAATATTAGGCTTTTGAATTATTCTAGACTTCGCATGAAGTTTTTAAGTGATTACAACTTTTCAACAACACATCAATAGATTAAAAATATCTATATTAGGAAGAAATAACAACCATAAGCAAATTGTTTTATTGTTTATTATAACTAACCATAAAGTTATAAAGATATAAAGATACATGGTGACAAAATTGAGGCCTGTACACCTGTCTAATCTTGATAATATTTAATCCAAAATTTAAAAATACATAAACACGAACTCGGTTTCAGTTACTTAACACACCGTAACTTTTTTCAAGTGATTGTACAAAATAAATGAGATTTCAGCTGTCACTCTACAAGGTTGCCGCAGGGAACACATCGTTTTCATTGGTTTATTATTTGTATTAAAAACTGACATTTTATTTTGTATAATAACTTGAAAAAAGTTACGGTGTGTCAAGTAACTGAAACGGAGGTCGTGTTTATGTATTTTTAAATTTTGGATTAAATATTATCAAGATTAGACAGGTGTACAGGCTTCAATTTTGTCACCAAGTATGAACAGTACACGTAAATTTATTATCAACTTTATATAAAGATACAATTTAATGTATTGGTAATAAGTAGAATCACTTTAACCATATCTTTTAGTCTTTAAAATTATTCAGAATACTGTTAAAATCTACAAGAAAGAATATTATGATTAATCTTCTTTAACAGCAAATACTTCTTTTCCTTTTGTAAGTATTAGGTTTTTGCTCGATGTTGTGTGAAAAATCAAACTGCCTTAAGGACTAACATTTATACCAAGTTATTCAGATCGATATTCCGATCTAAAAAGCTTCAAAACTCCAGCGTTGGCAGTTTGCCACTAACACTAGCTGTGCAGAGAGAAGTGGCTGAAATATGAATGGAGTCTACTAGTCTGAAAGTATCTGAACGTTGTCTTAACTTCGCTAAATTTTAATCGAAGTTTATCAGAAGGAACATTCTCTCAACAAATTCCTTTCTTTCGTATTTTACACAATTTCGATCCCATGGGAAGAGGGAGAGAAGAAAATCACTCATACAGTGGGGGAAAAAAAAAAAAACTGGGGTCCCAAAAAGATTTTGCTGAGGCTCGTAGTTTCTTGTTCTTCTTCTTCAGTATTGATTCTTTGTCTGGGAACATTGATTTAGTTTTTTATTGATTTAAGTTATCTTCATTGTACATCAGAATTAAAAAAGAAGTAGAAAATAGGACAAATTCTATCTTAAATGATAGGTTAATAATGTTTTGATTTTATTCATAACCTATTTTTTTTTTTTTTGCTTGGATTAATATTAGAATTTACAAGAAATATCTAATGAGTATAATAAGCTATTCCTAAAAAACTGGGATATAAAAGTCAATGGTTTATTTTTTTATAAATAATGAATAATCCCTTTCATTATCCCTTTCATGAAAAGTAGTGAATAAAAGTAGTTTAATATTTATATCTCAGATCCGAATTATCCATAATAAATTTAAAATAGTTAAAGCAATAATTGAAAATAACAATAATTAAAGATCATTTTCATGATAAGCCTTTAAGAATTTGAATTGGGCATGCAGATTCAAGCGGTATAGTACTGGCTGGAGATTGTTCCTGTTGAATGTACTAGGGCTTTTTGAGATAGTTCTTATAATTTATCTAAAGTAAAATATTGGGATATGTACTGTACATAATACCGAATTTAGCATGACATATCTCTAAGAGAGGCCTCTTTTCCACCATCCATCATGTTCAATCTGTGCATTATTACCATTCGTTTGCAACATAGTTTCTAGTGTAGAAGACTCAGTAGTAAGAATATCAGGGGTTTACGAAACCACTCCTCCTTTGTAGCTTTCCAAAGGCCGCCAAGTGTGCTTATTTCCCAAATCCACAAAAATCCCACGGAAACTTGACAGGCATGTGCTGAAAAAAGTATGGTCTTGATCCCAGTTTCAAGCTTCCATGCGTTTAATAAAAGGCTAATGATGTTCTGGATATATTGCGAACAGTTTTTTCTTATGGGTGTGGAAAGACGTTGCGTCATTTCTACATTTCTATAGAAAGCCGGTTTTCCCTGGTGTAAATCAGGCTAATTATAGTTAGCATTAATTTTCATATTTCGTGCAATCCTTTGTATCTCCATCTGTCCAATGGCAATATCCAGCTATGACCATATGAAGGCTTTTGGGAAACTCTCTTTGCATTATCAGATGCAGTCGCACTGCTTCTTCTCTGCTACCGGACGATATGTTATGATCCGTATCTTACTAGAGTCACTGAGGTAAATCAAGGTTACCACAAACTTCCATTTGTCGCCATCAAGTTTCCTTTCGTACAGATTGCGACAGTTCGGTTATCCGGTAGGCCTTCACACTTCACCAATGTATGACTCTTTGGAAATACCACACTTAGTGATCCACAGGTCATTATTTCGACACTGTATTTGTAATCTCTGCGTAAGTAAATTTTACTTCGAAAAAGGCTACATTCCTATCCAAAAAGGCTTTATGAACCTTCTAAAAAGGCATTTGATTTATGAGCCATGGCAATGAATCCAATACATTTACTTAAACAAATGATGAGGAAATAATTCAGTTAATTCTGAGAAAATGAAGAATTTTCTATTGGTATTTAATAGATATTATAATTGAAGTTCGATTTTAGTTATACCAGACCTCGCACCAATTCAAAAGTTATTAGACCTGGGAGGGGGGAAGTAGACACACATATACACGGACTAATTTGATGAGCCTCACTTTCTTGTTGTAAAGTAAGCTAAACAATAGAATTTGATAGATCTCATGAACATTCAAAACCAGGGATGACCTTATGGATAAGTACAAAGAACCCAAGTCTGCTTTACGTCCACGAAAGATTCGTGGTCTTTATTTAATAAAATAATTTAATTAAATCTCGATTTACAATAATAATAAAATATTACAGTATTTGATATTAAGTGAAATGAAAACATTTATATTTGTATTTGATTACTTTGGATATTGTCGAATAAAAAAAAGACATTTTCTGTAATGAGAAAAGAAAACAAAGCTTATACAGTGAAGCATTGAAGCAGAAAACGTAAACTACTGAAGACGTATATTTGAAAATAATGATAGTAAAACATTTACAAATTTACCCTATTTTAAATGTTTTTAATGATTTTTAAAAGCTTATGTAGAATTATTGTCTAAATCATGCTAGCCCATCATCTAAACAGTGATATTTTGAATTTATTTATTTGAAATATTTTTCCACAGACAAATATTTCCTAGATTGAATTGACAAGAACATAGAACGTAGCTTTTTGAACATAGAAAAATACGGTACACTTTACACAGTTTTTACACTTTACTCGAGTGGAAAAGCTTGGACTTAGAATTAGATATAGCGTAAGTATTACTAAATAAGAAACATGACTTCGCTTCAGTTTGATGAACTTAATAGAAAAAAATATATACAGATAAGTAACCTTACTTAGCTTAAAATCTGCTTTTTTGTATTTTAAAAAGAATAGCATTTAAATATCAAAATAAAATTGAAAATCTTTTATTTTAAACTGCATCAGTCTTTTATAGTTTGAAGGAACAATTTGACGGAACTTTTGAACCAGACATTGGTGGAATGAATTCCACCACTTACAGAAGTTGGGATGGAAAATTAGGAAGGAAACGAAAGGACAGAACGGAAAACCTGAATTTCTCTTAATTAAAAGTGTAAAAAGAAAGAAATTAGGCAGTTGCATGGTTCGATTAGCAGGACACGTGTTGGAAAATTCTCGGATCGATACCTGGAAGAACAAAGAATTTTTTTTTCCAAGTATGTGCTCACTGCTGGAGTCTCAACTACATCACCCACTTTCTTGAATGAAATCCACTCTTCTGCCTCTTATCTCCAATAATTTGTCAAAATCCGAAGTTGTTTAACAGTTTGAATTGTTTCTTTTCTTATTTTTTTTTCCAGAGGGAATAACATTTTTGATTTTCTTACATCCTTTCTATTTAGAAAGCTTTTAATTCTAAGTTAAAATTGTAATTAAATTATTAGAAACTGTAAGAAAAATTTCGAAATCTTATTTAGGATCTTTTTTTTTAGGATGTGATATCTTCCATCTTCTTTTAATTCCACTCTAACGTAATTATTAATCTTCTTGTTCTTAATTCTGAATATCTTAATATCAGACGGATGCTTATCAATGGCCATCGGCATTTTTAGTTATAATTGTTCTGCTAATGTAATATTGCAGCTCTACACTAATGTAGTAAAGTAACTACATGGACCTAAACCATTATTCAAGCTTTTTCTTCCAAATTTTTTCAAAATTCTTGGGGAGATATCACTGAGTAATATCGCAGCCATGTATCTTAAAAATTCAATTTCAGAAGTTTCTAGTTTTCACCTCTAATGATAATGTATATATTTGAGAGCGAAATCTGCCAATCTCAAGTTTCAACTTCTCAAAGCCACATTTGGTAATTTTTCTTTATAGCTCCTTCAAAAACGTCCAATTTTCGATCAATAAATACGAATCTTGAATACCATTCTTAGACTCATTAAATACCATTTTAATTTTCGTTTAACACAAAAGTAAAATGGTTAAAAAAACATTTACATGAATTATAAATGCAATAAACCATGACCGGTTTCGTTCCTTTGGTACGGAACTGTTTTACTAGTGACCTTGTAAATGCTCCATACCAAAGGAACGAAACCGATCATGGTTTTATATAGTTTTAATTCATATAAATGTTTTTTTAACCATTTTAATTTTGTGTTAAACAATTAAAATGCAATTGGCCGAAAATATTTTGTCGTTTTATGTGCACACATTAAATTATTATTTCAAATACGTATCTTTCTTTCTTCGATAAAATACTGTACTACTGTTAAGTATTTAAAAGTAGTATTTTATTTTCGAAGAATTGTAAGATTCCGTGAGTTACATATTTTTTGGAGAAAGCTAATTTACAGACAGATGGATAAAGATTTTTTAGTATAATTTTCTTAAAACCATTTTTCTCCCCGATTTTCCTGCAAATCTGAGTACAATCAGAGTATATTTATCCAAACAATTATCTAATATTTGAAATCCGTAAATTACAAATAATAAGTATAATTACAAGTAATACATCGGTAATTATAAGTAATATATCGGTGGCTCTGACAAAAAATTATATCGTAAGTAAAGAGTAAATCAAATTATATAACTAGCGAAATGCTGTGTTTATTTCACAATATTACATGCCAAACGCAGATAGAATAAAACAGTTCTAACACAAATTTGGAAAAGTCAGAGTCATATCTCCATTTCTATACCCCCTGAATCTCGTCTTTAGACAATGTGAGAAAGAGGAGCATCACCAATTTTTACTGTCTATACTATTCTAAATGATATGATAAAAAGAAAAAAAATGCATAATAAATTTGTTCTTGTGTGTTCAACAATAAGTGAAACGTGTAAGTTGAATTTCTCACAAAGTGAAGAAATGGAGATATACCACACTGGTTCTCAGCCAGCGATATATTTATTACAATTAAACGATAGCAACTGTAAATAGTTGACTATAAATAAATATTGTATAAGTTAAAACTAAATATTTCGGATTCAATATACTTTTCTTTTAAATGTATTTTAAATATGTCATTATTATAGGAATTTTATTTTTCCAGTACTTGTAAAATAAAATTGTCTAAATAAACAAACAATTTAGGCTCGGATAAGGATTTTTTCCTCTTCCGAATGCTTTCTTCAATATTTCGACTCAGTACCTTCAACCTTCTTCAGAAGTTTCAGAATTATATTAAAAACTGCGTGTTGCTATTTCGATGATGTCAATGTTTCGGTACAGAACGATGCTTGCATCCTTCTTTTCCGAAATATCGGTGTGTATTTAATTAATAGGTCGTACTCCTTATAAGTTAATAAACTGCATTACATATTACGCTTGACCAAAATAATCATTTATGACTAAATTTAATTTTGAGCAGACTTCGGGAATCGCTTTTGGGTGGCCTGGAAATCGGCAAAATCCCAATGGATTTACGATCTGCTACTCGATCATAATCGAATTAGTAAGTAATTTTATGGATCAACTCTAGAGAGTTGCACGTTTCGTTCGTGCTTTCAAACCTAGTGTGCAAAGACTAGGTCAGTTCGAGCTATTTTCTGACAGATTTTGTTTATTCTACTGATTTTCATTGATTTTAGAATCAAATCTTATTTCAGTAGAACTGAAAAGTAAAAGGATAGATAACAAGGGTAAATATTAAACGTTTTGTTTGCTATTTGTAAGTAATAAGAAAATAAGTCATACTCTGTTTCTGAGATACTCATCTCTCCACCATGTTATTTATTATCATGACGTTTACTGATCACTTATTTCTAGTTATTACCTGTTATATTTGGTTTAGTTTCACAATTTTTATGTTAATTATCTTTAGGTTTTTTGTAATTTCATTGGTTTGTCGACTAAAGTAGAAAAAAAAAAGAAGTGACAAAAAAAGGTTGTAACAAAAATCTTTAGTCAGATTTTACTTTGTTTGTTTTTGTGATTTTTTTTAATCGATATTAAAATAAGTATTTTAGAATGTATTGCAATGAAGACAGTTAACCGTCAACTTTAATTACATCATCTATAAGTCATTAATAAACTAAATAATATTCTAAAATATTGATTTTAATATCATTAGCTTATTAATGATTTATGGATGATGAAAATTAAGATGGCGGCTGCCCTGAATGCGATATTCCAAATTGTTTAACAACTATCTGCGTAAATTACGAAGTGACTTTATTGCTTTAGTTCTTTGTTGTTTTGTCAACCAAAGGCATTTAGGAAACATTGTAATTTCACATATCTGGGCTAGGATTGAACAACTAACATCAAATCAAAGTGTCCAAGAATGTCTGATAGGCTTACTTTTATCCGCAGATTTTAATTAAAATAGTGCAAAATAAAAATTATGACTCAAAGTTGAATTCCATTACGCAAAATTAAACATTAGCAGACATTGTAATACTTTCACATTTTTCTTTTTTGATTTACAATTTAACGAGAATTTTAGAGATTTCATTTAAAGGTTCAGTGATAAAATAAATTAAAATAATAATTATCACACTTACCAAAAGTGTTAGAGGATAGTAAAAAAAGTAAAGTTTATTTCTGAACGAATCTTAAATCAAAAACGTTTTCTATTTTTGATGGAAGTAAAGAATATTTTTGTTAAATAATTGGTAAACAAGTTTCTTCGATATTTTATATAGAACTCAAGCATTATTGATAGGTAAAAAAAAAAAATCTCCTCTTTTAAAATAAAATGGTCTTTCTTTGGTTTTATTATTTTGCAAAATTAGTTTCCAGAATTCATCTCTGTAGTTGTTATTACTTGAAACAAATGCTCTGATTTGAATGCTATAATTCGAACATTTCCTTTTGTCTTTCTTCAAGAATACTTCTGTAAATGGAATGTTTTGACTTGTTCAGTTTTGAAGCCATTGTTCTTAGTATACTAAGCATCATTCATTTGGCGTTTTCGATATTCTGCATGAAGTTATATATACTGTATACTTCTTTCTAAAATTTCACCAGCGCTTTTGACACTGATATAATTTATAGTTTTATAAATGACCAATTTCCTTGTGTTTAAAGGACTTTTTCTTTTTTTATCATATTTCAATTCTCTGTAACTTTCGTAATGGGTTCTTTCTAGTTTCTGCTATCTCTTATTTAATGTTTTAGATCTGCTTGCAAAAGGAATCTTTATATTTTTAGTTGCACTGTAAACAAACTGTAAAGGTGAGAACAGCTCCGTGCGTTACCACCTCTAGATACCAAACTATAAGTCAGGCAGAGTGATACCTTATAGCAGTGGTCGGCAACCTTTTGTTGTAAAAGGGCCAAATATGTTATGTGGGGATTACTGCGGGCCGCACTTGGGCCAAAAAGGAAAATCTTAATTTAATAACCAAAAAAAAAAAAAAGGAAAATCTTAATTTAACAACCAAAAAAAAAGGAAAAATCTTAATTTAACAACCAAAAAAAAAAGAAAAAAAAAAGGAAAATCTTAGTTTAACAACCAAAAAAAAAAAAAAAAGAAGGAAAGTATTAGTTTAACAACCAAAAAAAAAAAAATCTTCCAACACGCCCCGCGGGCCGCACCAAAACGCTTCATGGGCCGCGGGTTGCCTTATAGGAAAGCTTTTGACTTGTAGAAATGGGAAAAAATTTGGAAAATTTTCCAAATTTTTCCGTCTCACAGGAAGTGGAAGTAAACGAAAATGAAGCATGTCACTATTTGTTTCAGTTAACTTAGTATTAGCGTAAGGTTTAGGACTTATAGAAGTGGGGTTTAGGACTTATAGAAGTGGGGAAAATATGACTTCCGGTCTGCGTTATTTCTTGTATCTAATTGCCGTAAACGGAACGTGGACATTCAGTGACGAAACCAATGTTTTGTCTCGTTTTTCTTATTTAGTGTTTCTTAAATTTGTTGATACTAACGATTTTGCTTTTTAAAAATTTGCAATATTACTGAATTTAATTAATTTGAAATTGTCAAAAGGTAGTTACAGATAGTTAAGGCAAACTTATTTGCATTATATAGTGAATTGAAAATGGTAAATTGATGATGATGATATATCGATAAAGAATACAATTTTGTGAATACTGTGTAAGTTCCTCAGTAACAATAAACTATATAATTGAAACACCAAATTACCAAATTACGATGGCTTTAAATACTGATTTCAAATTATCATTTCTTTCAGCTATAATTATTACAGAATCAAAAAAGAAATTTAGACCATTAATTCAGAGGGGGCCTTATTCAAATGTCAATTTTGAAAATTATTAATCTGATTGATATTTAATTACTGATAACATTCAACTCAGATCATATTTAAACATGATTGAAAGCCGATTGTATTCTAATTACTAACTGTCAATTCAATATAAAGTGCTATATATATGCTCCTGTTTAATCTCAAGGGGTTTTTAACAGTTAATAATTATAAAGTAGCTGAAATATCATGTTCAAAATACGAATGTAGATTTAACTGAATTCCGATAACCTTGAAGTGTATCTTTTATCAATTTATTGTTATTTAGGCCTTCAAATACTGAAAATACGACTTTTTTTAGGTATTAGTTTCAGCCTTCAATGCCAACAGTTTAACATAAATGGTTTAACTATTAATGTTATAAAAATGTTATTGTTCTATAATATTTTTTTTTAATTTTAAAAGTGATTTTTACATGTATCATTTAACAATTATTTAAATAACTTCACAAACACACATTTAAAATTAAAAACAAATCTACTGTACTTCAAATGTTATTCCTAAAAATTCCTTTATTATTATTTTTGTAAAGTCAATAAATCGATCAGAAAAACTAAACGCCGCTTAAGTTTCTTTTTAAAATTAAAATATAGTCTGAATACAAACAATATCATTTTTCCATTTCTGGAAAAAGTAATTCTTATTAAAAATGATTAATTTTGAGCCATATTAAAGCAGGAGCAAATCAGTTTACAAAAATAAATGGATTAATTCTCATTGTAAGACCTTACGTTTCGTAAAGCTTTTTTTTTTTAGTACTTTTTATCTCTTCCGAATTGAATACATTATTTTCCCAAGGACAGGATTGTAGAGATTTTAAATATAAAAGTTAAATCGACTCTAGTTTTGAAATATATATACCAAGTTTCAAGAAAATCCACCCAAGCAGTAGAGAAATTATTGGAAATACCACGCACCGACTACTGATTTTACTGATCCTCTCAACTCTTAACAAAATTGCTTAAAAAGAAGAAACAGTCTTTTTTTTCCGAAATTCCAAATTAATCCACATCTAATTTTCAAATTCCTCTCTTCTGTTACAAAGTTAAGAGAAAATCTGGTCTTCTTAGCAACTGTGTCGGAGGGATTCCAAGGGTGATCGGATTCGCAAAACCTAGCTGATTGTAATTAATTGGTTTTCTGTTGCGAGTGAAGCGATCTCTTCCTTTAGCGCCTCTGCTGAATATTCATCAATTGGCATTGGCAACGCAGGTGTCCTGTGCATTCGCTCAGCCGGAACCATCAACTCTGTTTCCTTTCCTAATTCCGCTGCATTTGGAACTCGAAGATAGCGTTGCAGCTGCTGCACGAGTCATTCTCACGCATCTGACACCTCGCGCGCACTCTGACGTCATTCGCTGCGTTAATTTTTAATTTCATTTTTCGAATATCAACTCGGACTGGAGTGGCTGCAATGAGAATTGATTTCCAGTTCTGTAATTGCTAAAGATAATTGTAAAGGACAACAGCACCTTTCGTTTATTTAGACAAAAAGTACTCTTAAATTTACATGTGTTACTGAATTAATTCCTTCGGAGGAGAATTTCAATAAAAATCTCGAACTAAACAAAAGCTCTTAAGTAAAAATGGCATTGCTCTCTTGAATTTAACACAGGAATTGCTATTTACAGAGCTTTGTTGTTGAAGTGGCTAAAAATCTAACTAATCTGACTACCAGTTAGGCAAAAATCGACCAAAGCACCACTTTGGCTGCATATATTCTCTTCTATATCTACGCTACAGAAAAAATGAAAAGAAAGTTTAAGTCGAATAGTTCAAAGATGAAGCCTGCAAACCTGATTAAGCTTAAAAAAAATAATTACAAGTTAAAAAGTATTTAAAACATGACACGACCATGGTTTCAACTTCATTATGAGAAGTCATCATCAAGTTTGATTGCTTGGAAAATACTTCACTAGAAAAAATTCACTACGAAATTACATTCTATTTTTTTTTTTAAATTAGCAAAGAAGTTCGCATTAAAAATTCTCCCTTTTTTTATTTTTACTTTTAGATGATGAAGTAAAAATAGGAAAATAGAATTGCTGAATTCTGTAATCTACGACAAGACGTAATCCTCCATTTTATTTGGAATACGATCATCTAATCCAAAGCATTAAAAAATTATCAAGCAGATGGACAGTGACAGAGAATTCCCTTCAAAGTTCGGTTAAGCGATTTTTCTTGTTGGATTTTCTGTAAACCTTTCTGGTATTGCAGGAAAGCCATCTACTTTTAGTTATTAACGACCTTTATAAAATGTACAGTAAGCCTTAAATATTTTCTTTTTTAACTGCTTAGCACTGGTCACCCAATGTATAAATTCATATTATATTCATATATAATATGAATATTATAAATTCATATTAAATACATATATAATAACTGACGTTAGAATTCAGACACAAAACAAAAGCAAAAATATATTGACGTAATTAGTTGCAATGTTAGTCATTCAACAGTATTCTCAAAATTTTAAAAAGTAGAAGGTAATGATCCTAGAATCACCTGAAAGAAATTTCTCACTTGACGGTTTTTTTTCCTGGGAAAAAAACGTCTCTTTTGCTACCTTAGCCCCGTACCCTTTTGACAAAGCTGTGCGACCCATCTGAAAGAGAAATAACTAGGTCTGGAATCGAACCTGACTCCTCTCCACTTACACTAATGCCTATGAAACAGAAGGAAATCGAATACTGATACAGCAAAATACTGATGTATTGCGCCTAATGTGGAAAAAAAAGACAATTATTGTAGAATCTCTATTACATTAAAAAAAGTAACATTTAATATTTAATGAAATTAGTAAATAATAACTCTTGGATAAAGGAAGGATATTTGTAAATGAAGCTATCTTGCTTTCTGGAAATCGAAAAACATGTTACCGATTTTTTTTTTCTCTTTTTCCTCCAGTAATTCGCGATCCAGAACTCCGTTGTGAAATATTTAGGTTGTCGGTGGCAAAGAAGGAACCGATCGATCTATTGTTAGGGGTCCGTCAATACAGAGCCATGTAATTATTAAATAGAGAATGGGTTTCGATTTTGCAGGTCCTTTCCTTTTTCTTCCCACTCGAAAGAGCAAGTAAATGGTAAAGTTCTGCTGAATGGACACGCTGCGCTGTTTTCCGAATAGATAGAAGGATATTTTCGGTCTATTCATCGCCGACAGAATTTAATCTGCGCAAAGAAAAGGAGGGAAGCAGAAAGGAAGAGGGAAAAATTCCCTTTCTTATGACATCATTCAACAGTGGCTGCCACGGTGTGGCGTTGCTGTAGCAGCAATGGCGACCTTTAATGACAAGAAATTAAGACAAAAGGGAACTATTTTCTCTTGGGGACGTGTCTGCCAGGATGCACAAAGAAACGCAACTATATAGCAATTGACGCCTTGGACTTGTATCTCTAACTATATAAAAAAGTCGACCAAAAGTAATTCGTGTTTGGTCAATAAATATTAAAACTTAAAGTTAAAGTTTTAAATATGAGATGAAATGAGCTGAGATCATCGCATGCATGAGTTTAAAATTCAAAGCCTAATTAACAAAAAAATCATCAATTAAAAAAATCAAAGAATGCATGCATATAATTAATTTTATTCATTTTCTTTTCAGGCAATTTAGTTAATTCTATTTTCATTTTTAGCTTCATTTTTGAGGTGTTTTTTTTTCTTGTTCTTGTGAATTGTTTAATTTCATTAATTCTTTCTTTCATTGATTTTTACAGCTTATTTATGTTACCATTTTATACATTTTTGATGATTGTTTTCTTACTTACGAAACTTTCTGCTGCTTTTCTTTCTTGATGTTACTTGTCTATAAGTTTAATTAATTTTTTTTATTATTAGATTACTATTTTGCTTATTTTGTTAATTTTATGTTATTTCAGATATTTTGATTTAACTTGTTTGTTATTTTTCCTTTTATACATCATTTATTTCATGATTTCGATTTGACTTTCTTTGCTATTTCATATATCTGATTTGTTATACATAATTAAGTTAGCTTTATCTTTACAAATGTTTTCGTTTCCTATTTATTTAAGATTTTTGTTTGTTTTTAACTTTAGTTCACATCTGTGATAATCTACAATTTAATTATTAAATAATAATTTGAATTCAGTTTATTTACAAGGTGTTCGTAATTAAAGCTTACATTTCGAAAGGTTGTGACTGGAGATCAACGGAACGACTTCATATTTCACATGAGGACGCCCATGGCGATGAAATTTTGTGTCGGAAAAAAAAAAATTTCCGAATGTGGCCGGTAGGGCAATATATGGCGCTGCAATATTGTAGTGGATACTGCAATGACAAATGCACATTCCATGACATGTGACTGTCATTGCATAGTGAGAGTGTTATCAAAGGATTGTGCACTTTTTGTGAAGCTGTTTTATCAAAATAACAGCTGTGTCTTAACTGCATTGCGAAAGTCAATGTAAGGATGCAACGATTTTCATGCAGTAGGTGCCCCACCTCACATAATGGTGCACCTCCCCCCTCGTCAAGTGGTTGATTCGGGCTACTACTACGACAGAATCGGGTTATTCGACGACAGAATCAGAAGCCGCCATTTTCGTACAACATGGCCAGCATATTCGCAGGAGCTATCCCTGCGACTTTTGGCTGTGAGAACATTTCAAAGACCTCGTCTATTGTGAACATCTGGCCAACTTAGGGGACCTGAAGACCAGCCATATTCACAACATTACGAATAACACTATTTGCGGTGGTTGATCATGCGATATTGCGATTTCAGTACGGTACGTTACCCATATCAGGGGAAACCATATGTTCTTGTGTAACATCTTGTGTAACATATGTTTTTGTAGCGCCGTATATCGCTCTAGCAGCCACATTTGGGAAGTTTTTTTTTTTTTTTTTTTGGGCCAAACAAAATTTCATTACCACGGACGTTCTTAAGTGAGATATGAATTCGTTCCGCTGATTGGTTCTCCAGTTACAACCTTTCGAAATGTGAACTTTAATTTGAACACCTTGTATTTAAAGTAGATTTTTAACGTGTGCAAAGTTACTAAAATAGTTCAAATTTTTTTAGTTCTTGGCATAATATTTAAATATTTATGTGAAATCCTAATTTTTAATATTTTTATAGATATTAACTATATTATTTGAACTTGCATTTAAAGTAAAAGATTGCGTGAACGTATTTAACGTTTTAGAAAAAGCTTACTACATTGTCAAACGAATTGACTAAAAAAAGAACTGAATTAATATTTAATTAGCTTCAGCTCATTTACATGAGACAGTTCATTAGTAGTATATTTATTTGCACATTAACTACAGCAAAAATATATTTCATTATCTTCTAAAAATATGAATCTACTAAAATTAAAAATAACATTTAATATGTGCGATTAAATAATTAGAAGTACATCGTTTAGGCACGGACCTTCAATTTAAGAAATATATTACTAAATAACAATATTTTTGGAAACACAGTAATTTCCTCCTTTTGGATTAATCTTAAATTAAGTAAAGCTACATGTAATAAAATGATTACTGCGCTGATGAACGGAAATGTTGTATTCTAGTATAAAGCATTATTATAATAATAATATAATTTAATTAACTATGCATGTAAATTATAAAAATTTCTTTTTCTGATTGGTTAGTTCTTGATTACAAATCAAACAAATATCAAGAAGCGTGATGATCGCCAACGAGCGTGAAACAGCTCTTCCAGGATGTCACTTGTAAATAATTTGGTCTCATCCATTTTATCAAGAAGCTTTATTGTGGTTTAACACACCTTAATTTTTCATTTAATAATACATTTTGTAAAATTTGCAACATAATGTTGTCCGATTTTACATGCTCTGCAGATTTATAATCAATACAAACCTTTTTTTTCAAAAACTCCTTACTTATATTTTAATATTATGATTTATAATTAGAAATGATTTCTATTTGCTGTTTAAAAAATATCTTTTTCACTAAAATATTCCTTTCTTATTGGCGTTCTACATTGTAATTAAGTCTTATAAACATGAATATTAAATAGATTTCTGATAAATGTCAATAGTGTATTAAAAAAATCTTTTAAGCACATTTGTAAGTTGTTAGAAATCGTTATACGGATTTTTTACCTATTTTTTTTAAGATATAATTAGATTTTTAATAAAAAAATAAGATTTTTTTTAACTTATCAAGTTTGCTTTCAATTTTGCTGCTTTATTGCGAGATTATTTTTCTTTTTTTATCGTTTCTTATCTCCAAACCTGATTTGCTGCAGGCAACGTGTTTCTTTTACATGACCCTCTTTAACAAGGTAAGATTGAATTTAATATAAGATCAAATAAGAAATTCAACAAAGATTGTACTTCCTCTATATAAGGAAAGCTGATACTCTCCAAACTTGTATGAAAACAAGCTGCAATATGTTTTCATAAACATTGAATCCATAAATTTTTCATCCAATATTGGTTATTAGCACAATTTATTGAATGACCTGCAATGGATCGTTTATTAGAACTGGACGTAGATTGCAAAAATAGATAAACCATTTTTTTTATTAATCATAATTATTTCAGAAAGCTTATCAATAAACCTTTGTTAGTTTAATGTATGTAATCTATTTTCAATATCACTAAGCTATTGTTCCAATTTATAATATACAATATTATTTGTTGCAAGAATTCAGTACTATTATGCGAGTGACAATATATTATATTCTGGTCTTATTGTTAGTCATATTTGAAAGAATTATCTTTTGAAATTATTTTGCGTAATTCATCAACCAATAAAAAATATTGAATTTAACAGATAGGAAAGATGAATGCATTTTTGGAAAACAAAAAAGGTGAAAATTGTTCAAGAATAACCTGATCAATTATTTGCTATTATTTGTTTCTATTTAAAAATAGCTAGCAAACGAGTGATCAAGCGATCTTGGATTCTGAAATAATTTTCTCACTCCTGTGATCGTGACCGCTTTCTCACAACCCGCGAGTGTGTCTTGGATATCTTATGTTTAATCATAAGTCACATGACTTTTGATTCACCCACGTAGACAAAAATGAAAATGTGAGCATCTTCAATACGAACAAAGATCAGAATATTATTTCAGTTAAATAACATAGATAACTATTATCTATGTTAAAAGAAGTTAAACACTAAATAAATGGTTTTGTTAATAAAATAACGTATTTCATTTCAATACAAAATCTCCAATATCAAATACGAGATTCTCTTTTCCCGAGGAGAATTTCGACAACCTTTATTTCACAAATGACAACAATGTATATTAACTGAATGATTTTTTTTAAAAATAGACGGAAAATTGAAGTATTACAAACAGTATATTCTATCTGCAAATATTTATACTCTCTTTGAGTATATACATTGAATACATACATAAATGTAATTTTAAATTGTAATACAACGGTCCGTCCATCTGTGATTATTATAACTTATAAATTAATATTCCTAGTAAGATGAAATTTTAGAGGTAGATGTAAGTTGATAAAAAGTTCTTTCATTTGATTTTGTGCTTATTCGACTAATACCTAAGAGTGTGGTGGACACAAAAACTACCAAAAAACGACGTTGTCCAAAACGCAATAATCACGATTAATAATGTGTTACATTATTAAAGCTGAAATTTTAGTAACAGATAAATACTACTCAATCAAAATCACCGTAAAAGAAATACAAATTACATAAAAAGGTGAAAATTTGCTATGATTGGCTAGTGTGGATACTAGAAATGTTTTCAGAAATCTCCCAAGTCCATTAAATATTACTATATCACAATATTAGGTATCTTAGCATTTCTCGACAGAAGAGATCCTTTAAACAACTACCAACACGAATCTACTTTGGTAGTGGATTTCCTTAGATTCACAGAGCATTGAATCTAAGATATTAAAAAATAAAAAATTACTAGATTTTTTTTTTTTTTTAAGTAGAAGAAATTTTCATTTTTCCGACATTCATTCCTCTCTTCTTTTAAGAGATTCCTCAAACCTCTTAAAATCATTCCAATTGCGAAATAACTTATACAATTTTTATGGTAAACTTATGGTGTTCGCATTGCGACGGAATTGGTTGCCAAGGCATCCTTTCAGTTCAGTTAAAAAATCCCACTATTTCGTATTATCCTAAACATCCACGAAATTCAGTGTCAACGTAATCAACCAACAAAGAAAATAATAATAATTTCCACTAAAAGCTTCAGCTTCACAATTCTAAGTTTATCGTAAAAAAATGTGCATTATTTAAAACCATTTTATAACTTAGAATGTTTTAAAATTTCAAAAATTTTTCTTTCCGTATCAAGGGTTGTTTCTTAACATATGTTTGTGATACAAGATAATAATGATTTCGGTAATTTTGATGTAGATTTTGATGAAGCTCAAACACATTTCACATAACATTTCAAACATTTTTTGCGTTACTCTTTCCTGGATGCTTTAATGTAGTCAAAACATTGTTCTCTCAGAGCTTTCTTAATTCATTTGAATACTAAAAAAAGACAGCTGGTGTGAAATCGGGCGAACATAAAGGATGCTGAATACTTGTGTTAGCTGTCTTTGCCAAAACTGGTTCTTATAGAAATTTCACTCCCCATAGGCCATTCATAACATGAATGCAATACAAAGCAATGAAGATGCCAATATGAAGCAGACTCCCAATAATATATCATTATAGAGGCTGCATTGCAAGAAATACTGAAAAGATATTAACCCATCGCATAAACCAAATCGAAAGATGGATGGGAATGATGTACTCTTCCTGCTGTAGGATTCTGATCTACGTCAGTTCAGTCTTAATTTTAATACAGCACTTCTTTTGAAATTACTTTCTTTGAAATTTAATAACCTTTACAAAAATAAAGAAAAAAAATATTGGGAATCGATCCAAAGCCTTTCAAAATATGATGGTCTTCAAAAACAGCTGTTTTGAGTGAAAAAGTTGGTATTACTTTAATTATTCATGTTTTGTATAAGCATAAAAAAGGACAATATGTGGATTGAATAAGAAAGAATCATCGTTTTCCAGTGTTAAGAAATTCAGCTTGCTCTAGTGTGTGATATTCTTGTTTATTTGAGTGTGCAAGTTTCATCGCAGAAAACCGGAAATTGAATATGATTTTTAATCTAAATTATTTACATTGAAAAAATGAGAGAAGAGCTGTCTTTGTAATTGCGAAACGCAAAACTCCTATTTCCTTAGATCCAAAGAAAAGCAGCTTGCTCTTCTACCCACAGAACTGTCGCGCAAGTGAACAGCTCAAGGCGTTTTGTTGAATCCTCTGCCGCAGATTGGCAAACAGCCAATGTGTACCTATTGCGCACTGACAGTCTAGGAAGCAAAAAAAAAGAAAAAAAGAAAAAGTGGTGCGCTCACTTTAAGGGTTCCACCACAATAAGAAGAAAGGATCATATGTAGATGAATTCGAGCATCCAGACTTTTCCCAATTTTCATCATGACTGTGCTGTCCAGTTTAGCGAGTTTTTTCATCTTTTACAAAACAGAAATTACTGTTCTGCAGGAAAAAGTTCTATCTAATATTTTTCTTCCTGTTAAAGATAAAAAATTAATTTTATTTTCAAAAAGGAGAGAAATGTACGTAAGTGAAATAAATATGTATCACAACGTATGTTCTTTGTTATGAATTTAGCAAAGCTAAATTGAAAGTAATGTTGTGATCACAGCTTTTGTATTATAGTATTGCATTCCTTTGAGGTCAAACTGGAAATTGAAAATAGAAAACCGGGAAAAGATAGAACCAAATGTATATATATATATATTTAGCTTTTTCGTTGTGACCTAATAAAAATAATCATATGAGTTTCAAAGATGAGTATTAAAATATTACATTCTAAGCTTGCTGAAAGATTGAATTTTTTTTCCCTGATCCAGCGGTGTTATTACAAATATAACTTAGCTACAGTTATTAAAAAAATACAATATGCTGATTGTTATCCGATGAGAATTTTCAATTAGAAGAAATACATCTAAAATAGTACATCTAATTTTAACTTGCAGTAGAATCTAACAGATCCTCCGAAAATTATGTTTTGGACCAACTAAAATTCCGGGATTATTATTAAAGAGTTACTCTGGCCTCTGAAAACTGTAGAATAAACATATACACACATATATAAAAAAAAAAAATCGTCCATTACTTTACACTTTTCAGAATCCAAAAAGTTCAAATAAAGAACGCTGCCCAAATAACGCCACCTTAACACTTAAATTATTGTAAGTCTGGAAATAAGGTGTATCGAAACACGAAAATTATGACCAAGAAAGTTTAATCTTCTGTTTGAAGCATACCATAATGAAACACATGATAATTTGTACTGCAGAAGTATGAGAACTCAAATAAGAAAACTTTGCAAACTGGCGTTATTATGAACACCTGTTCCAATTAACGCCACCTACTTTCTAGTAACTTATTTAAAATTAAAAATTATTCCATCATTGTAAACATTATTTGTACAAAATTACAGTAAAAAGCAACTAAATTTGACTTTCTGTAAAAAATAATAAAAAATCACTTGAAATTAACACAGTCTTTCTAATCTGTAGCTAAACCAAAAGAGGAAATGTAAAAATTAATTTGAATATCCCCTCCTTTTAAATGAAATGAGACAAAATACCACAAAAAACAATATTTTTCAGTTAACTCAAAAAGCTTTAGAGAAGTAAGCTTACAAAAAATAAAAAGTTTATTAGTAGCGTTAAAGTGGCGTTAAAGCGCTACTGAGCACATGGATCACATGATACACTTGTTTGTCTACAATTTCCGAATTTTAAAAATAACTTTATCTTATCTACATAGAAGAATCTTCAAGAATCAAGAAAATATATAGTTTTATATAGTTAATCTTTGCTGAACATTAAAAAATCTATATTTTATCTTACCTTGATATACAGTAGTAGCAGCCTTTCAGAACCAGTCAACACGAAATAGTTGAAATGTAATTTCATTCCAAAATGTTGGCGGTCTGCTAATAACTCACTTCAACACTAGATGGCATGTCAATGCAAACTACTTTGGTGCAGTACCGCCATCTCTTATGTTTATGAAGAATTAGATAGGTGGCGTTAAAGGTATACATGGCGTTATATGGCTCAGGTACTTTACAACTTCGAAGGAACTCGCTTGGTCTCTATAAAGCTAATAAATAATAATAATAATGGTTTGTAAGAATAAGGGCAATGATGGGTTAATTAAACCTCGGAAAGTATCAAACGATAAACTTTATTTATACTAATTACAGGAATCCTAACAAACAATCTAAACCTTACAAACCTTACTAAAACAGAATTTGAAATTCTTATTTATTTAATTATCAAAAACAATTTTTTTTTTATAAAGAAAGTTTCTATTAATTGTAATTGAAACACTAAGACTGCTGTTTCTTGCTTTACCTTCCTTTAGCCAGATGAAACATTGATGCACGTTCAATGTAGGAATTCATGAACGGAAACGCAATTTTTTTTTTTTAAAAAAAAAAAAAAGCTAATTTAATGACATTTTTCATGAAATAAATGAATTTGTTTTAAATTTTTATTGTAAATACAGGCACGCTATTATTGCTGAATATACTTATTTTCTCTTCTAACAATAACAGTTACATTAAAATAAAAATTAAATGCGCAGTTTTAGCCTTAGGCGAAGATCATCATGATCAGACGATTTTTTTTTTTAAGGAAAATCCTGACGCATACAAATATTTTCGAAATAGTTTTATCTTGAGCAAAGGTTTCATTTTCAGTGGCGCAATTGCTGTGGCTGACAAGAACTGTTTCCAGTGTCTATATATTGGTTTTCGTTGGCCTTGCAGCATTTTCACTAATTTCCAAGTCAAATATATCCGTTTGGAGTCTCGTCAACGACTGTGCCCTCGAGTCCCGGTATTCTCCATTTCCTTATCTCCAAAAGGAAAAGCAATCAACAAACGTTGGTGACTTGATGAAGTGGTTTCATTGGGGCACGTGATTTTCACCATTCTTCACCACTTTATTAAAAGATTTCTTCTGTTTGAATGGGGCTATTCAGTCCAGACGGAGATGATCCCAAACAGACGAAAACAACAGGCTCTTAAATATCAAAGTTCCAGCTTGTTTTTATAACATTTAATATTAAAATAGTTTTAAAATGCTAATAAAAATAATGTTTTGAAAGTAATTACTACGAACGTCTGAAATACACATAACTTCTGGATTAAAACTGCTGTCTATTATTTCATTATAAGTTAGTTAAATTTCGGTATTTCTACGAGTATTTACATAAAGATCAATTAGGTAATGTGTGAAAGTCGACATTTCACTCAAAGTCACTTAGATTAACATTCAGTAATTCCTAACATACAAATTTTAACAGAACATACGATTAAAACGAGACAGTAGAATAAATTGAATTAACCGTGCAGTACTACCAAACATATACTATGCATATACAGAAACTTCTACTAATTCTTCAATCATAAATATAAACATGATAAAGTTTCTAAGAATTATAAAGAATACTGAAAATTTTTGGGGTCATTTCTATCACAATAGAGAAAAAACTTCCGATAATACATAATAAAATACTGGCATTCGGGCATAGTCGAATGTTCAAGACGACGGTCTTCTACGCGGCTGATACGAAACCTGGATTCGAATCCCAGCATGGAATTGGAAGTTTCCTTCTTTCTCTCTCTTTCAACGACTTATTCTCAATTTTATACGTTGTTCCTGGTGAGCTTAGTCTATTTAATACTAGCAGGTTAGCCATTCATGCTAATCCTGTACTGAAACTTCGGTATTTAAATGTAACTTTGAACTGTAATTAATTTTTTTCTCAAGAATTTGCTTATTATTATGTGCGCTGCACAACAGATGGCGCTGAAGCAAATAATTTATTTTCTTTTTTTTCTGATCAAAGGACAGCCTACTTTAATGTACTGACATTCTACAAAACTCTTTATTCTGCGACAAATCAACTTCAGAGTTTTGTTTTGTCTTCCAAAAGTATGGTGAATGTTCCATTTATTAGGTCATAATAGTAATTAATCTTTATTTTATAAAATATATTATTTTGTTGTTAACGTAACAATTTCATAGTTAAAGACTTCATAGCCTTAAGTTAATCTTCAACTTTTTTATTATTAAAATTCTAACTATTAATATGACATGCAGTTTGTATTTCTATAGATAAGAAATGTATATCACAAAAATCATTATCTATTTCTTTCTATAATGATTATTTTGTACGACTTTATTACAAGTTATAAAATCCTGGTTTCTTTTTAGATAAATTTCTACCGACTAGAGGTGTTTAAGTGTACAAATCACTTTCACTGCGAAATTATATTCCAAACAGAATATAATTATGTTGAAGAACCTCCTCTTACGTTTTCGAAAAGCCACCTTTGTTTTGTTTTTTTCGTTTTTTTTTTTGTTAAGTTTTGATATTCGATTCGTAAACAAACAGAGAAGAAACAGTGAATTGACGACAGATGGAACTGATTACTTGTTCTGATGACATGATCAGAAAAACTTGAAACTATTGCGGCGCTCATTTAAGACCTTAGCAAAAGCGACTTTAGTTTTTTATTTTTGAAAGATTTTACGAATAAATCAAGAACAACGTTTACCTAGTTTTTATAAGGTTTCCTTTCATGTAATATGATCCAGAATGTGAAAACATGCTGGAAAGCAAGATTTATTTATTAGAATTTGTCTACAAATGAAGTAAAAATGTTAGGTTTGATGTAACAGATATCAAAAAGCACGATTGGATGAGTCTGTTCAGGATGTCTTTTAAATGACATCAAATGTTCAAAACCTCATTTTCTTCAAGAAAATTGAAATTATTGTTAACCTTTATAAGGAGCAGCTGTATCTGTAATTATAAAATAGTTTTGGGAAGACTTACCTCTAAACCAAAGCCAATTGTTGCTATTCCTAGATTCATATAAATTAATCTCCTAACAATTTATAAAATGAAATCTTAGTCTCAAAACAAAATCCGGTTATTATTAGACATGAAGTATATTAGAATAAATTATGTGAATGCTATTAAATAAATGCTACTAAATAAAATACTTAAACCTCACAACATCTTTTAATAACTTTATTAAAACATATTAAAACATATTTTCCGAATTTAGCTTTCATTTCATCTTTTTACAGCGGTAAGAATAATTTCACATTGAAATTTACATCTTATACTCCAAAAAATTAATAGTAATTATTATAATACTTCATAATTACTACTTCATATATTCGGCCTTATAATATATTGAAAAGATGTCCCCTTCAAGTTTTATACTCCAAAAAATTAATAATAATTATTATAATCCTTCATAATTACTACTTCATATATTCGGCCCTATAATATATTGAAAAAACTTGAAGGGGAAAAAAAATGTTTAGAAAGATCAACCTAATGGAAAATGACTGAAAGTTTCATATATGAAAAAAATAAATATTAGTTCTCCCCAAATAGTATTGATAGATAAAAAAATATACTTAAATTTATCAATAGCTGTAGATTATGAACTGATACAGCCTAGGATTCTATTGGTTTCTTTGTCATTCGTATTTTGGCTAATCAAAAGTAGTACTTTATTTATTTTTGGACCATATTGTCTGGCTTTTGCAATTACCTTATGCATAAATCTAAACAGTAAACGACACTGTCGCAAAAGAATATTCCTCCCCTCAATTTTAAAAAAGATAAAAAAACAAACAAATTAATACAGGGCAAAACAAAATTTCGGTGGATAATCCCTAAAGAAAAATGTATCCGACCTCTGGTCAGCTTTGACAAGTTTTAAGAAGTGAAGTTGATTTTCTAATCTTAGTTCTTTCAATAGAAAACTATATCTTTATACGTGAATATTATAATGATTACAATGAAACAAATTACTACAATTAACTTTAACGATTGTCTTCCCGGCATTTCGCTAAGGTGATAGTGGATTTAAGTTAGTAATTTTACACTTTCAGTTCATGAATCCCGACCTTAATGTAAGTTCTGTTTGAAATCATGCCATGTGACCATAAAGAAAAAAAAATATTTAGAAACTTTTCCAAACTCAGAAGTTAATCTCACAGTTTAGCGGGCGCCAGTTGTTCTAATAAAGGTAAAGAGACTGACTACTTACAGTTTGAATCGCTGCAATTTTTTGGGTCCCATCTCATGGTCCATATATTTTCTCCCTGAGAAATTCGCTTAGGATTGTTAATTTCACACACTCGCATTAATAAAATACAATCTTCTTTTATTTGTCCCGTTTAACGACGTATCCAACACGTGTTTCGATAGATTGAGCAGCAAAATATTACATCTTCACTCGGCGAGAGGGGCAAAAATAAACGCTGCAAACTTTTTAGGCTCCCTCCATCTCCTCGAACAATCACCGACCAATCTTTTCACAGATCGTTCTATTAAACAAAATCCATTACTTGTTTAAATTATGTTTACGTTGTAAGGTTCTATTATGACATAATCAACACAATCCAATCACACGTGAAGTATTAATATAATGATGATGTAGATGGCGTCGTTGGTATCGGGACGTAACTGCATAATATGCCATCTGGGCTATAATTATATCAACGTAGCAGAGTTTATTTGCATTGAAAATTTTATTGGATTAAAAGTAGAGACAGTACCGAGTTGTACTGAAGTTGTACTGAGTTGTTATGAGTTGTACTGAAACGGTAGAGTTGTTTTTGAAGGCAGTTAAGTATATTTAAGCGATTTCATACTTAAATTACCTTACATACTATGAACTACAACATGTAAGAATATAAAATAAAAAATAAAAATATGGAACATGCGAATGTCGAGTGTCAGAAATGCTGACAAAAATGGATAAAGGTAAAAATGTATCGTGACAGTATTAATACTTTTTCTTTTCGCTTGAATAAAATTGCAGAGAATGTATATGAAGTCTTACACTGAAATTTTTTTGATCTTCTACAGTAAATTACTTTCTAGTACTTTCGCAGTAACCAGAGAGATGATTATTTGCCTCATGGTACGTACATTTGTACATTTGAAATAAAAAATTATATATTTTAGAAAAGGAAATACTTTTCACATCTCAAATCATTTTCCATCCATTAATCCTTTGCAAATCCATTAATTATAATTTATTAATTAGATTACTATTAGTTTCATAACGACTTATCTTATTTTCTTTTGCATATTTTTTAGACTTTTTTTTTAGAATTAATTGTTTTATTATCACCATATCTAGTTGAATTGAAAGGTGAATATATTATTGACGATGCCGATGAATTAATCTCATATAATACCGTCTGCAAGGACAAATATATGAATATTTGTAGTTTACAGTTACAGAGCAAATGTAAACTTGTGCATATAGATATTGATTGCACACTTGGTATTTAAAGTTATGAACAGTTATGCAGTATCTGAACCAGTATCTTGGTTGAAGCTTGATAGATGTTCAAATGGTGCTAATAACGGAGAAAAATAAATTTTATTGTGGAGCTTTATTTGCGGTCATATGGAGTAGGACGTTCAAATGGACCAAATTTGCTACACGTTGGAAATGCATTTCGAAGACGATTTCAAAATCACAACCCATAAATATGGTTATGTTAGCAGTCATTAAAAAAATTTCGTTCGACGGGCAGCGTTCTGACACAACTGCACCGAACGTCCAGTTACAGTGACAACAAATGCGAATCGAGGAAGGCTTCTCGAGTAGGTGTTATAGTTGCCTAAACGAAGTCTCTAGCGAACGTCCTTAAAAATGAATCTTAGTCAAACATGCATGAGAAGAATGTTCAAGGAAATTAGTAGTTTTGCTATAAAATTGGACAACGTCTGACAAGTAAGGAATGCCGATAACGCCGCAAGATTCGCTTGTTAATAGCGCACAATGATGAGGCTTGTCAAATGTCTGGTCTTCTGATGAAAGCCTTATTCGCTTGGATTGGATTTATCAATCAATAGACAACCTGCTTCTGGGATTTGAACGGCAAGACATCATTTGAAGTAACCCACCATAGTGAACGTGTAACAATATGGTGTGCGGTGTCGGCATCTTGGGCCCATTGTTGAAGATGATCATGGCAATCCTGTGAACCACGCGCGGTAACAGAGAAAACATTCTTACCCCATTTCTGGGGGATTAATGTTGTATTATAAACGGCAAATAGTTTCTTTTCGAGGGAATTATCAAATAGGCTTTTTGTTAATTCAAATGCATGAACAACAATGACCATAATCCCAATTTAAAGCAATTTACTTGTATAACAAATATACATTTAAATAAAAGCATTAAATAGGATTTGAATCGAATGTTTATTGAAGGACATTATATTGTATGTTTATTTAATATTTAATCGTATTTATATGACGTACAGTCATCTACACGTTTTAACACCTGTAGGAACATCAATAATACTAGTTACGAATTAGGCTCGCGTATCAATATCTATATCGACAGTAAATATATGATGAACTCAATACATCTTAAAAGGCCATTGCTAATACAGCGTAAATTATTATAAGGCTATAAATGTTTTCTTTTTTCTGTTTCTTAGCTATAATATGACAGTAACAATGTATGACAATCCAAACTTCTCTTGACCGACAGTCTTACGATTAATACAAGTAGTTATCAGGAAGGAAATGTCATTTATTGAAATACCTCCAATTTTTGTACTATACTACAAAAAATAAAAAATAGTACTAAAATACTACAACTATAGAATAGTTGTAGGGAAATGAAGATATCTATTGATTTGAAAAAGGAAATACGATACCAAAACCGTAAATATAACTGAATAAACAGTTTTTTTTAATGAATAATATTTATTATTATCACATTTTTTTTCTGCTCTGACTATGCCGGCATCCGAAAGTTGATACGATAATTTTATCTATAAAACTACATTTAATCAGCGTTTTTAAATGCCAAACGTAATAAATAATTTTTATTACGATAACACACTAGTTTATTTTACAGCAAATCGTTTAGTTAGGAATATTATTCAGTTTATTTAATTAATTAATAACTTGCACATTTGTTAATGTATCGATAAGTGAACATCTAGTGCATAAGATTAAAAAAAAAGAACACTGTGTGGATTTACTCCATTCCAGAGATTCTCGTCTACATTGTTCTTCGACGCAATGGGTGATACGCCCGAAGGACTCCCTCCAAATCCATCTACATCCCAATGAATGGAAGCATAATGCACTTGTTCCCTGCAAATTGGATGGTGTATTTGAACCGGACTCAGCTCATCATTCACTCTATTCTGCGGAGGCGACACTCCCTGGCTTTGCAGCCACGAACTCGATGGCAAAATTTCAATTACTTTAATGGAAAGGCAACTCCGCGGACTGTGGTACGTGTGCGCGCAAGGCTTATTTCTTATTTTTGCATTGGTATTTTTTTTTTAACTCTCCGTTGCGAAGCCCACATGCACTCATCCAACGTAGAACGTAATTGGAAAACTGCAATTCTGTAAAAACCTATTCCAAATGCTATTAAGAGTGGATTAGTATTTAGAGAATAAATTCGCCTCTTGTAAACAACTCTAGAACCTACTTCAATGAATAAAACCAAATAGAATTGAATTGGGAAGCAATTTTTTTTCTATCTTAAAAGCTAATGAGCCAAATGTCTGTTTTATTCAAACCTCGAATATTAGCCAACGCAAAATCGAAATTTTGATTTGAATCTTAACAGGTTTTATCTCCCTTTCTAGGGAAATGAAGCTTATCAAATCACCCAGTCTGAGCGTATGTCTGTTTGTCCCCTAAAAATCTTTGAATCGCCGGATTAATCTTCTTGAAACCTGGCCTGCCTATTTAAGAACAAAAAGATAATTTTTGTTCTCAAATAATTTTAAATAATTTAAGATAATTTGATTTTTTTTTTCGACTTTGATCCTTATCGCGAAATAAGGGCGTGAAGCTAACAAAAATTAAAACTAAAACTTTTATCCCTAACAACAACTGTTAATAATGATTATTAATGATTATTAAGGAAAGGATTTTTAGGTAATCTACTAATTGCACGAGCTGTGTTATGATTAAAATTAAATCGATTTTTAATAACTTATGTAAGTAATGAGGGTTTACTTTTTATTTTTTTTAGAAAAAGAAGTTTTCAACTTATTTTATTTAGCAGATATTACAATTTAAAAGTGAAAATAAAATTATCTATTTTGTGGTTTTTAAGACATTTTATGTAACTAAATGTAAATTTCTTTCAGAAAATTGGTTGATTTCTTGTATTATTGCGTAAAAAGAAAAATGGTAAAAGTTTTACCATTTCAAATCGTTGAACCTTGTCAAATGATATATTTTTAATTCTTGTATGTTGAATTAACTTAATATGCTATTAAAAAACCTTATTATAAAAACCTAACAAGTAATTTAAATATAGAGCCTCACCTATCTATAAAATATGCCACTTTCAGGTCTGTTAACACACAGCCTCCATTAGTGAGTTTTTTTTTATTCTATGAAACCACTGTGTAATTAAAAACCCGTGTTAAAGTCGAAAACTAGAGTATTAGGTTCCACAACATTAATCGAAAAAGATTGCGTTTATTTCACAACGTATAATTATTATAATTATCGTTCCTGCATAGCCTAGTGTTCTAGGTGGCTCCTGTCGTGAGATGTGTCGAAATGTGGGTTCGAATCCCGACGTCTGCATGGATGTTTCAAAACAAATTCCTATCCTTTGTTGTCTGCATCAGGTCTGGAGACATTCCTTAATGGCTTTCTGAGGCAGGCAACGGGAAACCATATCTATTCTCTGGGAATTCAGTAGGTTCTTTTAGGGGTTCGCCATGATAACATCCCTAGAGCACCAATGAAATACAGCCTTCGGAAGATTGTACTTCGGTGCACCATAGATGATGATGATGGATCTCGAACTCAAATTATCCGGGGGCTGCAGGAGGTAGAGTCTGGGTGAGACTGGGCCGCATCAACTATTCACAAAAAAGCGATTATTAGTTGAATAACTGTTACAATCTGCTCAACCAAAAAAAACAAAACACCACCGTTATAGACGTGCATTAACACTAAACTTGCGGGCCGCGAGTTTGAGACCCCTGAATTAGAATAATGCTTAAATAAATAAGTAATTTTAACAAAATAGTCAGAAATTTTTGTTATTGTCATTATATTTATTTTTAAGGAAAAAAATAAGTTTTCTCTTTGATTAAAAAGAAATTATCATTAAGTTCAAAATACATAATAAAATTTTGTCTCTTATCGTTAATTTTAATACTTCTGCCTGAAATAAAAAAAAAAGTATTTGATTGTTTCAATAAAGTCCAGTAATTTTGATTTGTGTAGTGTTTATATTTCACTAGAAGGGGAACAAACTTAAACAAGAAATTCTTGAAAAAAACCTACTTTGTCATTTCTTCGTTATTGTTATTACTTTTTTTTAAGAAATAAGAGAAATTTTTAATATCTAAAAAAAAAAAAAATTAAAATTCTCATTACCTACTAAAGTTGTCAAAATTAGATTAATTGTAAATCACATCAAACCACCTAAAAATTAATGGATTAGTTTAAAAAATTAGTAGGATTTCATTAAAGGTTAGATAGAAGTCTGCTTTTCTAATGAAATTTTTGTCAACTTGTCGTGCTCTATTTTGACAAGAACTCATTGGAAAAGATTCCAATATAGATCATCTCTAGCCTTAACTACGTTTCAAAAAGACCCATGCAGAGGTTCAAAAGTTAATCGGTAACATACTCTGATTTGATGAGCTTCAGTTTCCTATCGTCACATACTAGGTGATCAATGATCTGAAATTTGTGACGAATTGTCTGCCACTCATTTTAAGTTACCATGTTTTGCTTAAATGTTCTTTTCGGAAATAAGCAAATACTATTAAATGCTCGTCTTTTCACCTCGTAATGGGGACTGTGCATTTAGCGCAGATGGCTCCATTTTGAGGACTGGGGTAAACTGAAGACCAACATTAAAGTACTTATATTTTTAGTTGGGCAATAAATAAGCATCGTATTTAATTCTGAAATCATTTTAGTGAGGGATTTCAGGGATCATGTTTCAGGATAAAGGAGGAGTTCACACCAAAACATTTGTGCTTTTTATTCAGTTACACATAAACAAAGTAGAAATCAAATCTCATGGAAATTTGTCCAGCAATTTTAACGTGATGCGCCTATACATAAACAAGCAAGTAAATATTAACACTAAATTATTTGAATTTAAATTAATTAACAGTAATTAACGGAGACTGGGCCAAGTAGTGATAGCCAAGTGACTGAGGAAGCGGATTCAATCCCCGATCCTGGCCGAGTTCGGGGATACTTCAACGCTGAATTCTTCTCCTGACAGGTCCTAGGCTCTACCCAACCCTCTGTAGAATTGGTAGCGGGAGTGTAAGCGTGCGAGTGTTGCGCTGACAACCTTATGTCATTTCAGTCCCGGATAATTGAAACGTTGGGCGCTTTACCTTCGATGCCCCCCGCCCTCTCCCATAGGCCATCACGGCTACCCGTGCGATGTATCTATACCTATAACTAATTGAACACATGAAGTATTACTATTCTACTTCAATATTTTCTTATAATTACGATAAAATGTTTGATTTAAAATTTGGTATGTTGGTTAATTTAAAAGAGAGGTATATTTCTTTTGTTCTCAGCCACCCCCTCCACATCCTTTAAAAAATAATCGTAAAATTCCTCGCTATTACGATTTTCTTAGTAATTGGTAAGACACTTAATTGTGGTTCAATTTGAGCACGATTTTTGGTCTTTTATCAGTAATTTCGAAATTTTTATTTGTCCGCTCTAGTCCTTAGAATTAATTCTCCTTATTTGTGTAATCAGTCCCCTTTATGTTGTGTGATGGAAGCTGAAACATGACCCCCAAAAATGAGCGAAATGAGTAATAAACAACGGTTATTCACTAACTGAATGCAGATTGCAATATGAATTATTGAAGTAAAAAGCTGCTGATTGTTAGTTCCCGACCAGAAAACTTGTATTCAAAAAAATTTTGTACAGTACAGTACTATTCACAGAATTGACTAGTTTGTGTAATACAGGAAACAAAATAGTTGAAATTCAAAGCTTACAAGAGAGAAGTTCTGAAGATTTTGTTTTAATTTTTATCAATTAATGAATGCCAATTAGCTTGTTTTATATTTAATTAATAAAGGAATTCTGAATTTAGTTTCTGACATTAAAAGACAGTAATGTTTTCTCCATTCTAATTTATTTATTGCCTTAAAGTGTAAGTCTTAAGGATATATATAATGTATATATTGTAACAGTTTCTATGTAAATACTTTTCTATGTAAATACTTTCGGCTATATCAATGGTGTTAACAGCTACTGTAGATTTTGAATAAAATGGTTCACAAAATTGATCTAGTTGGGAATAGAAAGACTCGTTTCGCTCGTCTAAATAAGTAATTCACTTGCTTAAAGAAAGTGGAATAACGTATCAACCTAATTTTATTTCTAAATGTATCTCCAGTTAGATAATTGCACGTCATTGTCAACAGTTACCCTAAAAATAAATTTTCTGTTAAAATAAAAAGCATCTATAAAATTCTAGATACGAGATCCTTCACCTTTTTAAAAGTGTTTATTGTGTTATTCTCTTTGAAATTCTAGAAAAAAGTTTTCAACTAGAAAATTGTGAAATCATATATGCAGCCTTATGCTTTCCAATTCGATGTTAAACAAAAATTTTGCAATATTAAGGAAAGCATGAAAGTGGTTTATGGCTTTGGCTGATAGAATTTATTAAGTATCTGTTGATTATATATTTAGATATTTGATATTCAGGGTGGCCGGGAAGTTAGCATACCCCCTATTATGTAGTAGTAAACGTAAATATTTAGTATTGAAAGTTATTTCAATTATTGACAATGAATGCAGGTGGCAGTAGATTGCAGGTGTTTGTGTTGATATCCAGTTAGATTTGGTTGGTATTTTTCTGTTGGTATTATAATTACTGTGTTTGAGGAAGGGTATGAACATTGCAGTCAATGAGGTTGCAATGTTCAGCCATGGAAGACGTAAGCGATAATGGTTACACTATTGAGGAGCGGTTAGTGATAAGTGTGTGGGTGCACGAACGACAACACACAGTACAGACAATGAGACAAATAATGAAAGCATTCCAGGAAAGATTTAATAAGGCCTCGCCTGGAAAAGCGACAATGCTCAATTGAGAGAAACGTGTATTTGCTTTATACAGTGTTAAAGATAGGCCTCGAGTGAAAGAAAGAAGACACGATTAGAAATACGTGCCCCAGTCTCTGCTTCGATTCAACAACCTCCTGTGAAATTGACACGTAAACCAATGACTACCAATTAAGGGGTACGGGAACTTCTTGGTCACTCTGTATATTGTTTTTACTTTTTTACAAACATCAATATTCGTGAAATTTTTGAAGAACTCATGAATTGTAATTTTTATTGTCCAAAATAAAATAATTCCCAGATGAGCTTCTCATTGAGTAGTGAGAACTGAACGTTCAGCTCTAGAAGCCCACTTCGAGGGCTTGGGTAGGATGTGGAAATCAAAATATTCGTGCTCATATTAAATTAAACCATAAGTAAGCTTTGTATCAAATTCTAAAGAAATCCGTCTAGCAATTGAAACGAAGGAGTTTAAGAGACGGATGGGAGGGAAGGAGACCAACCAAATAGTATGAACTATATGTTCAGTTGACACTAGTTGACTAAATTTGATGCTTGTTTAGGGCTTAACTTAAGTAACAAGAGCACGAATATTTGACTTCCATTCCGTCCCCAGCTACATTCCAAATTTGATGGAAACGTTTTAATGTGATGGTCATGCAAACAGACAAATGCACAAAAATGGTTCAAGTGGAATAGTGAGACTGGCATGATCGCAATAATTATTCTGCAGTTTTATATTGCTTATATATACACAGTCCAGAATCCATTTTCTAAAACTGTGATGTTAAAAGTTTTACTGTTTTATCTATTGCGAATTCAATAAATATTTATTTTTCAAATAAAATCTTTGTTTCTTTTCAGTTACCAGTGTTTTTCGATTCCTTTTCTGTGTCAACTCCTGAAGCAAGTCTTCTTCTATTTGTTTCTTCTGAATTGAATGATCTTTCAGGGACTTTCGTAAAGGTCCCCCGTCCAGTTTTCTATCAATTTGATATTTATAAGATTCGGGGTTCATTTCTTTTTCTCTGGCTTCCCCATCATCCCTTTCCTTCACTTTTTTTTTCTTTCCACGTCAACCGGCCATTCATCTGAAAGAAAAATCAAACCAAGCTGCAATGTAAAATTCAGTGGCCAATTTCCAAGCATCGCTTGCCGAGACCATTTCGTCTTTCCACTGACCACTGAGCCAAAAAAAAAAAAAAAAAAAGTATCCACGCAGACCTGACAATGGCCATCTGGCCCTTATCACAACCTACCTTGCTTCACGGCAAAGCTCTCCCTCGCACCACACGCATAGCACAAATGAATTGGAAACACATTCCAGTATTGGAATTTTCACCAGTTTGAAGGGTGAGGAGAAAACTGTTTGGGAGTTTACAAAAACTACTGTCCTTGATCGTATTTTTTTTATATACAATGCAGTATATTTTTCTGTCGTAAAAAATATATTTTTACTATTTTTTTTTAGTAAGAGATGAAACTGTTCATTATCTTTCGCTAACCTCTATTCGATTTTGCGGAATTTTTTTTTTTTAAAATGAAAATAAAAAGGAGTTAGAAGAAAATTACATTCAATACAGCTGGGTTTTTTTTTTCTTTACAAAAAACTCGTAATTCTTTGTTTTTTAATTTACTTCGGTCATATCATAATTCTTTATAAACTAATTAAATTAAAGTAAAGTAAAACTAATAATAGACAACAGTAATGACAATCTCACTTATATTATTCATGCCAGTGCAGAAAAAGTGTTTTTTTTTTTCATTAACGTTTTATTTAGGTAATCTTTGTACTTAAATGGGTTCCAATATGAAGAAATTAGAAAATCTTAAAATGTAACTAACTTGTAAGATTTTAAGTAAATTAAATGTAGGCTACTACCCGAGTTTGCTATTGTATTTGACTTTAATTCCCAGAATTAATTCAATTTACTCTTCAAATAGAACATTTACATTCACACCAACGCATATATTTAAAAAAAAAACTATATACAATTAAAATATTGATACAACTGGTTTCGCCAGCGAAGTAATTGTCTTGCATCAAGAAAGTAAAAAATAAAACATCTAAGTTACTCCATTTTAAATTATTGTATATAGTTTTATAAAATAAGTGCGGTGGTGTTAATGTTACCGTTCTAATTGCAAACACAGACAATTGCAAACACTACATTAACGACACTACTCAACATTGGAGTATTTACCAATAATACTGTCGATAACTACTAGTAATATTTTGCGTGCTCTTTTATTAATCTTATACATCTGTCCTTTTACATTTTTGGATTTTATACATATTTTTGACCATTGTACAGTATGCGCCAAAATATACAGTATTGAAATAAAAAGATGAATAAAATCTGTGAGTTTATTTCTCCTCAAAAGAAATTAACATACAGACATACATACATACATTATTAGCGTGTTGATTTACCACGGTATGCGTAATGTAAGTGTTCAAAGTTTGCACCGCCTCGCTGTAGACAGTGTTCAATCGTTCACGAAGATTCTCAAATATATCCTGAAACAAAGGTTGCTGCAGACTCCTGCAAAAGGAGATGATTTGCTCACGTAATGCAGGCACAGTTCTTGGTGGATCTTCACAGTTGAACACACTCTCCTTTAACATTTCCTACAAGTAGGCACAGGTGGTGTAAGATCGGGGGAATGGGACGGGTATGGGAAGTCAGTACCATGTGAAATGATTCGTCCTGGAAAGTTTTCCTGCAGCATAGCTAGAGATGCTCGAGCGGTATGGCTGATCGCCTCGTCCTGTTGATACCACTGTCTATTCATCGGAATGTTCCTAGCACGACAGAATATTCTCAAATCCTGAAGAAATGGCTCGATCACTAAACCCCTGTAGCGTTCTACAGAACACTACCAGAACGGCGAAATTTCGTAACAATAGAAGCATAACTGTTATTTGGTGCCGTCTTATTAAACTCCTCTTGAAATTGTTCTGCTACCTTTTTCAAACTCGACCTTCACGACCGCTTCCGTATGAGTGGAAATAATGCTCAATTATGAATACTTTTTCCTCCGTCGAGAGACCCATTTCCAACAACAACTGCACAACACAACTTACTTTTCACTACTGCGAACACGTGCAGCTGGAGCTATAACCCGTCGACAAACGCAACCACTTGTTCGAGATGCGCGAGTTTCGGTACTGTATATTTTGGCGCATACCGTATATATAAAGCCAGGAATGAAAATGGAATTTGTGGAAATGTGGAATTTGTAAAAATTAAATTCAAAACCCAAATTACTATTTTTAATGCCAATTTATCATCAGCGGCCTTTAATGTCCAGTGGAAATAATTTAGAAATTCAAACTGAAATTCAAGTTTAATGGACATTGCACTATTTTATTCAATTTTGCGATTAGTAAGAATTTGTAAATTATTTAAAAGTAACATCAGATGTGTGCGGGTCCGGTGGATTGGCAGGATGTGTCTGTATATGTCGCTAAGTCTGTGTACCTATCCACCGTGGGGTTTCTTACTAACTGGTCTAACTTGTGGCTATTTCTATTTATTACTACGTTTAAAACAAACTACCCCTAATAGAATCTTTTATGGAAAATAAAATATCTTTCACTAAGTATAATTGGGCCACAGCAGAGCTTATTATTTTCCATACCCAGCCACCGATATATTATATATCTACCTTTAATTACTATAATTAAAGTTGCTTAAATAAATTGATAAAGACTGTTTTCACAACACTTGAAAACACACATTTATTTAACAGCAATTCACATATAACTTAGTTCTTGAATAATGTTCTTGTCAGCGCACACAGTACTTGAATTTTAATAGTTCTGTCTATAAGATAATCTTCCTATCCTCTACTTCTTTAAATGTCCACAGTTCTGATCTCATAATGACTTTTCATCTAGCGAAATATAATTGTCCGCAATGTATCTAGAAACTCCTTTCTACTATTAAAGCTTTTCACCTAGCGTTCTAATTCTGCCGCTATGAATCTAGAAATCCTATTTCAAATTATCTAAGCTTTCTCACCTTGCGGTATATTTAATTTCACTGTAACTACAGAAATGATATCTCTTCTTTATTTTATATAAAGTTCACATTAATCATTTCACCTAGTCAATACGCTGTAAACTATTTATCAGTTCTTGTAATTATTTCGATGAACACGATGATCTAACATAATTATAAATCTTCACTTCTGGATATCTTCTCTTTATTCTTGCAACACGAATAAAAGAATAAAAAGTCTCTACTTACATAAATCCTCGATATATCAATACTGTAATAATTATCTTCTAATATTCCAGATAATTCTTCTTTCTTCGGGATTACCAGTTAAGCAGCCATTTTCGAACATTCTTCCGTTCGATAATATTCCATCCAGATATTAAAGTATTATACTTGATCCTTTATAATTATTACTGTGAGTTATTCACACCGGCGATGGACTGTATACCTATATGCTACAAATACAAAATAGAATTATTTATTAATTCCCAAATCATTCTGAAGCACTCAAATATCCTTTCTACATGTGGTTAGCTTTTAGGCCTATTTTATTCTCCATTTATATCAGCTACCAGTTCGACTATTAAAACAGAAGAATTATTCATCTTCAAGGATCCGGGATAATTCCTATTCCTTCCTATAGTCATCTTTCGATATTATATCGATCTTCTATCTTATCTGAGTTCTTTATTGCTTCAAAATTCCATTGGTACAGCCCCGTCCACTATTCCGCCGAATCATCGTTCATCCGCCATTGTGTTTCTTCACGGCTCGTCCCCCAACACTGACTTTTAACTGACTTCTCGTTCCATTTCTCGCGTGCGACGTGTCACGCTGTCGCTAGCTGTTTTCACTACGGCATTGTTGCAATTATTGCAGCCTTTCCAATAATTAAAACTTTATTCTCTTTTTATCTTGGAGAATAATAAAAAAATCACCGCTGTGAAATGCAAGTTGAAATATTTTAGATTATTATTCTGATTCACAATAATGATTGTGAATCTCCACAAGATGTTAATGATGAATCAAGGAAAAATTGGCATTATCCTTGCAAAAAAAGAAATATAGTCTTTGAATTGGATTTTTACAAATTCCACATGTCTGGTTTTCAGGTAGTTTTATAATATAAATTAACTTAATTCTTATTTATTATTTCAAATCTGCAGCGATTAAAGGAAATGTGTGAGTTTGCCTTTCAATATATGTATTGAATTTATATTTAGCAATTTATATATTGCTAATTTACATATCTATCAGTTTAACAATAAAAAAAAGAGGGATTTCAACTTGAGAGTTTGTTGAAGTATTAAGATAATAGCTCAAGAATTTAAAAATAGATAATAATTTTAAGTCTACTTTTGTAGCAGAGGAGCTCCTCAAATCAGTCAGTCTGTGTCTTGTGTCCTCCTAATCATGATCTGAAACTTAGTCTGAATATTTAAAGAGTAGAGGCGATCTAATTTTTATGTCTGAAATCTTTTCCAAATGAATCCTTATCGAGAAATTAATTCTAGAAGACATTTCCTTAGAAAGCGTTTGAATATAAATAGTGAATTTCTATTGATGACCACTTTGCTAATCTAACATTTGAGCAACTCTGATTAACACGATTTAAATATTTTTTAAGTAAGCATGTGAATTTAATTTTTCTTTTCAGAAATTGGAAACTTTATACTGTTTGCATTAAGCATACATTGTAACGAATTATCTATAATATAAATTCCTTTTATTTCATTTTGATCAATTGTTAATTTGAGTAGTTAAAGCTTGATTTGAGAAATTGGAGCCATTGGGTTTTGTTTCAATTCTTTACCCTGAATTTGATCATTATCTTTTCAATTCATTCAAATTAATACTGTTTAATCAATCTTAGTCTTTAAATTGTTGATCAAAAATAAAGTAGTAATCAGTTAGATTTCACTTTTGCAAGTCTTGAAAGGCTTTTCCTTTTTGCTACGACAACATAACATTTTGAAAATGAATTTAGGCATTTCGCTTTTGGCGAAAGTTAAAACAGTAAATAATAAATTTGTAGGAAACTAGGCTTAAGTTCTTTCAGGAACTTATTAATTATTTAGTCTTTGTGTGTCTTTAATTTGCATCCGGCTGAATTGGAGCCTAGCAAAACCCCAACATTTTTTTTTTGTTTTTGTAAGATCTGGAAGGTATTAACAAAAAAATTAAATACATAAAAACAAAAAGGTGAAACCACATCCCGTAGCATTACTTTCGGAGTTGCATTGTTGGAGTATGTACGGTGTATATATGAGCAGCTGAACATCCTGTGATTAATTTCTGTATGGACGAGGCTGACTTCCAAAAGATTCATCCAAAAGCCTCCTGAAGGACTGTTCAAGTATTATATAAGCATTTAAGGTTCAAGCTTTTCTTATTTTTGCTGACAAGGGGAAGGGAGGATCAGAGCAATGCTTACGTTAAACAGATAAACGTGCTTTTTTCCTTAGTATTTCAGTACTTTAGTGGTTTTACTGGTAATGATTTGGTATATCTTACATAAGCATAAGGGAGCGGGCTTTGCTTATGTTTTCTTACAAGAGGGAGGGGGGTCTAAAATGACTAAAAATATGCTTACGTGATATTAGAATGGTCCGTTATTGTCTTTTTACAATACGTTTAAATTACGAATTCTTTTGAGACGATGATACTTACATGATGACGGCGACAACAAATACTAAATTACTTTTAATATTTAGTTAGTAAGTAATAAATTCCTGCACTATATTTCTAGATATTTTAATATATGTGTTACCTTTTATGCTTTAATTTTTTAAAAGCGCATGTATTTGAGAATCGAGATATCAATCTTCTCTCCTTAATTTACGATCCAAGCATTTTGATAAGATAAAGAAAAGCTTAACAAAAGACAAGGATAAATGACGTCAAGAGATACATTGAAAGTAGATTCAAATTGTTCAGATTTATTCTTTCAGGAGAAGAAAAAAGTAACTTTATTATCAATAGATTATTAGCATAAAAAACGAATTTGAAATCTGAATGGAATTCCTCAGCGAACATATTTGCTGCGACCGCATCTGTTACTGGTTTATCGGTTAATGCATTTCTGCTTTTAAAAAATCTTCGAAACATTTAAAAAAATTGAATTCAACAAAATATAAATTATTGGCGAATCAAAAATCATGAATTCACAGCGTTTAAAGAGGGGGTATTGAATTTACCTGCTTTTAGTTTACTAATAACACATTACAATAGTTTCCAATAATATGGGTGTTTCATTTACAGCTCTGAGAGCATAATAATTGATTTTAATTTTACTGTCAATGTTTTTCTATCTATCTACTGTCATACCCCACTTTGCGACAATTCGGTTTTTACGACAGTTGCAACATTCCTCTATATTATGATAGCTGATGCAAAAAGACGTTGCCGCTTCGGAGGGTCCAAATGGCTTACAAACAGATACGTTCTGTCTTCCTCTTTGTTTATATTGTGTGATTAAGTGAATATTAATCTGTTTATAGTAGCTTTCAATTTAATTTTTTTTTTCTTATTCTCAAATTAAATTTTAATAATAGCGTGTGGTGAAATTGCAAACACAATGTTTATTTGAGTTATAATTGCTTTATGTAAGTCAGTTATATTTGATGATTACATTGAAGTTCAAGTATCAATAAATAAAAAAACATCAATATTTCGGAATAGAACTATTTTAGTTTTACAAAACAGTCTGGAACTTAAGACTGTTCACTCGTAGTAATCGGGGTGTGGTTGTTATTCGTTCTTGACGATTCTTGGAGGGGTTACCTATGACTTCGAGTCACATCATTTAATCTTCGAATTTTGTTTACAGTTTGCGTTCTTTAGACTTCCTTGATTTTTCTTAAAGACTTCCAATCAAATGGGAAAACCCTAGAAGAGTCTTAGTTTAAAATATTTTCAAGCACTTTCGAGGTTTTACCTGTCTTCAGCTGGAAGAGTTCAAAAGATTTTAAAGTCTCTTCCTGATGTTATTTTAAAAGCTTTCAAGCAACACATGATAGATTGTGTTCTAATTAAAGGTCTGCAGGAAAAATACAAAGAATGTATTCTTGGAAATATACTTTAGTTTAGAAGGCAATGGCCCACCAGACATTATATTATATGGATCTCAGTGTTGGACTTCTTAAAAAAGGTTCAGCTACAAAAATTTAGCCGGCAGAAATGAAATTTTTAAGAGCTGTCTCAAGTTACATTCTGATGGACCGAAGGAGATGTGAAGATATAAGAGCTGAACTTCTCATTCGTTCAGCATAAAATACACCATTGTTTTGTACAGGTAAAGTTGGAAATAACATGTTGAAAGGATGGATGTGGCAAGACCTGTTATCGTTGTGGCATTTCGGGCTACTGGACAGCAATTACAAGGAAGGCCCAGAAAACGGTGGATTGACCAATTTGAAGGCGAAATAGCTCACTAGTGACCCTTAATAATCAAGGTTAATCTTTGAATCAATTAATCTTTCTTCATCGGAAGCGCATTGGTGCCTAAAAGAAAAAATACACAATGAAAAATCACCAATGAAAAATTAGTGAGAAAATTCATGTGCCAGCGAGAGCGGCCTCAATGAGTTTTTTTTAAAGCATCAAAATTCAAACTGCGCATTTGAATTATTAATAATAACAATGGGTGAGACCAAATTATTTACAAGTGACATTCTGGCACAGCTGTTTCACGCTCGTTGGCGATCATCAGCCAGGAGAAGTCACAGTAAATAACAAGGTCTCCGTACTGGGGCTAGTATGAACAATACATCGGAAGCGCAGTGGTGCCTCAAAGAAAAAATAGTGAGAATGAATTTCCTCACTAATTTTTCATTGTGTATTTTTTTTTTGAGGCACCACAGCGCTTCCGAATATGCTAGTATATATCCCTAATTATATTTATATATATTTGTGTAATTTCTACATAAATCATTCATTTTTACTTTACTTTCATGTTGGTACGCGTGAATCTATCCCTCTGTTTCCCTTCCCCCAAAAGTTTATGATGCACTGAATGCATCTTCCTGAAAATTAATGTGCAAGTTTATGTACAAGTTTCTTTACAAAATTTTTCTTTTTGTCTCTGTTGAGAAATTTGCATTGAGAAAAACTGCATTGAAAAATCATTATACGTGAAACAATGAATTTCTAACGATGTCTGATATTCAAATAATCCACTTATAATTCAATATCATCAGTAAATTTACTATGATTAAAGTTATTACATTTCGACAACTTAAAATAGTTGTGAATGTCATTGTCAGGAAATGGAAATTTTAAGACACTATTTATATTGTATAAATATTAAAAGAGACGAAAATTTTGAATCGATTCTAAATACTTTACAGCATTTTAAGGAAAGTAAGCTTTAAGTTCTCTGTTTTTTTAATCATGCCTGTTTCGAAACTCTCAAAATAAAATTAATTCTTCTTAGATTGAAAAATATTATCGATTTTAAAATTCTTAATTTTGTCCTGACTCCAGCAAATGCAGGCGACTGCAAACCTTTTATTTCTTTTGCCAATCCACCTAAACTTCTGAAAATCTGAATATGGAACTTGTGGCATTTCTATTTTCTTGTTTTTAATTTTCAAAATATTCTGTAATTAATTAAATTAAAATTCAAAAACAGTCAAAGTTTTTTGGGTGTTTTCGAGATTTTACTCGATATTTTCAACTTAAAAAAAACTTGACAAAAGCATGAAAGGATAAAAACTTCGTATAATGTTTTGTATTTAAAATATTTATTGTTAGTGCAACAGTTAATTTTAAAAAAATATAGTTTTTTTTTTTTTAAATTGTGTGAGATTAATTTATTTTTTTAAAAAATAAACTATTATACTAACAATAAATGTTTTAAATACAAATCATCATTTTAGAATTTTTTTTTATCATTTCAGGTTTTCATCAAGTTTGATTTAGTTGAAAATACCGAGTACTACCTGGAAAAAATCTCAAATAATTTGACTGTTATTGAATTTTAATTTAATTCATTATAGAATATTTTGAAAATTAAAGACAAGAAAATAGATATACCACAAGTTCATATTTAGATTTTCAGAAGTTTAGGTGCATTGGTAAAAGAAATACATAAAAGAAATTCAAAGGTTTCCAGTAACCTGCTATTGATTGACTCAGGACCATTATTCGAAAATAAATCAGAAACAAGATGTTCATGTATTTCAAAGTTCCACAAAATCCACAATCTAGTCAATCCCTTTTGTTTTTCCTTCATAAAGTATATTCCATTTGTGAGTTTTCAATACCCTATTGTGAAAACTCATTTGCTTGATATCTTTTGCTTTCCTAGGTATTCATCTTTAGTTCTACCGAAAAGGTGTCTCTACAGCGTAAATACTTAATGCAATAACTTCCTTTCTAGACATAAGAGAAGCGATTAACTGAGCAATTGGGACGGAGCTTCGGGCTCAGTGCTAATGCCTGGGAATTAGTAGAGAAAAAAGAAGCTAAATTGTTGAAAGCGTTCCGACTCCCGCTGCTAACAGCTTTAAGACCCTCAAGAAATAGTTGTATCTCAGGAAATCTCCTGTGAGAACGTGTTTACCTGTAATCATATCCTAAATAATAACACTGGAGAATAACTTAAGCTTCGATGGTTAATGTAAAGGAATCTCTTAATGAGCTCCTGGCAGATTCCTATCAGTAATCTTAAATTTCTTAATAGAACGATGCATAAGAAACTACAGTTATGTTCTGTTTTTGTTTTGCATTTTAATGTTAGGCAATCTGATATTGTTAGGTTCGATTTTTAAAAAAAAATTAAATGAACTTACAGGTGTTTGTAGTATTCGTCTTAGAAATATCAGCCTATATCTTCAACCCCCATTGTGGTTAGAACAGGAACAGCCTTAATTTCAACATTATTTATATTCCTATAAAGCTTTTCATATCAGATGTTTTTGAGCATGTTTATTCAGAAATTTTATGTAGCACTTGTTGAATTACACATTTTAAGTGTTTTTGAGCAATATTCTTAGCATGAGAAGAATGTGAAACTTAATATGCTATATTTCGAAGTAGATTTAGTTAATTTAATCTGATTCGTATGTCTTTTCAAAAGATAAACTGTAGTTGAGATGATTTCTCCAAGAGAATAAAGATTACAAGTAATGATTAGAAGAGTTTTATCCTAACTGATGAGTATGAGCTACATTGTAAGATGTATTATACTTAACAAGATGTATTAATAAAACTAAATTTATATCAAATAGCTAAGGGTTTTGTTACTTATATAAAGCTTCAGAATATACCTTAACTAAAAGTAATTTTTTTTTTTGGCAACTATATGTTTAAAAAAACGAACAAGCAAACAAAATAAAAATTAGTGCAGAGTGGGATAAGCTTTAAATTAGAATAATTCTGTATATTGATGAGCTATATCCTAGAACAATAAAGTAAAATTAATTTTTAGAAATTAGTTATTTTCCTTTTAATATGGCTCAGTATATGACATTGCACTATAAAATTACAACAGAATTGTGATAACTGAAGTTATTGTAAAAATTCCCTTGGGAAGATTACATACGACATTGATAGATAATTTTCATGTAATATTTTAGAAAGTTGATACTTACAAAATAGGAATTTAATTTCAGATAAATTAGCTTTGTATGTTTCATAACTAAGAGTTATTTTCTCAAAACCATATAGAATTTCAAATCACAACAACAAAATTATATTACAAATGATGTTTGAAGATAAAAATATAAACAATAATAGTATTCCAGCATAAGAGAAAAGAATACGTGCTGATTAAATTCTTTGAAATGTGTCAAAAGCCCAGCACAGAATA
>JAFIDM010012231.1:59721484-59831825 GCA_023159025.1 Thereuonema tuberculata | reverse complement strand
TTCATTTACCGGGGAGGAACAGGTAACAGCTGTTTCGCTATTCTACTTCAGTATTTTACTTCAGTCCGGCCTTGAATAATAATACTAGTTTCATATTAATAGAAGAAATAATGATTAATGTTAAACCTCTCTATGTGACTTCCACGATAGAAGAAATCTAAATAATTTTCCACCAATGTTGTTATTGTTGACTCATCCCAGGTTGAGGAAACTAAACGAGATCGTGATGTTTGTGCTATTTTAATCGACTGAAGACTTCTAGTGGTCTTGTATAGATATCCATAATCTTGCGGTCCAAAGAATTAAGTATTGAGCTAGCATTAGGTGAAAGTTTGCATTCTAAGTAAGATTTATTTCTATCTCTAAATAATGATACTTGTAGGTAACCAGTTTTAAGTCTTGGGAACATATTATAGTCTGAAAGATCCTACGAATTTCCATTGTTTAACCTAGTGTTTTTCTCTTATATCAAATACTATGATACGCTGAATGATAGAGGCTTTCTGTGTCTTTATCTAATATGTTCTTTTATCTGTACTTTGTCATTCCTTACTGCAGTAATTTTGGAATTTTATGATTCATCTTCTAGACGCATTAAAGAGTTCAAGATCTTTTCAGCATCTCAGGACAGATCTGTTTCGACGTCTCATGTGTCTTCACTTGGGATATCTCAAAAAATCTGAAACTCATTCCTTCGAATCAAACATAAAGTATTCTTAACAACAAGCCATATCTGAATGCCATTTCTGTTTTTTGCTTTACATATTAACAATTTTCATTTGAATTCTTTTGAAAAACTGTCTTAACTTTTCGTTCGAGTAATGCCGAGTTAAATTTTCTGATGTGAATATTTAATATATTATCACCAAGCACTTAAAATATGCTTCGTTCCTTTACTTGTTTCTGTTACAGAATTTTTCCTTTGGAAAACGACTTGAGGAACGTTTCCCATTTGAAGCTTTCTCAGAGCAGACATCCTCGTCCTGTTGAAGCTTGCTGTGTGGACTAATGATAAATGAAATAAGTGGCTGCAGCTGCAAGGAAAGAGCAAGATTTTCTAACCTCCTGGTTGTTCTTCGTTTTCCTACTGAATCAATATAGAAAAGCATCATGAGATGATATCGGAGTACGAGGCTTCGTTTAAAATGCAGCTTCTCATTAAGTTCAATTCACATCCACTTTGGTGGAAAACAATACAATTAAGCGAAGACAGAGAGCGCTCAGTCTGGCCTCACCTTCGCCCACGTTCTAATCAGCATGTTTCAGGCAACTGTGTGTGGGTGTTTGCATTCTGCAATAGAACAACAACGGATTTTGCAGCCATCGTTCGCATTATTCTTTCAGAAGAGGGAAGGTTGGGGCGAGGGAGGAATTATGTTTTTTACCAACCTACAAAATTAGAAATTCAATGTAAATTCAACGACTAAAGGATGATGCATCGAAAACAAACAAAGATTCTAATTAATTATTACGGAATCATCAATATAACTAAAAAAAAAAACTCAAAGCAGTCATTTAGTCATGACTGTTTGAGTAAATTAAACAAAGAAACTTTGGTTCTTGTGTTTATTTATGTTTAAAATGCGAGAAAACCCAGAACTTCTTTTTATGACTGTTCATAAGCCACATTTATTTTGAGTTATTAACAGAATCGTACAAATTTCGTTTTCAAAAACAAGATAGATTTCAGTTTTAACAAATCCTAACAAAAACAATTTACGTTGGCTAAAATTACATTGAAATAAAAACAGTAAAAATAAGGTCCAGGTCGAGAGATTTTCATAAATCGTTATGATGTTGAAAATCATGAATTTATCAAACTTTCTTATCTGTTTCCGTATCTGTATCTTCCGTATCTCGATTTGAAGCCATGATTCATCGACGAAAGGAGAAATCATAGAAATCATCAGTGACTCAAGTGCAACTTTAAATTCCTGCCCGAATTTCATATTGCCAGAAGAGAAATAAATAAACAAAATCGATTACACTTCCTAAAATTGATTCGTTTTCTTTGCTGGTCAATAGACTAAATCAAGAAGATTTGTATTACACAAATTATTCAAAATAGATTTTCGTAAAAAAAATAATGCAAAGTACACACATTACAAATTCCATTTTCTTCTGCAGAATATTTTGTAGTTTTACAAATATGATATTAGTAATTATTTAACTTTCAACAAGAGGATGAGTAGATGCTTTCCTTTTGCCTTTTCTTTCTGTTGTTAAAGAAAAAAGTTTTTCAAGGAATATAAAATTTAACGTGTATAAATAAGTTTAAGAATCAACTCAAGAAATGCAGAAACGAAAACAAATTAATGGTTCTCGCACCCTGAGCTACCATTTTGGAAATCTAGGACAGCTGTTTCAGCCTTGTCAGGCTTCTTCATCGAAATTTATTCTTGGGTAATCTGGCTGAAGTAAAAATCTTTATTTTGTTTCTTTTTTTTTTTCGTGTGTGCATTGCTTGAGTTGATTCTTAAAGTTTATCATATTAATAGAGAAATGAAGAAAGCTGACATCTCTCAATTAAAGTAAGAAAGGCATCGTTAAACTCGTTCTTAAACTAGTTACTTAAACTAATTAGTTAGCTACTAACGAGTTTCTGTCTTTAGCATTTGAAAATTGCGAGGTCGTACTATTCAACTGCACACTTTTCTTCTCTTTTTGCATCCTGTTCAATCACTGGACACATTTCTTGTATGGAAAGTTTGCACCTTTCTTGTATATAATTCAACCTAAAACCTGAGCATGATTATTCTAGTCTCAACCTATCCCTCATCTATCAAAATTGATCTGCTTTTCCATCACTTTTCCAACTGTAAGATAGAACTCTGCAAGTATTCCTGATATTTACATATTCATATTCATTCATAAATTATTTCTTAATAAGGATTGAAGGAAAAAAAATAAAAAAACTTCTAAAGTAGCATTTTAAGTTGAGCTATATAAATTCCTTTTTTTATCAGTGAAGAAATTATATCATATTGTATTTGTCATAGAAAAATGAAATTTGGAAATTCATTACAGGAATAGTCCCGTTGGCTTTGAGAGAGCTCGTATTGAAGATAATGAGCCAAAGGCTAAAAGTACTTAATAATACGATATCTTTAAAATTCGAAAGAATTTAGCTTTCAAAACACAGTTTGATGACAGATAACTATTTCCAATATAATCTTTCTTTTGATTTTGATTAAAATTGGGCGTTTAATAATTATTTTTCATCCATCATTATTCAGGCAATGAAAGAAAAAATTTGAAGCTTGATGGATGAAGGATGTTCAAAATTGTTCAAAAAGACAGCGGATAATGGAAACTTACCAAGAAGCTTTAATCTATTCAAAATTAATACTAATTTAAGTTACTATTTCTATTATCTCTAGTTTTAAGGATTAATGAAAATAACTTTTTATAATAATAATGTTTTTCTTCTTATTTTATTGTACAACTAAGAGCAAGGTTTTTTTAAGGAATGAAGAGTTCGAATTTTGTGAAAAAAGAAGAGAATCCCAGCTGACTGTTTTGATGCTTTGCTGTTTGCACGTAGCTTCACTTGGCCTAAAAATTGTCTCATCCATCGTTGTGGGTGTCATAACCACACCTCCGCAGGTGGTGCAGGAGGGCTTCTCCCTTGAGTGGTTGCTGGGTCATTTGCTGTATCTCTTCTTCCAATCGGAAAACCATTTTTCAGATTCATCTGCTGTTCATTGGAAGCTACTTTTCCTTTCTTTCATCTCTTCTTTCGTACAAACAATACTTGTTTCTCAACAGAAAATATTTTCTCTGTTTATTTTAGAGAAAATCACTTTGTTGTTCATCTAATCCTATTGCTAACTAATGCTCTAAAATATTCATTAGTTGCACTACATTTCAGATTTCGAAGTTTTATAATTTACAACAAAGTCAATTAACATTACTTATTAAATTCCTGTGTAGTTTCAAGTTCCTGTTTATTAACTATTAAGTTGCTGAGCTTGAATCTTTATTTCGTATCTTCTTCAATGAAGCTGCTAATAAGGATTTGAAACTTTCCGCTGTTTGTATGGCCATTAGGTATTTTATAAAATTCATAAATGCTTTTCATTGGTTAATTAATTTTAATAAAAAATATATAATATAGAAGAAAGAACAAAAGTAAGTATTAATGTAATTTAATTACCTATCAATATAAATTAATAATAAATTATAATTGTAAATATATAACTGTATTGTATTAATAATTGTTTAACTTAAAATAAACATTATTAATTAAATGTTTAAACTTTAAATATTCTAACCACTGCTCTTTTTCAATTGAATACATGATGTCTGCTTTTAGTAGTGAAATTCCAATCCTCGCTGGGTTTTATCTTATTTCTCTAATATCTTATTTTTAATAATATTTCTTTTAATAGCTAAGTTACCTTTTAAGTAAAATATAGTTTTAGTTAAGATACTTTGCATTTATTATACGCTTATAAAATACGCTTTCGCACACTGAGCAAACATCAACGGGAATCCTGAATAGCTGTTTCATCCTTATTAGGAATTTTCAGCAGAATTTACCCTTGACGTTAGGCTCAAAAAGGGTTTCCTCTTTAACTTTCGCGCAGTCTGAGCCTAACATCAACAGAAAATTCTACTGATGATTCCTAATAAGGTTGAAACAGCAGTTCAGGATTCTCATTGATTTTGGCTCAGCGAAAGATTATTTACTGTCCATTTTTTTTTCTTGATGTAAGTATTATCTTTCTTAACTTTTTATCTTATCTTATTTTAGCTTATCTTATTTTAGCTTATCTTATTTAAAAAAATAAAAAAAAAATACCAGTTTTTTTTTTTTTTAATCCGAAATATTCATGAAAGCCGAAATATTCCAAAATCTTTAACTTCGGGCTCACAACAGGGAGCCTTTTGGGTTAGGACTAACGTAAATTACACATTTTAAGCCGTACAAGATGGCGCAATACTGCGTGAGCAATAAAATTTTTTTTCAAATATTGTCAGTGCTATAACTACTTATATTATGTTCTGTGTTGTTTATATATATAAACTACAAATATCAAAAAAGGCCTGATAAATTCTTATTTTTAAGTATACGATAAACACAAGTTTTCTCAGACCTTCTGAATTCTAAAATCGGAAAAATTCAAAATCCGAAACATTCTCGGTCTCAGGCATTTCGGATTAGGAATCCTCAAACTATATTTTAAACAAAATATCTTGCTTAACAAAATTGTAATAATATTGTTTGATTTTTCAAAATTTTCACAATTCGTAATTTTTATTATAAATAAATTCTAATTTTAAAATAAAATTATAGAATAAACAAAACAAAAACAAATAACGATAGAAATACAGTGTGATGTAAAGAAACTGCAAGTTTAATGTAAAAAAAAACACTTCAAAATATAATACTATACAATTGTTATATTTTTAAAATCTTACTTAGTTGTTACCGGCACAGATTTATAATTTCTAAATTTAGTTTTATTATGTTAGATTTAATAAAAAGCTTAATCAACAAACAGAAATATATATTACAATGTTAAGTCAAAAGTACATAAAGTATAGATATATAGTACATATATCTATCTTCAAAGCTTCAAAAGAAAAAAAAATAGTCTTTTTTTTTCACCTTTTCTTCTGTAAACTGGAGTCTTGTAGTCTCTACCAAAGATAGCTGAAGACACAGTGCTCGTGCCAGTTACAGCGACCCTCTGGGGCCCGAATGGTTAAGCAAAGCCGTTAGGCGTCGAAAAGTAAACCACGGAAGTTGACCTATTTGCAAGGCCAAAGACACGCCGCCGTCGTCGACTCACGGTGGCTGAAAATCGTTGACCATTCGAAGCACTCGAGGAGATCTCGCAGCACAACGGTTGTCACGTGTGGTACGTCTGCGTTCGATTCGATTTTTCGTCAATGACCTCTCAATGACGACTGACTGTTTACTATGGAAATTTACTTATTCAGTTGAGCATTTGGTTTTAGAGCGGATGTCAATTCGACGGTCGATGGAGAAACTATGTTAACGAATAGATCGGTTACTTCAAGCCAAGGCAAAGAAGGAATCGTCTTGTTTTCGCACTGAGATTTCGACAAAAAAAAAAAATCGATGAAACCATGAAGTAAAAACGCTGAATCGAAGCTGCAAAGTAAACCACGCTTGTCAACGAGGTATTCAAGCAGTTAATGCGCCCAATTGATCTTTTGTGGTGACAATTATTCTCAGTTACGAGTTTGTGACGATGTCAGAGAAGATAGGTGATACATTTAAAGTCCTAAATCCGGAATTCGTCAGAACAAATAAGTTTTAAAAATATCGTGATAATTTTGATGGTTTCCGTTGATAGATATCAGTAACTAGTCAGTAAAGACGACAACTTGCACTTCAACAATTATAAATTTAGTTGCTGTTAGTCTATAATTTTAGATTGGAGTTTTCAATATTATAATTACTATTAGTTACTATAATTATTGTAATTTACTAGTAATTGTAGAAATTATAGAGTAATTAAAGAGTATTTGCCCATCATATGTTATGAAGGATAGTAAATTAATATGAATGCATTGCTAGGAATTTAAATGAATTTGTTTATTGGAAGAGTTGATGTTGGCATTACTGGGAACTGATGGCGTTTCAACTTGACTGGCAAATTGACATCACTCGGTTGAAAATCGATCCTGGGAATAGTGACGATATCCCCTCTGTTGCTTTCCGAAAGAATTATGACGTTATTAAATTGCGATGACACTCCTTAACGACCAATCGTTTGCCATTACGTAGTCCTTTTTTTAGATTGAAATTGCGAAGGAGAATCACAATTGATCCTTCCTTCAGGCTCAGCTAATGACGTGGAATGTCGGAAAATGTGAGACTATGAAGAAACTCTGCAGGATAGTTTCGTTCATCACTTGGATCATCCGACACTACTACCTCTGCGCTGCAAGTAGACCTGAGACTTGCCGGGCGCTTTCTGATCTCTTGCGTTACACTCTGACAATCATACAGAATTGGAAAACTGTATATATGATTTTTGTACAATTTAGTTGAATATAAAATTACGAAAAAACTTTTAATATTTAAGAATAGTTCATGTACACAAATGAATATGAGATGAATGAAATGCGAAGTCTTACTATTCCACTTGTATATTATCTTTTTTCCTTATTTTGTCTATTCATCGATTTCTTCATTAACACGCTCATCAAGCGGCTGTGCAGGTTTGTCGGTTATTTATGTCCAACTTCAAAGAGGCATATTTATTTTGGCCTCTATCATTCTCCCTCAAAAAGATCTCTGAAATCCCTAGCTAAAACTGCGGTACTGATTCCTTCAAATTAGGGATTTTAATCAAGGATGAAACATTAAAAACACACTAAATTTAATAGAGAAATAAAAATAACATGACTAGTTTAGACCTGAACCCTTCTAGGGGTCTTCCAAGGACGCAATGGAAACCAAGCAAGAAAGCCTTCTTATAAAGGAGTTTGTCAAGTGCAATAGCCAATAAAAATTGGGGAAGCCCATTTGACCTGTGTGGAAACCGGAGTGAAGCATTATGATCAAGAACCTTAAGAGTTCTTCTCAAGTGCAATTGAAGCGAATAAGCATAGGCGGCATCCACAGAAATAGGATCATTGTAGGGATTTTTCAAAAGAATAAGAACTAAGAATAATTCTCGAAACTTTCTAAGATAATCGTTCTCCTTACGTCAAGCAAAGATAGTATTATTGTTATCAAGAGTACGACTATATGTCTTCGATATGGGTTGCAGTATTGTAATTCAAATTACTTCTACCTACAGCTTCTCTAATATGTAAATAAACGAGGAATCGTTTCGTATGCAATCGTTATCAAGACATTTAATTCCGTACATTCCGTTATTCTTGCGAATATCTATTTTTCTTTCAACGTTCTGCTTTTTATTAATGAACTCCATAAGCGTGGTATCAGGTCTGTCAGTTGCGCCAATATTGTGATGGGCTAAAACACGTTTAATTGAAAAAAACAAAATCATGAAAAACAAAATTTTTGTGGTCTTTTGTAAGTTTTGCGCTTTCCAGACTCCTTTATGAAAAGGTTTTCTTTCTTCGTTTCCTTCGCGTCCGAAGAAACCCCCAGAAGGATTCAGATCGAAACTAGTCACGTTATTTTCATTTCTCTTTTATATTTAGTACTTTTTATTATTTAATTCGTGATAGATTTTTTTAATGGCAACACATGTAAAAGTTTTTTAATATTGTGATTCCTTAAAAAAAATATTATGATGCTTATTAAAGATCAAACTTGAAATGTAAGCTCGATTATTCTATTCTCCACCCACATCAGAACTAAATTAACTCACCCTCCAGTTCTGCATTGTTCCAATTACCCAATGAATAGTGAGCCGACAGCTGGTACACAATACAATAAACTTCTTATACAGAAACAGATTAGTTTAGAATGCTTAACACGTGGCTGCCTAGTCAGAATGCATTGATTGAATCTGATTTCAATAAGATAACACGAGCTTTTGCCTGTGACTAAAGAAGCACATTCTGCGTTTACTGGGACTTTAAGCCTTTGGCCTTTATGGTGCTTGCTTGTCGTGATCTCTTTTCCTGTCGCTTTTTGAATTTCAATTTCCTAAGTGCTCCTAGCAGAGCCTGACTCCAAAAAAATGGACTCTACCTTCCTTACTTTCTTCTCTTTTTTGTGGTGTCGATTACAGTAAAGAAATAGAATGTTGATGTTCAACTTTCTAATAAAACAAATAGAAACTTCCAGACCTTCAATTCATATCAATAATTTCATATCGAGTTTTTGTAAGAAAGAAAGAAGCTTCAAAATTAGGTTTAAAATATAAATTAAAATGTTTTAATACTGGAAATAAAGTGAAAGAGTTGTCAAAATTATCAAAATACTTTTTTGATAAAACACAATTAAATTTAGCAAACAATATTTGTATCTTAAATTATTAGTTAAAATTATCTACTTAAAGCTTATTTATACTGATGGCTTACACCTTCATTTGTTTACAGAATACCACTGAAATTAATCAAATATCTAATATCAAAGATCTACGATTTGTAACCTGGCTTCGATCGCACCTACGTATTTAGGGCGTTTCAGATTTCGTATGGTATCATTGAAAATATCCTTCAGAGACTTAGCACTGTACTTAGCACATAATGAAAAGATCAGATATAAAATGGGAGGAGACAAATATGGAATGTTTCATGATTCTTCGGATCACAATTGGGTGGGGAAAAATATCCAGATCTTTTAAGGGATTTGAACTATAATGCGATAGATGATTAATTTTTAAATTAAATATAAAAGACATTTCTCAGTAACATATTGAATGCATGAGAGATTAAAATTGTTTTTTTTTTATCCTCCAGAAATTTTTGAATTTGATTCAGAACATGGTACATTTTAGAAATAATTCATTAATATTAGTCCCAGATCAAACGTTCTAAATTGAGCAAAAATAAAATAAATGCAATATGTTCTTCTTGTAAGAATCAAACAATGAAAAAACATCTACTGAAATAAACATCTATTATAATATAGTATACTGTGATGTTCCATTGCAATTTAAAAACAAACAAAAAATTGAACAAAACAATAAAAAATGATAAAGTTGTGATAAAGTCGAGAAATGAGTTTCAGTAATGTTATATCGTATTCTTTCCATACAGCAGTATGGAAACAAAATTAACTGTTAGAATGAAATATACAAAAGTTTCCTCCAGTTGATTAGAACATGCAACCTCATTGTAATAAATCTATAAGTAGTGCAATAACTACATTCATAATGATATTTCCTTTGAAAATACTACAATTATCTTTTTCTGAAGTTAAATGAATAGAGATACAATACTATCTCCGCGATAATTTGCTAATTTCCACTAAGCATAATTAAATTTAAAGACTTTAAAACAGGAAAAATGATTAAATTAAATTAAGTAAAATTAGAATTTAACTAAGATCATAGATGGCACAAACAATAACAAATTAAAAATAAGTAAAAAATTAAATATAAAGCTTAAATGTAGTATAATATAATTAGCTAACACTCTTTTCTTAATGTTAGTTTTAATTTCTTATTTTTCCTCTTTGACTACTGTTTATTAGCGTTGTGGATCCGTAATCTATTTTGAAAAGAAGTGTAAAGTATAAATATAAATGTAAAGTATAAGTATATTCAATCTTTCAGTATCATTAATATATGTAATTTAAACTAATTCAAGGATATAAATTAAATAATTTCCATTTTAAAGAGTAATGTTAAGTCATGATTAAGTCATTAATTTGAACGTATTTTTTCATTGTTAGCATTAAAAATTTATAAAGGAACAATAACCGTGGTTATTTCTTCTTAACTGCGAAAATCAACACTGTACATTAAGAAATTGTTTTGGTTTTGCGTTGCCATATCGAATCAAGTACTTTCACAGAAAAAAAAAACCAGGTAGGGATAGCGATTAGTAAACCAATCACAATGCTTCGCAACGTCTTCTGATACATCTATGTGAATATAATTGATATTGCGTTAATTTCCTTATTATTATAAATGTGATTGTTGCGAAAGACGCAATTGTTGCGATTGTTGTCATTGTTGCTAATGATATTTTAATGATACTTGTCCCCAGACAAAACGGGATATAAGTCTAAAATTATAAAACGATTACTACTTAATATCATTACCATCGCCTCGTATTGTTACAACAATGGAGTTTATTTAAGTCTTTCAACTCATATAACGGATTTCGATCTTTTTAATTTCTTTTCAAATAAACGATTCATTTAATTTAATTATTAAGTTTGTGAATATGAGAACATAATGTGTTTTAGCCTTTATAGACTTATAACTGTTATAGACTTGAAAAAAAACCCGGGAAACTGATGAACCCGACTACTGAATTGTTAAATTCGTTTCATACAAAACTTGACAAACAGGGGAAAGAATCATCGGTAGCTATTTCAAATGATAACGAATTTCCCTCCGAAGATATCATACACCCGATTTTAATGTTAAATTATTATCAGATGTACGACCACAGGAAATGTTTGCACAAGGACTTTACATGAACGAATTTCTTTGAGAACTAACACTTGGAATTTTTTTTCTACTTCCAGAGTCTTTTAGGAGACTACAGGCAAATACAATCACTCAGCTACGGTAGCTACCGTATCCACTACAGTAAAAATCCATAATAATAAAAAAAGTATTGCTTGGCAAATTCTAATGGAATGCATCGCTTTTAAATGAAAGATTATTTCTTTTCTAAAATGGAATGCAACACTTTCAAATGAAAGATTATTTCTTTTCTAAAAATAATTTTGTTATATGTAATGACTCATAATTCCATTGCTGTTGAACAAAATTCAGAACCACTATGTTCACTGATAGTGAGATCAGAAATCAATAATATCGACCGTAACCCTTATTAAAAAAAAATCTATTATAATGCGAAGTTTGAATATTTTGTAGTTAAAAGACTGATATTGTTATTTTGATGATATAGCTCTTAAATTTGAAATAGGAAAAGAAAACGCCAAATTTACCCTGGTTTTTGTTCTTCAGCGATGAATCTACGCAGAATTCAAGATTAAACAAAGCTTTAGAATTTATATGAAGATAGTATTCGAATTTCAGTTGCAGGAAATTGGGACCGTTCGATTATTTTTACGTCGTTCGATTGAAAATTATAATAAATTTATATTTCTTAAAAGTAGGTACTTGGGCAATAATTCGTATTTTTGGATAAGTGTAAGTTTATGATGTATGCAGTGTTCTTCCCAGGTTTAACTTTTTTATATTCCTTCCGGTTCTTCAAGTTGATCAGTACAGAGCATTCTGCAATGCTCACGAATCCGTTTATACATATAACATTAGTAATATATAATTATTTTTTTTGCAAAGGCAACTTCAGTTCAGTCACACTTTACATTAAATACAATCTGTAATTGTGAGAGACCACAGTTTTTTTATTATCTTATTATTAATTCAATTTAGTTAACTTGCTCCATGCATCTCATATCTTACATTGTTAGTTATCTAATAACTGATAGGTTTTTCTGCTATTAAAGCATCACAATGAATGAAGAAATTTAATAAAAATTCAGTCAAGAACGACTTAACTGAGTTTATGTCAATAAATTGTAGTCATTGAAGTAGGATTTCTTGAAATTGAAGAGTTTTAGTTTTGTTATATTTAAAATATATACTTTTATTTTAAGAGACCGAAATTTAGAAATAAAATAACTAAGAAGGAAGGATTGTTTTCCTTCTAATTGTTCTACTTTCTTGAAGTTTATTGCTGTAGTTTTTGCAGGCACAATTATAAACGAATAGTATATTCATTTCAATTTAATAAAAATAAAGATTATGTTAGAAAATTAGTAGCTCGCATCATGTAATATCAATTCAGTAATTTTTCATCACAAGTTAATATCATGCAACACAATTCTTGGCAAAATGAATAATTTTTTTAGCATCAGATGACTAGATATTCTTTAGAAAATACTATCTTTAATGGGCAAAACCTTTCCATTATTAAACATAGTGACTCAAGCTGAAGCTTGAGTCACTATGTTTAAAGCTTTAATACTTTACTCTCTTTAATGCTGAAAGAGTGTTTTTTGGTATTATGAGAATCATCCTTTACTTATTTTTTACATAACTTATAATATTTGTGTGTACTACTTGTTATTATCATCTCAGTCAGATGTACAAAGTTTTCATATATGTCTGAAATGTTACTGGTTGCTTTGTAAATTGTGAGTTCCTTACAGCTGTGGCTATTTCTCAAGATCTTCTGTGAGAAGTGCTTACAAAAGGGGATTTCACGTTTGTATTTCCCATTCGTTCCATCTTCCATCACAAGAATAAAAAAATAGCGATTCTTCACATGCCAACTACACACTCAACACATTTGAGCTACCCTCATCTGGTGCTTTTAACTCCCGGTTCTTTGCGGAACTGCTTCTTACTCGATCTGAATGAAGGTGTTGCGGCCTTACAGTGGAAAGCCGAGGTCAGAGGGTGGTCTAACTAGAAACGGTCAATAACCACAAGGACTAGAGTTTCTGAGTGGATACGGCAAAACCCAGAAGCAAAGAACTTCAAACAACTCACTCTCATCTCCATCAAAAAAATAAAACAACAAAAGAAAAAAAGTATTTATTATGGAAGCGTGTATGAGAGATCTTGGAGATTCGTAAGATTTTCAAGCAATTTAAATAATTAGAAATTTCACTTTCTTGATTTAGATAACTTGAAACCCTGAACACAAATCTTGTTTTTTTGAATTCATTCTCAATGATTTATTTCGCTCTACATTCAAATCATAGATTTTCTTATAACAACACAGCAATGTCTACTTTCCACTTAAAAAAGAATTCCTTTATTCTTTTATGATTCATTAAAATTAAAGAGAAACACAGTTTTAAATTTAAAATATATATTTAAAAATACATTACAAGGAGGTGTCAACTAAATTCTTCTCTTTGATATAAATTAATACATACTTATATTCGATTCTCACAAATATATAACACGATGAAATATTATATTATTTGCTTATTTCCGACCATTCACATTCTGTCATCTTCACCCTCTGGTAAAGATCCAGACACTTGTGATTGTTTTTGGGTTTTTTTTTTTCAATTAAGTGCATGATAATTGCTATGTTTGCAAATATCAAAAAAGAATTCCATAAAAAATAAAAAAAAATGAAACAAATTATTTGCACGTTCATATCTTTGTATTCTAATTTTTCAAATCTTCTAAGTTATTAGAGATTGCCGTAAAAACAAAATAAATCCAAACTTTCATTATGATGATGTTATTATGATAATGTATTATCAATTCTATATTATTATCTAATCGACAACTATTTATGTCTATCCACCTATTGTTAACACTGGAGATACTTTTACACGGAATATAATTAAAAACGACCTTCACATCCTTTGTTACAGTCCTTAATTTGAGCAGTTTTTTTCCATATGCTCTTGTTTCTGTATTTAATGCATAGTCAAATTCACATTATTTCAGAAGCGAAAAAAAAAATGAAAATGAAAATGTCTTCTTAAAATGTTATTTCTTACAATTTCTTATTTTTTTTTTGAAAATCGTATAAACAACAGAAACGAAAATCCACATTTTTATTGCAGTAATATCTATTGAATACAAACAAAATGAAAAGTATTACAAAACATGGCAAAGGATTAAGGATTTAAAATTCGTTGCTTAAGACAATGAGATATTAACAGAAAATAGGATTCCGTTGTTTAAATTCCAATCCATTGAAATTCTTTTTTGTGTTGTGCTAATTTCTCTACAATGACCCATTTGGAAAGGATTTCAAAGACAAAAGCTCGATCGTCCTCTGTGCTCAAATAGTCGAGCAAGTTTCAAGAAGATACTTCAGCGGTTACTTGGGGTTAGGGAACACATACACATAAACTTTTGTGATGTAACTTACTGATCTGATAAACCTCATTGTTCTTCTAAAACCTTTTTTTTTTCTTTTTTTGCTTTTGATTTTGTTTCATTTTCATAAAAAAAGAATTTGGGGTAAAAATGTTTATTTTTATAGTGTAAAGAGAATATTTGTAAATCCAAGCCGCGATTTTTGAATTCAGAAGACCCTAGAATTTTGTTAGGTGTAACAAAACAAAATTTATACAAAATTAGTGAGAATGAACAGTAATTTCAAATAAAACCGATATTTTCAAGTTGAAAAATAACACTGATTATCGAAAAACCAAACAAGGTAGGGAAAGCGATTAGCAAATCAATCACAATGCTTCGCAACGTCTTCTGATCATTGATATTGCTTTAATTTCCTTGTGTTTATTTCCAATAAACGCAACAATTGCGTCTTTTGACAATCACAACAATCGCTATAAATGTAATTGTTACGAATGCAAAAGACGCATTTGTTGCGATTGTTATGATTTTTGTGCAATCATAACAATTTAATCATTAAAATTTCATGAGATTTTAATGATACTTGTTCACAGACGGACACACCAAAACGGGAATATTAGTCTGCTGATCTAGATCAGAAGACTAAAAATGGCAACTAAAAAAAATCAAATAAGGAGTTCTACAGCAAAGATGAATTTACCAAATTTGATTCGGTTCCACCTGTGATAAAAGTAAATCCTAATCCCTTGATTTAATATTACCACTTTTAAATATCGAATTCCGAGTTCCAAATATTATTAATCTCTGAACTGTCACCATATTAAAAGCAATAAATCCAATGTACTTCCTGTTTATCTCAATGAATGCATAGCAATGAATCATACCTTTTATTTTCAAGCTCTTTTTCTTTACATTATTTCCTGTGGAGTTTAGGGAGAACTTTAATACAACCTAAAGCTGTTTAGAATTTATATTAAAAGTCTGTAAACTTCCGTGACCTTTTCAAGCCTTCCTCTAATCCAAGTATGAATTTTACAACAGTAAAATAAATTTGCAAACTGGATATTAGCAGAAGATTGAAGAGGAAGTAATACATTAAAGGAATTAAGATAATTTATTCTTGAGTTCTTCAGGAGACATTAAATATGTAATTTCCTATTAAGCCTTTTCTTTTGTTTTTTTACTGTATACAATGTCATCTTTTTTAACAAGGAAAAGGACTCTTCTATAAGGTGCATCTTATTAACAATTTTTTCAATGAACGAGCTACTTACAGACTTTATTTTATTTCATTTTAGTTATGGAATTTTTTTTGTTCATCTTCAGTTAATTTCTATTCGTTTTCATTATTTTTTTTATATATTTCTTTATTTAGTTACTTTTATTTAATTTGATTATATTTTGCGACTAGTTTTATTTTCATGACACGCATTATCAAAAATATATATTTAAATTTTAACATTGAAACTGAAATGTTTGTTTTTACTTTATTGGTTTCCTTGTAAAGAGACAGCGCAGTCAATTGTCTATCAAGGTGGTGATATTAATATTTGCTTAGATTCACTTAGAGTATTTGCTTTAATTAGACTTTTTGATGACAATGACAATGTGGCATTTTTGTGGACATTTTTCCTGCAGAAATTTCCTCGATTTACTATTTATGAGAACAAGTCATGAAAATATTCTATAGTTAGATACAGAAGAAGCTAAAGGATGGCTAAGAAAACCGTCAAATTCTGTTTTATAATTCGATATTTTTATCTTTGTCAATCCACTGCTAATACGGAAATCTTATCTCCCAAGTGGTACGGGCTTTATCTCAAGATAAATCTTCACAATAAAACCTAAGCCCAAATCTCATGTAAAACTTTTAATGGTTTTTTGGATTTTAGATAAAATGAAGTTGGATTATTTTTATTTAAATCGATAAATTTCGTTGCAATTCATGTACGTTTTGGGAGGCGGACTTTTTTAACACGCATTTTAGAACGGTTAAAAACGGCAAATAAATGAAATAGATAGTGCAAATTTATGGAAGTACAATTCAGTTTCTATATAATTACTGTACATTAACCTTAATAATAGGGGTCTGATTTCAGTAATTGCCAGACATAATAAGCCCCACTTTTTTAAACCAAAAATCAATAGGGAAATGAAATTCTGCAATATTTTCACTTATCATTACAGCCTCAGCTTTTACAACAACTGACCTTATCGTGATTAATGGTAACGTCTATTTATAGTTTTGGCTTCTGATTTCTTTTGTATTTTGATACAATACAACATAATTAATAGAGATCATTTAAAATGTAAATTGTCAATTAAAGTTTAAAATTTCTATGATACTTAGTTATTTGAATTGTTAGGTAAATAAAGTGATTTGTGTTTTGATTGAAAGTCGCATTTTAAATTCGTTTTGATTCTTTGTTGTAGTTTAAAGTCTTATAAACATAAAATTAAGTCTCCTTTGGTAGATATGATTACAACATAAAAACTAAGAAAATGTGCAAAGATTTTCTTTGGAAACTTGTTTTGGTTTCAAAGGAAACATTAGAAACATTAATTGATGTTCACTCACATCAATTAATGTTTCTAATGTTTCCTTTGAAACCAAAGCAAGTTTCCAAAGAAAATCTTTGGAGAAATCTTTGGAGATATACTCAACAGTATATTCAACATATTCAACTGGTGGGAAAAATCTCTCGAAATTACGTCAGATAGTTTATTTGAATATTTAGATTTATGTAATTAAGAAGAACTAAAAATATTAAAGTTGGAAGAAGTACATTAAAAATTACAATTAACCACGAATCCCTCTTTTATTCTTATCACTTTTCGATATGGAAAATAAAGTAGTAGTCGATATTTTAAAATGAATGCTTCCATTAGTTTCGAATTAAAAAGAGAAAGTATTGTCGTCAACTGACAAAGTTTAATGAATTCAAATTTACAGATCAAAAGATGTTCGTTTAGCAGAAAATGAATCAGTCTCCTCTGCAATTATTCGTTCCTTGCTAATCGAATTATTACGATTTGAGTGGATACTAATTCTCTGCTCCTTAAGTCTCTTTTATTATCCTTCACGCTCTGCTTGTTACAACTGCGTGGCGGCAACTTTGCAGTGACCCATGTGTGTCGTATTCTATGCTGAAGATGTCTCTTGTAAGCGAGGTGTCGCTGTTGTTCCTCTGCTCTTGCCACGACCCAATACCCACTTTGGATTCATCCTCCTTAGGGACCATGGAAACTCGTTTCATAACCACTCTAGAATTAGTGCTTTCTATCCAATCCAGTGCCTCAGTTACCGAGGGCCTGACCTCTTGTCTGGCCTCTGACCCTAATTAACTGAACATTTTCGAAATGGACTGAATAATGTTATCTAGTTGCCTCACGTGCGTCGTCTGTGGTGAATTGCGACCACGGCTGGAACATGTGGAGTGGCGTCTGCTGCACTACTCCATCATCGACGCTTGCTTGTTGTTACATTCGCTGTAACGCTTCGACGCAACACTTTCCCTTCATAATTAACTAACGACTATTATTAGCTTCAACCCTGCTCTCCTTGTCTGCATTAATATTCCGTAATTAATGACTTTTTTTCACATTCTGTTACCAAACGAGATGTTCTGCATTGAAATTCAAAGCTAGTAAACTATATTAACCTTCACAAATATACTTTTATTATCTTGTAGTGCAGGGTTCCCGATCACGCAGGTACCTCCAGAAGTAGGAAAGGCTTCTCAAGAGATTTCAGAAGAAAAAATAAATGATAAATATTTATATTAACGTATTGAAATGTTTCAAACGAGCATTAAAAGAAAATTTGATTAGTTTTCAAAAATAAATCCTAACATAAAACAACTCTAACATCAGGAAGTTAAAGTTGTAGGTTGACCCTTTATTTCTTATCAGCTTTAAAGCTGTTAATTAATGAAATTAGTAAGAAATTGATTTCACTCTATCCTTATTAATATTCAAAAGTTTCATGATACAAAAAAAAATGTTAAAATACAGTCACTAAGTTATGCAAATGTCTGTTAAACTCTAAGATTTATCTCCTTCCATAAGAGAAGGTTTAATAATAAAAGAAAAGTCAGAGGATAGAGGATCCACAGAGATTGAAAACCCTTTCGTATTGTATACTTTTTACTTTATTCATACATTAGAAATAAAGAAGTGTAGTAATCATGCAAATTTTAAATATTATTTTTCTAATACATCATCAACATGTTAACTTTTTAAAATTATTTATAAAATAATCTTATATTAACCATACTAATTATCCATGTTCCGATTTTAACGGAAATTCGTGTCATTGCCTCTCTAGAATAAATTTATAATCAAGTTTTTCAGTGAAACCTGTATATGTGTCTGTATGGGGGGTGGGGTGGAAATGTCTTTTAATGAAATTTAACTCTTAAAAGTAACAATCTCCACTGAATTTCTTATATATTTAAGAGTATAGTGTTATTATCTAAATCCGATGAGATTTTGAAATATATCGCCATAAAATAAGGGCTACTTTACTTAAGGGCCAAAATACTGAAACATTAAAACTTTAAAGAAAATGTACTGAAATCCAGCCAACACCTTTGATCAAAACTTTTGATCACGATTTATGTAGATTTCGGAATATATCTGCCAACAATAAGGGCCACTGAACCAAAATTACTAAAACACAACTTGAGAAATAAGTCTGATTTTTTTTCCTTTCATATTTAATAATTCTATTAAATTATTACCTAGATTTGATTTTTGAATATGTAGAGCCATTCTAATGCAGAATTTACGTTTACAAAAGGACCAGTTTTTAAATAACATGGTTTTGTATTTGTTATATGTTATTGTCTAGCCCTGATGAGAATTAAGTATTTATATCTCCTGTTTATAGATACTTTATAATAAGAGATGGATACTGTTTATAGATACTTTTAGGTAACTCAAAGAGTAATATGCTTTGATTATAAGAAATTTCAAATTTAAAAGCTTGCAATTGTTTTGTATATGGTGTATATGTCATGTACTTTATATCAGGGGTAGCCAAACCGCAGATCGCGAGCAACATGCGGCTTTTTGACATATGATGTGCCGCTCGCTGAAATATCGTGGCCGAGGTTGTTTTTTTTTTGCATCACAATTAATATAAAAGGTAAATAAAATTTTCAAGCAATAATTAATTATAATTATTTTAATTTATAATTATTTACAATTAGGCTATAATTATTTACCAAGTGTAAAAAGGAGAATCCACTGAATTTAAACGTAAGTTTAATGTTCATGAATACTAAATATATTTAAGAATTTAAATTCAATTTTAATGCTTGATTTGAGTGAGGGATTAATAACATTTATATCAGCAAGGATTACAGAGCAATTGTTAACAAAACGTGTCTCAAACATTTGTCCATGTCTTGCGGCTCTCAAACATCTGAAGTTTATCCTCTGTGGCTCTTGCATTAAGCAAGTTTGGCCACCACTGCTATATATTTATATAGATATCATTTGGGCCACCCTTAATTAAGGTCCAAAATGCGATGCCCTTAAGTAATTAAAAAAAGCGTGCATTGATTTATATCGTACTTGAGTTAACTTTACTGCCTCATTCAACTTTGATGATTAGATACTTCATTTTGAGATGCACATTTCTTAAAAGTCCCGTAATATGGCCTTTCGTAGTTGTGATGACAATTTATTTTGATTTTACAGGATATTTGCAATATGTCGATCTGTGATTTTAGTTTTCTATGATGTTCTAATATGTTAAGAGCTTTTTCATTTAGGAATAAATAGAAACATTTTAATTTATGAAACGATTTACAGTTCCTTTGTATGGAGAAATTTATCTATAGCTATTATTTTACTTTTTCATCAACACAGGCAAGAACAAAATATTTATACTACTTTTTGTAATTCATCTTAATTTCTGAAATTGCTATAGAGGAAAATACAATAATCAAATAAATTGCTGTAAGGAGCATGCAATAATCATACAAAGTAGGTCCCTATTTTGATAGAAATTTATCTTTCGCGATGTATATAACATCTTCAGGGTCATTTTCTGTACAGCAATATTTATTACGTGTATGAGAAAGTGTATATGTATACAGATGTATCAAAACTCCATGTACAAATTATAATGTAAGATAGGGAGTACACACGTCAATCAATGTACATCAGTCGACAGCAACTTTCGGTGCTAGAGGGCACAATTTGCGGCGCTACAATCTCTAGAGAGGCGAAGTGGGAACGGAGAATGGATTTGTCTTTGCCACGGCTTTCGTACATCGGTACATTACGTATAAAATGGAGCGTTTTGCTACTGTTTAGACGCATGAGGTTACCAATGGAAACGGTAGTTACTGTGAGGTTGTATCGACAGCGTTTACCAAATCCATATTTGTATCGGCAACTGCGAAAAGCTAAAGCATTCCTTTCAAACATGCATAACACTGCTCGGGAGAGAAGTGAACTCCTGACATGGAAGAATAGATTCTACGATGAGGACAATTAAGAACAAGCACACGAACTGTTCACTTAGCCTCGGTGTGAACTACGCCCTCATGTCGAAAGTGTTGCAACTTTGAACATTTTCTTTAAATAAACATATTGTTCACACTCGCTTCTGTTCATTTAGGTTCGTCTTGGTATTCCATATCTTCTCTCTAGCCGATTTCAGAGCGACTAAAAGCGCCCTCTAGCAGCGAAGGTTGCCATCTGTAGACATACAGTCATAGCCCAAAATTTGTTTATTCTGCATTATCCCTATCTCCCAATAAAATTTGAACAGAGAGTTTTGATACATCCTATAGATATGTACATTCTGTCTGTATATATATCTGTTTAGATTTACTATCAGAATATAGTAAATCTATTATACTATTAACATGAAGTTAATAGTAGTCTACAGTTACAAAAATAATCCAAATCTGATTTATAATCTCCCTGAGGCTTTATATTTAAGAATTTAGCCTTATTTTCCTATCTCGATTGGATTTTTGGCTTTGTGCAGCAGTTTCGTTAAGAAGACAATTGCATATCTAGCAGTATCTGTACAATGGAAATTTATTTTATATAAAAATAATCTCCATTTTCCACTTGATTCTAAAATTACACTATTGGAAGAATTCAGCTGTTTACAAAGCTCTATATAAACTAAGCCTTAGAATCATGTTGATCGTTTCAAATTGGATAAACAAGAGCTTAGGTATCACAGCTTATCCTGCGGTATAGCTGGCAAACCATTTGCATTTGCCGCTTTGGGAGAAGAGGATATGAACGAAGTTAATGCAGAAATATCGCGGATAACCTGTGTTTGTTGTAGTCTGATCTAAAAGAAAGGCTGAATAAAGAACATCGATAATGCTAAGCAGAGTATCTAATGATAACTAATTTAATGAAACTTTTGGAGTTTGAAGTTTTAGAATATAAACAGTTTTACGGGAAAACGACTACAGCAACTGCACTATGTCTGCAACGTGTGACTGCACCGAATTTTGGCCTATGACTACTTACCTATCAGTATAATCTTAACCAAAATCAATTTCGTTCTTCGTTTTAATAGCATAAAAGAAATCATTAATATTTTCAGCTTTCTGATTTATATTTAATTTTGAATTAAATTGATCAAAGATAGATGGAAGGACAGAGTAAATAGATTTGAAATTAAAGTTGTATTCAAAACATTTGTTGGTATCACTTTTTAATTACAAACACTCAGTTTGGATTCAGATGTGGAGTTGGAACAAGAGAAGCAATCTTCTCCCTGACACAAATAGCGGAAAAATCAATAGAAATGAATATCCCACTCTACCTTTGCTTTATTGACTACGAAAAAGCCTTTGACAATATCAACATGATCTTCTAATGGAAATACTTATGAAAACAGGAATAGACACAAAGGACATACGAATAATACAAGATGCTTATTGGAACCAAAAGATTAGAGTTCAAGTGGGAGATGAACAAACTAATTGGATACAGATAAAGAAAGGTGTACGGCAGGGTTGTGTCCTTTCTCCAATTTTATATAATCTATACTCTGAGATATTGACAAAAGAGGCATTAGAGGAGCAGAAGGAGGGAATCAAAATAAACGGAGTAAAAATAAATAATTTAAGATATGCTGACGATACCGTGCTGATAGCAACATCTTCCACAGACCTCCAAAACCTCATTAATGCAATTGTTAATAAAAGCAAGGAAATGGGACTCAAGTTGAATACAAAAAAGACAAAAACAATGTGCATCAACAAAACCCAGATCCAAATGAAAATTAAATGTGATGACAGAGATTTAGAACAAGTCAATAACTTTCGCTACCTGGGTAGGCATTTTTATTCAGATAATGACCAAGATAAAGATATAAAAAACAGAATTATACAAGCAAAATTAAAATTTAATGAAATGAAATCAGTATTATGCCAAAAGAAACTCAACCTTGGAATAAGGAAAAGGGTGTGGAAATGTTATATTTGGCCAATTCTTTTATACGGATGTGAATCATGGACTCTCAAAAAGGGAATTAAACAAAGATTAGAGGCATTTGAAATGTGGTCATTAAGAAGAATGTTAAAGATAAGTTGGACCAGCAGGACATCAAATGAAAGAGTACTTCATCTTGCTAACTACAAGAGAATTATCATCAAACTTATACACCAAAGAAAACTTGCCTATTGTGGGCACATACAGAGAGATGTCAAATATGAGATACCTAAATTGACACTTGAGGGAAAGATAGAAGGGAAGAGAAGCGTTGGGAGAAGAAGAAGAAGATGGATGGATGACCTGCGTGAGTGGACTGGACTTAATGCTCAGGACATCATACATGTTTCAAGAGATAGAGATCTGTGGTACATGCTGATCGCCAACCTCCCTGTGGGAGAAGGCACCTAAGGAAGGAAGGATAAGCACCTAGTTCTCTGTAGTAGTAAAATGTGGCTAGGAAAACTTAAATAATTACTATATATTAAGAAATTAGCAGCAAATACCGTAAATTGCAAGTTTTTAACAATATATTTTAATTTGTCTGTAACATTAATCCTGCACTTATAAAATCATTTCAGTTTCACTTTACATTGAAAACTGAAAATTTAAGAAAAAAAATCTAAATAAAGAAAATATTAAACGAAATAAAAGGAATGGTTTCTAAACATAATTTGAGAAACATAAACATAATATAATATTTAAGTTATTCTATCGATTTGAAGTTTAGTGTCATAGAAAGTAACACTGAGACACATTCGTCACATACCGGGTGATTCATAAAGTACTGGGAAATACTGATGGTTTTCACCGCCTCATTATCTTTTAAACTAATTTTAAACTTTTAAATCTGAAACTTTTTATATAAAATCGTCAAATGAGTTATATTTTCATGTTATTATTTATTCATTATTATTGAAATTCATTTTATTTGCGTTTAAACAGCCCCAATATATCGTATATTTAAATAGCTGTTGTGATGTTTGGATCCAATATTCAAATGATACAGAAACCTAATTAGGAAAAATTAATCTAAACACTTTTGTCATTAATTCCTTTCTTTAATTTAAAAAAAAAAACTGTATTTTTTTTGAAAATGCATTCTGACAAATGACTTTTTTGGGAGATAGTCGAATAATTTTATTGGATAATAATTTCGATATATTGGGTATTTGAACCCAAATAAAATGAATTCAAAAATAATGAATAAATAATAACATGAAAATATAACTCTTTGACGATTATATATACAAAGTTTCAGATTTTTATGAGCAGTAGTTTAAAAGATATGGGGTGGTGAAAACCACCAGTAATTTCCAGTACTTCATGAATCACCCGGTATGTACTATACGATGTAAGTTCACACTTCGATAGGAAATCATTATTTAAATCGTAATCTAATATTAATTCAAAGGACCATGCAGCAAATGTGCTTGAACCAAGATAGAATCCTGAGATGGCTTTTATGCTTGCTTTTCTCTTTTTTGTATTTTTTTCCCCATAACTATAATGTAGACTTTACCACAACATAATGTAGATTATGAATTGGGGAAAGATTGAAAAATATTAAACTTTCACGAGTTCGGAAAGCGAACGGTGTCAAGCCAACAGTTATGTGAGTTGAAATCAAACTCAATATTTTTATGCAGTACTGGTAAATCTCAGTGCTCTCTTGTACTATGAAAAATTGATGCTTGGAGAAAGTTTAGAATACCTATCTGTATTTCAAGAGATTGATCATGTAAATTTTAAGAAATATTTCAAGGAACTTGGGCAACTACTTTAATTAAAACGAATGAAGCTTAAAAAAAGGATGTCTTATAGTTTTTTATGCGGCTAAAAATCATCCTTTGACAGATCACCGTTACTGAAAACACGTTTCATTTGCTAGTTGTATTTCATTCGGATCGCAAAAGCAGCTGTTGTTGAAAATGAAGAATGAAACACCTGTTTGTCAACAGAGGGCGCAGCTGCGAGAAAAGTCTCGTTCCGATCTCCTTCAAAAAGACGAAAACGAGATGAAAGAGAAAAAAAGGGCGTAGGAAGGATAGGAAAGAAGGAGGTTGATGATGGCTTCGTTCTCACTTCTTTGACTTCGAATCACAGCCTTTCAGTGAAACAAAGACCGATTGATATTGGTTCTAATCTATCTTCCTTTTTAAAGGACGTTACTGATTTTTTTTGTCTACGTTCCCTTTGAAAGCTGTTCGCAGACAGAACAAAATTAAGTCTTCGTTTTTGTCTTCCAAACCATCCATGTAGTAAATTCCCTTTCAGGCTTTTTTTCTCCAGAACCAAACCAAACAATGATAAAAAAAAGCCGCTCAGCTATTGTGTTTGGAGGCTGCTACAAGAAAGGCTACTTGTTCGTTATAGATATAACAGTAAAATATAATCTATTTTAATTTTCATGGGTTTTTTTTTCAGCAATATTTTTTTAGCGATCCTTAAGAAAAACTATGAGATTTTCCGTGTCAGTGTGTGTGTGTGTGTGTGTGTGTATGTAACAGCCTACATAGCCCAAACTAGAAGTCAGAGCTATATGAGTCACACCTCTTTGCACTCCCCATGGCCTAGACATTTAGAGAAAATATTCGACTTCCGTTTTTATGCCATGTCCGGGTCGAGGTCACATCTTGTTTAAGGTTTTTGAGCGGGTCATGAATAGTAGCAAGTAGCAAAATTGGGGTCTATGTAAACTGAATCGCTTAAGCTGAGAACGAATTTCCCAATGTGTTCATTGCCGATTCAAGATGCCCATTGGCCAAATACTTCTGAAAGTTGCCCGAATGTAGAAAAATGGAGCAAATTGTACAGGAATCAAAAACTGAATTTCCTGGTTTCTTATTACTTTTATAAATTAAATTGTCACTTTACACAAAGTAAAGAAGATCGACTTCCATCTGTGAATTGCGGCATCTAGCCAGAATAAAGCAAAATTTATGAAAGAAAATTACAAAAAAAAACCCCTTCTTTTTTAATGTCTATCATTCTTTTTCAAAAAAGAAAATTTCTAAACAATTCTAAAGGCAACAAAATAAGAAATCTCATCATAACTTATTCATCCACTGAAAAAAAAAAAAACTCTTGTTAAATCAACAATATTATTAATTCTACATAAGTTTATGTATAGTTTATATTCTATTCAACATATCAACGACGATACTTGAAAGAAGACTTAATGGTACGCAATTTCAACAGGTGGTTCTTTTTGATCTAGAAAATTATGAAAAATAAAAACAAAAAAATTTCCACATCGACAGGTAAATTATTACCTGTTACAAGTTTTTACATATTACTATGGTCCTTAAAAAAAGGTTGAGAACCTCTACTATATACAGGGTGTTCCGTCACGAAACCAACAAACTTCTATGTCTTCGATGGTTATTGCTGGTGGAACATCAGGAAAGTACGCGTCACAGCATGTTTACAGCAGCGAAGTAGTTTGAACAATACCTGTGAAAGGCGTAGTGTTATCAATATAATTGCATTTTAGATCAATAAATCAACAGATACTTAAATTGTAATCAGATAACTTTCATTTTACAGCTTCACACAACTAAGTGTCCATATCTCGGAATCGAAGCCGAATTGTGTATATTACAATTTTTGCTTAAAATAACCATCCGAATACGCTGGTGCAGTTTATCGGTTTCGTAACGGAACACCCTGTTTAATCTGATTGCCGTTTTTTTCATTTTTCATCGAGAGAGCTGCTAACTTTTACAATATACTTTAAAAAACCTCCTCGCTTGCTAGATTTCACTCAAAAGATGAAAGATGAAATAAATCTATTTGATAGAAAATCTCAATATTTAAGGTGGATTTGATGGCATTCTGTTATTTTTTTTTTCTCCGCATCTTTTACATATCGCTATTATTTTAAGCAGTCTTCAAGTAGTGATGAAACTAGATTGTTAATGTGTAGCGCCCGCATTTTTCCAATCATATCAATTTTCTTCTGAACTTCATTTTCATTTTTAAATGAATACATCTTAAGATATTCTAATTCAGATAATGCAATTTTCTTAAAAAAACTTTTTTGTATTTTTTTAAGTTTTACAGCATATTACGTACCAAAGATCTTTATATCTTGGTAAAAAGAATATTTTTAAGTGCTTGAATATTTTTGTAATATTTTGGGACTTTTTCTGTTTTATATCTATGTGCATTGAACAGCTTAGTTTTTCGTCAAATTTTCATGTCATATTTAGGTAATATTTTCTTTTATTCTATTGCACTTATCTCTTAAAGTGCATGCATGTATTTCGTCACAGAAATCGGTCTTTTAAAATTTTTTCGTAGTAAAAGTGGTCTTTTGAGTAGAAAGAAACTTGTATGTAATAACCTTTATTAAAAACAATAAACTTTCTAAAAAGAATAGAATAAAACTAATAGAATAGATTTAACATTCTATTTAATATTATGGATACAAATATTTAGCAATAATCTGCTTCAGTAGGTTAGATATGGAGGAACAAAGATAAACCAATAATATAACATGAGTTTTGACAAGATTAATTAATAACGCTATCAAATGTTATTGGATGTAAAACAATAACATTCATGTACTTCAATACATTGGCGAAGTGACGCAGCCCTTGGCGAATCTCCTTAAAATGACCGTCAAAATATTTTATTAGTTGCAGTTGTTTTTGAAAGGAAAGTTGGTAATTGTCCACCAATCATGCAATTTACCAAGAATTAGAATTAAAAAACTGTTTAGAATATCTCCAAAGCAATTTTAAGCAGTTCCAGTAGGAAAACATTCGAACTATAAACACAGAGGACATTATTTCGTAATGTATCCATGGAGTGAAAAGACACAATGTCTTATTAGACGCTGGATCTACCGTATACCAGAAGCCAGAAATATACAAGTCTATGTGAATACGGAAGGAAAGATACACAGGTCAATGGATCGGAAACACGCTTTACTATGCAATAGCCAAGGACTCAAGTAAACTAGAAGTGAAGTATAATGAAGAGTAAAATCTTTTTAACTCAAACTAAGTGACAGGGCTCTTTAAATTATTGCATTGGCATTTGCCATTTGTATTTTACAGATTTTTTTTTAATCTGTTGCTGACAACAAATCTCTTATTTTCATGTTCTCCAATATCAGAAATTGAATTATTATCTTAGTAATACTTTTCGTTTTACTTTCTCTTAGCCTACTTTCCTAAAAATTTGAAGTTCAACAAATCACTGGTCTGTATGTGTGTGTCCGTGTGTTCTCTCAACTTTTGAATCTTTGAATGAATTTTCTTAACACTCAGTTTGTATTCCTTAAATTGCAAACTATCTAAGTTTTATAGTTGAAATATTTTGCTTGTAGATCCATGTCGAGAAATTAGCTCAAGAACGCGACAAAATGGCTAATAGAAAAGTGTTATAATCTAAAGAATGAAATTCTATTTTCTTTTCTATCAATATTTTAATATCTTTAACAATGAATATTAATCCTTTTGAGATAATTCAAAAATCAGCATGGATTTGACATTATTAAAAATAATATATAGAATTTAAATAAATAATGAATTTTTTTTTTCAGAAAATCAAGCCTACTTTTAAAAGTTATTTCTTAAAATCTTTTTTTTTTTCCTTTTTTGAAGGAGAGAAAAACAACAACAGAAAGTCTACATTTATATTTCAATTAATATAAGAAGGGTTCAGAATTAAAGTGGACCAAGTCCTTATTTTTCACATTTAAGTAAATTGGCTCATTAGGTAGGTGATGATATATATTTTTTTTAAAATGTTATATATTTATGTGTTAAAGTCTTACTGGCGGAAAGGCAGTAAAATAATAAACAGATTCAGAAAGTCCTTTCAGAATTTTTAATTTTAAATGAATTTTTCTCGAATTGAAGTTTAGTGACTTGATACACTTTAACTGTGAAAACCCCATATATTACTTAATGAGTTTAATTGTATCAAATCACTCGTAAGAGATTAAGGATTTAATATTCATAATAAGCTCTTAACAGAATTAGAATAGAAATTCATTTATTTAGATTGTAATACTTTTCTTTGGTAAATTTAGTTCCTTCTCAACAAAGACCTTTTTGGAAAAGATTTCAAAATATAAAAGTGAAATTGTTCCTGTCCCTAAATTGATACCAAATGTTAAGAAAATTCATTCATAGATTCAAAGTTGGTAAAGAGGGCAAATAAACAAAATAGTTAAAAAACCACGAAAATAAAGAAAAATTCAGAAATTTTGAAGTATTGGTAATAAATTTAAGAAAGTATACCTGGAACTGAATTTCGCCAATACTCAGTGTTAAGAGATCTTAAAGCATACAGCGCGCAGTCCCCTTAGAAGACAGCGATCGCATGAATTCTCACTGCTAGATTCCTTAAGGCTCAATATATTCAGGTGAGTTACTTGTTTCAGGAGATATATCTCCTGACACCACAGATATATCTCTTGAACGAGAAGTGGCTCAACCGTAAACTGCCATAAAAAAGATAAAATGAAATCCATTCTTCACTCAGTGAATGCCAAAGAAGTTTTCGCTTCTTATTTCTCATCGACGTTGTACTCTTCAAATTAATTCGTCTTCTCTCTGTACCCTTTCTCTCTTTTTGAAGTACTGATGTAAATTGTTATCCAAGCCAAAGTTAAAAGCAGTACCATAAATCATTTGCGTAAGCACAAGAAAATATTTCATAAACCTAAAACACTGATGAATTGTCTTTTGAAAGTAGTGTCTGTGGAAGCAAGTGAACTAATGATTTTAAAAGTTTAGTGTAATGCTTTTGCTTGAGAGGAAATTATTTCAGATGATCTCAGCACAATGAAATATTTTAAAAATCAATCACAGTAAGAAACATAATTCTTTAATTTTGAATAATTGTTCTGGATTCAATTAAAACTTTGAGAATAGCAAAACTATTCAGAGATGGTGTTGAGGTGGGGGTGGGTCGGTGCGGATCGGGTGGTCCGGTGACTGACTGAAAGTCTAGAGAAGCAGGGAGGTCGGTATTTTTCTCTAGGTATTTATTCTTCAGACGAGTCCTTGGGTTCACCCAACCCTATGTAAAAAGGCGACTAGGTTTCTTCTCCAGGGGTTAAAGACTTCTGGCGTCGGACTCAATATCCATCATCTCAGGATTAGTCATGGACTAGTCCTTTTAGTTATAGTCCTTTTAGTCTTGGAATGGCAAGAGTTTTACATCCCGCGAATCCAAGGGCCACGCAGGTCCGTAGTGGAGTAGTAGAACAATAATCATGGATGGAAAGTAACTCACTATTTGTGACGCCATTTCTGTAGTTTATGTAACCTTCGGTAACGATATAACAGCTAGGGTAGTTGTAACAATAACTTTCGTTAGTAACGAAATAACAAGAACTTTTTTTTTCTTTTGCATCTGGCAACAAGCAAACACAATCTATAAAGATTAATACTATTCTTTCTAAGCTTTCTGGAGCTAAGAAAGAATATTATTAATTTCCTTTTTGGAGGTGCTACATTCGTTGGGATCCGGAAACAATTGATAACTATCGCTTTGTCAGCATTGAAAAACATATTTCAAGACTTTTTGCACTGATACAATAAGCAGAAAAGAAGAAAATCTCCCCCCCCCATTTTTTTGTTAATTAATCTTTAATTCAATATCACTGTAGCTCATTAGTCTTTTGCAGATTAAATAGACATTAAATAGATATATAATCGTTTTACCGACTTTAAAAAAAAAAAAAAAAAGATCAAGCCTACTTTAAAAAGTTATTTCTTAAAATCTTTTTTTTTTTGCTTTCCCTTTTTTGAAGGAGAGAAAAACAACAGAAAATCTACATTTATATTTCAATTATTATATGAAGAGTTCGGAGTTAACGTGGACCAAGTCCATGTTTTTCACATTTTAAGTCATCTAGCTGATTAGATAGGTGAGGATACATATTTTTAAAAAAAATGTTATTGCACGGAATTTTTAAAATAACTCTTCCATGCCTGAATTTATGAGATCGTTACTTCTTAACTTTTAAAAATAGTTAAACATAAACAAAGATTATATTATAATTTTAGTATGTTAGTTTTTACCTCCGTTACATCGTCCGATTGGAAATTTCAGAACTCGGGTTAGAATATCGATTAAGTGCTGAGTTTCTCTGTAAAAAGCTGCAGAGATATTTTTGCCGATTGAGTTTTAACTTGACTTTACATCCTTATAGAAAATAACAAAAAGCACCTAAAAAGAATTTTCATGATTGCCATCCAAAACGAAGATTTTCTATTATCAGGAGAAAGAGAAAATAAAGATGTTAAAACTGGATGGAACATTGATATTATTTTCTCTAGTCTGTTTTTATCATCCCAAGATTGCCGAAAATTGTAATCAAACTTCAATCAGGAAAATTTTTATTATGTTAGGAATGTTCTTGGTTGAAGAATTGTAAGTTTTGTATGAACAGAACTGGAATTAAATGTTGTTCTAAATTAGTTTTCTACACTAAATATATAGAATTTAACAATATCTTTTGTGATGATTTTGGACCATATTGAATATTATGATATTATCGTTTGTGCAATAACAGAATCATTTCTAATATCTACAGATATACTCAATGAAAAGATCAAGCTACTTAATCTAAAAAAAAATTAGACTTTTTTTAGATGTGCAGTTTGGTCTTTTCATTGATTATTGTAAAAAAAAAAAAAATAATGCAAGTAAATTTAGCGTTATTGAATCTACAGCCACAAGTTGTAATAAAAATAAAATGATGAATAAACTCTTATTTGATTTACAGTTTACAAAGTGTAAAGGCAAAGCAGGAGTATGTGTAAATTAAGTTTAAAAATTTATAGATTAATGTGATTTCTCCATTAATTTTGAATTTTTGATTTCTAATAAACTTATAAAAAGAAATTGATTTGCAATGTTGTAATTACGTCTAGTTAAACAAAGCCTAATTTTAAACGAAATCGTATTTTTTTTTTCTTATTTTTCAAGAATCAACTTGTTTGCATTTATAATAAAACATCCATTTTTTGTAAATTATAGTTAAAAAACTTCAAGCAGCTCATATCTAAAGTAAAAAAACACCATCTTACTAAACACAAAAGTTACCATTTTGACAAAATCGAACAAAGTTGATTGGCTGATGTAAATAGTGACGAAATATATACCAAATATAATGAATAAGATAAGCTACTTTGCTGGCAAGTAGAAGATGACCGACGATTGCTGGTGTAGTTTTAATTGAAATCTCTATTTTATCGCGTAAAGTCGACTATGGTCCTTAAATCTAATGCTAAAACTTAATTTGCCAGTACTTCCAATAATTTTCAAAAAAAATTTTTTTCAGCGATTGATAATTCTTTTAAAAATTTCGTGGTATTTTGATATGTTCTTCATTTGTGACCAATTCTGTAAAGAACTAATATTTTCATTTTCCATTCTTAATACAACTGGTTCGAAATGAAAATTTCAAGGATATCTAAATTCAAGATACAAACGGATGCTAACGGAACCGAAACGAACTCTACCAAGACTTCATCGCTCTATTTCGGAAACGAACTGTCAAAATCAATTATCAGGTATTCCAAATTTTTACCTGCATTTCTATATGATGTAATTTACTTATCGATATTTATAAATTTCTTTCCATTATCATTACATATTTAAAATTTAAAACCATCTTCAGAAAATTTAAAAAAGTAAATGTGATGTCGCGACCAGTTTCGATCGCCCTTTCTCCTTTATTATATTTGTATTTCATTATTACACTGTAGCAGAATAGATCTACCTGTAATCCGAATCACTACAATTTGAAATTTACAATAACAACATCAAACCAGATTAAAATTCTTGATAATTTTAAAACTTAAGTGATTCTACTGCACGAAACGTTGATAAACGAAAGTGAAAGGGACAGAGTCATCACATTGTTATTTATATTTTAAAATGAATAATAAGAAAAGTAGCAGTCACTTGCGAAAATCTCTATTATTGATTTAGATTGCGTATTCCGCATTTTTCAAAATGGCTTTCGAATTACCTTCACGCCGCCGGCATCTCATTTATTCTGACGCGAATAATTAAACTGTTCCGCCAATTAGGTTTTCTGTTTCATTGACAATCGGAATGATTTACAACGGCCGTCTTCTCCGAGACCTTTCCGTCTCATAATTCAATTACTCTCTTAGAAGTTGAGGAACACTATCGGTACGACTTTCTCAGAACTCGTAGGGTGGAATAGTCTAAGTTTTATAAGTGATTTCTTTTTCCTTAATTATTTGACGAACTTTTCGGCTAATGATAATTTTATTGTCAGGTATTTCATTTCATTATAGTCATATATTATTAATTGCTAGATTTGAATTATCATTATTAATGTATTTTGCACATTGTTGAAAGGAATTTCAAATTGCTGAAATGGATTGATCACGGTTGAAAGAGATTGCTCATCACTTGACTGCAAATTAATTCGAAGAAATCAATGTTTTATTGATATACAGAGTTTTGCTAGATTAAATAACATTTCTAAAATATACACATCCACGAATAACAGAAATTCAGACCGTTTTTCTTATATTTCTTTGCTTCTGTTGTTGATTTATTGATTTTTAAGCTTCAAGAAATGCTTCACGAAAACCAGAAATCTATATAAGATAGTTTTGTTTAAATTCTATTGAAATTCCAAGCGAGTCGATATCTTTTCCAAGGTTTACCTGGAGATGGAGCTAAACTGTAGAATCGGTAGATGTTTTGATTATGTTTAGAAAGAATTATTCTTTGACAAAATGTTCATCAATTCCTAGATATGTTTAGTTTTTGAAAAGCAAAGCTTTGAACGCATTGTTAATTACATGATTTAGTAATTGAATGATTGTCATTTGTTCAAATAGAATATTATTTTAATACAAGTACATTTTACGTGCGCTGAATATTTTTATAATTCAAAGACAAAGCTGGCACACCTGTTTAATTGTATATAGCTTTATTTTTAAATAAGTTTTAAATGTCTTAGTCAAAAGTGTTAATTAAATTTTTAAACAGGTTTGCCGGCTTTGTCTTTGAATTATAAGAATATTATTTTGTTCCTCGGAATTCAATGTTTAGGGTTTCTGTGGAATGGTTTCTGTATTTACTGCTTTGTTCTTATCGCTGCAACAGATTTTACATTTCAATACGTAAGCCAACTGTTGGAATGGATGAATTACTACTAAAGGGATTTTTTATGTTTGGAATTAATTTATTAGTACTAATTTCATAAATAATCATAAAATGTAGTTAGGTTACTCATTGTTATTCTAATGTGCTTAGTGATTCAATTTTTCGTCCTAGCGCAATTTATGGCACTTATGGTATGGCATTTGTGGTATTGAGCAAAACAAGCAACAGTAAAACATTCCACACTCGCGATAATAGGACGTGCCCGGTCTACTATTCAAGTAGAGTAACTGGTATTGGGTTTTAAAAAGTCGAGGCAATAATGGTTCTGAGCACAGTAGAAAAGAGCTATTTTTTGTCGAATATTACAATCGTTCAAACGGTATAGGACGAAAAGATGGACCCATCTTTGCATACGTAAGGAACGGTTTCAGCTTATATTTCGGAAACACGCCCGAAATATATGCTGAAACCGTTCCTTGCTCGGAAACACACCCGAAGTGATGGTGTGATTCTTGGTATCATCCAAAAATTCCGAAGAACAGATAGTGTGCGTAAAGGGTGCTTGGGACGGCCAGGCAGCGATAACCTCTTGGAACAAAACAAACGGCATCATTAATAAGGAACTTAGAACCAAGTGAGTTGCAAACACTTTTCTAATAAATTATCCTAGAAAACTTTGATTTCTCTGTCCAGTTTTGAAAAAAAAATTGCAAATTTTCCTAATACTCTTTTTCTGGAAACAGAGAATATAGTGGAGCTGGAAAAAAGAATTTCTAGCTTCCTGTCATAGTTCACTGTCTCAGTTGTCATTCAGATTATACTGCTGTTGACGATATGTAATTGTAGCAACCACTTTATTAAAATCTAATATATTAAATTATATATCTCTTTTTAAGGATTTAAGGAAAAAAAACCACAAGATATTCACGTTTCGCCCTTTTTTTCTTTTTAGTATTGAAATTTATTACAAAAGTGAGGTTCATAAATTCACTAAATCTTTTGTATGCATGTAGTTTTTTATCTATTGAATCAGTAAATAGATCTTGAAATTTGACAAATCATCTCTTTCTTATTTGCTTGAAACTTTTGCATAGTGGATCCCTGCAGAGAAATTTACGCGTAATGTGTTTTTTTTTTGTTTGCTTTTTTCACAGAAAAACCTTAAGAGGACACAATTGATCCCAGTGGATGTCTTTATTTCGTATAATGTAGCAAAAATTTGGGAGCGCTTTGAAGTAATTAAAATTAATCAGATTTATGATTTGCAATTTTAGTAAACGAAAACTTGATGTGTAGTTGTTTTTATTATAGGAATTTACCAAATTGAAGATTTTTTCATTAAAATATGTAAAAAAAATAAAGATAGAAGGATATGCAACATTCTAAGGAAGGAAAATTTTCAGTTCTTTCAAAAATTTCTTATTTTTAGATGTATTGATTTATTTTGCTCATTTATGTAATAGATTCCATTACATAATTATGTATGATAATTGTTGCAAAAGATTTCAGCTGAAATACCGTAATGGTTTGTTATATAAATCTAAAAATCTAGTCATCATAACTAAAATAAGCATGCAAACTTACGAGATAAGAAACGTTCATTGTTTCAGTGATTTAACTCGACCACTTTATTTCAATATTCCTCTAATGAGAAAATTTCATTCTGTAATCCCAGTTAGAAATTGTATGAGTGTTGTGTTGAGCTCAATTCAAAAACCATAACAGCAGGCAGATTGAGGTCATTTCGTTATTTTATACGAGGGCTTTTCAAATAATAGGACTCTTTTATGTGTTTGTTTTAAATAATTAGCAATGTGGAAATGAAAAAAAGTATCGCGTGCAAGAAGTACAGGCATTATTAAAAATGACTGGCCACGTGCGTCGCTCTATCTTCGATGGCTGTAGAACTACAGGTCTTCGAAGTCGATAGCCTTGGTTATCTCCTATTAACTGCAGAAATGAAGCAACTTTAGAGAAAAGGGATTTTTTTCTTCATCCCGATAACTTGAGACCTTACATTTCTCACCATGTTGCTGACTTTTTTCAGAAACACAACATCCAGGTACTTCCCCACCTGTGATTTCTGGCTGTTTCCTGAGCTAAAGAAACCCCTATGGTACAGCAATACCGAGTCCTTCGGAGGCGACACTGATGTCTCTCTCGAAAGAAGGTTTGCTGTGGATGTACAGAAAATGGACCGAACATTGGGACAAATGCATGTACTACAACGGAGAGTACTTTAAAAACAATATGTAGAAATTGACGAATAAACGTTTCCTTTGAGTTCAGAGAGACCTGTCTTATTACTTTTTGAACAGCCATCGTATTTTATGAAGAAGTGAGAGCGGGTTTTTTATCAACATGGGAACACAAATAAATTTGCTTTCATTAAACTTCTGAAGGCGATTCTTGAAATCTAAAGGTTGTCCATTTTTGAAAGTTTTTGTTTTACCTTCAATATTTTTTTTTAAACATTTCACCACTGTTTTGAAAATGAAAATAGTTTTACTAAATTTATTTAAGATTTGTGAGGTCTACTTTATTATGAGTCTGTTTGGCTAAAAAATAAAAAATTATGTTTTTAGAAATAGCTGTTAACCTTTGCCATTTATTAAAAAGAAATTATTTAAAATAATATCTTCATTAACAAATTTAAAATTGAAGGATGTAACCAGGGCCCCCATAACGGGAGGGTCAGTTGGTCCCTCAGCACCGGGGCCGGTCGTCAAAGGGGCCCGGGCAGAGGTCTTAACCGAAAAAAAAATTATATACTAGACTTTTTTTAAATGTAATTATGTCTTCTTTTTATATAAACTATTCTGCTTTAAACATTTGCATAGAGATATTCTGCACTACAATATTTGCCTAGAGTGAATTTTTTCTAAACTTTTGATTAGACCTGGAAAAAGAAGATGTTGGTGTTAAATTAAATTACTCTAAAAATACTCTGTGTGTGGCATGTTTAAAAGACAGAAATTTGAAATCGCGTGTTGTTTCAGTGATATTTTTGGTTAAAAATCTACGATTTTGGCTAACATAGAAGGGGGGGGGGGGGGGCTGGATGTAACACTCAATAGCCAAGGATCGAAGTGTGATTTCCTGCATTGGTCAGATTCTCTTTTCTTCTTAATTCAACTCTCTGTATTGTTGTTAAACGAAATCTTTGCTTCAAACACCTTCATCTTGCCAGACTTTTCTACTTGAAATGAGCTGCATTTAAAGACTCGAGCATGTTGATTTAATATTCACCTTTACAATTAATAATACGAGTTCTTTTGAAATGTTCTGATTACTGATGTTTGATTGAGGTACTGCAGAATTAATTTTTTTTATTCATATTCAAATAATATTTGAATATATACATTGTTACTGAATTTAAAGTATTGATGTGCAAACAAAACACATTTCTGAGATGCACTGGAATGATTTAATAATGTGACACTTTCCTGAGATGTTTTCGTTTGACAATTTCTGTGTTTTTCTCACGGAATGTAATCTTTAGGTCCTTCATCCTTCGGTTGCTAAGTTTGTCACGAGTTTTCAACGCTACAAATGCGTCTTCAGTAATATTCCTAAGATTACCATCTCCAGCGAACAACTTTGAGCTTTAGCGCTGTAAGTCACCAAAAAAAAATGCTACAGGCAGTGATGTTTGCTTCTGAAATGACAGAATATAGTGGAATGCAAATTTCTTTCTGAAAATGTGTCTTCATAATCTGCCGACATCCTCTCTCAGCCTGGCTGTAAAGCTTCTTTCTCGGATCTTAAAATAATCTTCTACATTAAAAAAGGAACCAGACGCAAGATTTACATCCAGTTTCTTGTATGAAATGCGGGTGGAACTTTAATAGCTTCAGATGAATGTGTGAAGCATACATCAGTTTTCAAGTAAAGGGAAAGATCCAGATGAAATAAAACTAAACGGACAACAACGGATTCACACCAGCTAAAGGATTTAGATGCAATCCTACAGTTGTTGTTACTCGAAGTAATTTAAGTAGGTTGTTCATAAAAACGTATGAAACGTTATTATGATAACAAAACAATCTTTCTTGTTTATAACAAAAACACTTATTGGGCAATCTCATCAATTAATGGTATACCTATTAAACATTCTTACCCTAGCGGTAGTATTAATATTTTAACATTTTAATTTTCTATTAATTTCTCACACTATTATGAAGCAAGAGATTGTTAGTTCATTGGAGATTTTTCTTGATGAGTACTATTATCAAATTGCATCAAGCGTTACAAAAATTAATTACCACAAATATTTCTTGATTTTGGGTGGCTAGTTTTTTTAAATTAATTAATTTAATTGATCTGCAAATACAGAATTCAAAACATTGCAATTCTTTACATCTTGGTCAGGTCAATTTGTAAAAGTTATCTTTATCGAGTATGTTTTAGTTTACTTTTCTCAAAATGGCACATCAACTTTTTCAGTTTAAATGTGTGTGTATATGTAGTATGTGTCTCTCTCTCTCTAATAACATTTGAACCACTAGACTTCTTGAAACTTGGTTTGCATATTTAAGGATTAAAGGCTATCTATCTTTTATTTAGTTATTTAGTCAGGTACACCGTCTTTGTTTCTGGATTCTTAATTATCAACGGTGGACGAAAAGAATCACTAATCTACTACCTTTTATATTTGACATTTTTTTCTTGTGGATCCTTTTCTAGAAATTAGCTCGAAAAGGTGACAAAAATTGCCATAGAACAGCATTGCCATCTAAACATATCGATGTCTTAAGGAATATTAATTCTTTTAGCTAAAACATTAATTTCCATTGGTCTGATATGATTAGTAAACACATATGATTAGCTGTACGATTTAGTAAACACAAATAAGTAACAATGATTTAATTTTTTTTCAGAAAATGGAAAATTTATACCATTTGCAGTCAGTAAATATGAAATTTAACAAAAAATTTGAAAGAACTTAAAGCCTAATTTTCTGTTAGTGTTATTTCTTAAAATTATATTGTTTTTTGAAGTAGTGAAAACGAAAACCATACATTTTTAAATTGTAATATCTGCTAAATATAAATAGTATAAAATTTCTCTTTTCTGAAATAAAAATTCATGAAATCTGCATTACTTAAGTTGTTGAAATAGGGTTCATTTTCATCAAATCGAGCCGTGCACTAATTAAAGGATTAGCTACCTTTATATAGTATTTCATTGTTTAGACAATGAATAGAATCAGAATAGTAAGGCATTGCTTAGCTTTCAAAGTTTTGTATGGTAATTTTTGTCCCTTTCTCGCAGTAATTTCTCGACCGCTAGCAAAAGATATAAAAGATAGATCATTTATAGTCCTTAAACATGCATACCAATTTTTAAGAAAATCCAATTCTTTAAAAACTTTGAGGATGAGGAACTAAACACATATACAGATTTCGTGATCTGATGAGCCTCATTTTCTTAAGAACTTAAGCTATAATAAATGTATATTAAATAAAAAATTATGATCACTATAATAAAATATAGAAATTTACGTAGGGCCTATATGCAAAGTAATTAAATCATTGTGGAGAGCCAACACACAAGACTAATTAAAAAACATTGTATACAATTAAAAAGTTCACAACCGTTTTGCCTCCAATACAAGGCTTTAACGAGGCCACAAACCGGTTGTGAACTTTTTAATTTTATATAATGTTTTTTTAACTAGTCTTATGTGTTGGTTCTCCGCAATTTTTTAATTACTTTGCGCACACGTATTTTATTTTTTGAAATGTAGGTTTTTGCATAATTATCAGGACTTTAAAAAAAAATGACGATATTTTAAGAAATAACATTTAACGGAAAAGAAGCTGTATGTTTTTTCAGGAACACCTTGCTGTTGTAATATTCTTTAGTTTTTTATTTTATTTTTATTTTTACTTTAGTAGGAAAAAAAAAGGAATGAAAATGAAAGCTTTTCACTGTGAAGTGGAAAAGTCGAAAAGGCTTTGTAAATACCTTCAGTAGCAACTGGAAGTCAAGAGAGAAAGTCGATGGTTTTAAGACAGACTTCGTTCAGTGGCTTCTCTTCGAAGCCAAGTCGATGGTGAAGGTGCTTTCTTTGTCGTTCTCATCTACGATGTGGTCGTCGGGGGCAGTTCTTTGTGGCCGCTTCCGATGAATTAATTTCAGTGTGGGAACCACTAATTACTCGCGAGATCGACTCGCCGTTTACAGAGGACAATGACTTTTGGTCGACAGGGCATTGGTGAAGTCAAGAGCCTTTGATAAATACCAAAGGACTGCTTGTGAAAATTAAATACTTGATTAATTCTATAAATCTCATAAAATAATAAGGAAACTACTTCCTATAGCCGTTGAAGTATATTTAAAAAAAAATTACAAAGATAAAAAATAGTTTAGGTGAATAATATCAATTTAAATTTTCATTCTCTTATTACATAAAATAGCAAAAATCCGCGAAACAAATTGGCTTTGATGATAATTACTCTACTTAATTACTAGCAGAGTTACCAAGCATCGTTCTATCTATCATGAAAAAGTGTTTTATGTGTAGTGCCAGTGGCTTCAAATACATATTACTTTGTCCATCATTTCAAAGTATGAAACTGAGATTAAAAATGTCAAGAGAGATATTTTTCATTGAAATTCTGAATTTAATTTTTTTTATCGTAATAAATATTACAATAAATTATTTCTTTATATACAATGCTCTTTGTTCTACTTCTGCTGCACGAATGTGGACTTGGAACCTACTCGTGAAAAGCATACCAAAATTCAAAAATAATTAACACAACAGTAAGTAGTCATTTAGATGTTTAACATCTAATTATTCTTTAAATCTAAATAATAATATATTTGTTTATCGGCATTTGTACCACAGGGCTGGTCTTCTCTGATACTGTGGCTATACATACATGATCTTTCCAAATTTATTTTGATTACTGTATTTCAGAGTTTTTGTACACTTGTTATTTTATTATTTCCATTCGCACGCTAAATATCATTTGTATAAAAAAAATATTTAAAAAAAGTTAAGATTTAAGTTTACAATTTTCTTTTGGTGTGGGTCAAAATTTCTTTCTAATTTTAATTATTTTGAAATATTTTTAATAGTTAGTTGAATGTCCAATCTATATATTTAGCTGTTTAAAATGCTTAATAAAAACACTGCACAATTAAAAGCGTAATTAAAAATCTTCATTTAAAATCTAAAAATATAAATGCATAAAAGGTTATATATTTTTATGTATGTATAATTTTAGATTTTAAATGAAGATTCTTAATATGTTTTTAATTGTGCAGTGTCCTTATTAATCGTTTTAAACAGTGATATATTTTAATCCATTCAACAAATATTATTTTTATAATATAATATAATAAAAAATAAGGATTTTAAAGATTTTTATTTCATTATCAATGGCTGATCTAGAAGCCATGTTGTATCTTCTTTTTTGAATCAAATACAGTGAGCTCGATTAGCCGTCACCGTCGGGACCGGGACTGTGACGGTTAACTGAATAGACGGATAACAGAAATTTCGCAAATAATATGGACAGTAACGAAATTTCAATGCTGGTTTGGGACGAAAGGCAAATAATAAATTAATACGAAGAAAATCTATTGGTAACAAATAGATATCGTCAAACACCAAACAAATAATAATAATGATAATAATAATAATAATAATAGAAACATAAAATAATTCTAGATAATAAGGTTTATATGTTAAAGCTGTAATCAGTCATCTTCTTCTGTTTCTTCGAGGCTCGTGCTTTTTTCGCAATCTGCCGTATTTTATGGAGAAGTAGGTTTTGTGAACAATGACGGTTAAAAGAGTGACGATCATCGAGTTTTCACTGTATTTTTTGATTGCATTTTATTCATGAGCTGAATCAGAGTGAAAATTATTTTATGTCGCTAAATTCTAGGCATAATATTATATTTTATTGCAATTTTTCCGTATGCTAACACTCTTTGGAACTAGATTTTGATTAATACCTACTCGACTTGGTAGTTTCCAGTAGACTATAGTAGAAGCATTTATTATTTTCCCTTCGACATTTGTTTTTGGAATTTATGTCTGACGGTTCCGGTTTTGTAAATGAAAGAAAGAAAAGATTAAGTTATTTATACTATTCATTTCATTAAGATTTATATTATCATAGATACAGTTTTGTGTTAGACTTATTTTACGGCCTATTTGTGACGACATTAGTTGTTGGAAATAATGAAGTTATTCAGTTTATAGGTAAATTCTTACATCCATTTTGTCTTTAATATTAACTTGTTCTCCTGAAGAGTAGCAATGCTTACAATCCTCTTCTTCAAGGGTCAGATCGTTACTGTGTGGAATTCTGATCTTGATATCCTTATATCTTTAGTATTCAATATTTAAATATTTACTTACTAACTTATACTAAAACTCAGTTTCTCCGAATTTGATGGGACCGCGCTCGTTTCGGATAAACGAAATTCCGGGTAATCCGAAATATATTGTATTAAATAAATACTGAACATTAAAAAATTACAGTGAACATGAGACAATAAACAATATACTGTAACACGGACCGCACTGTAAATTATAGTTTCTACAATGGTGATATAAATTACACACATAAATTTTTAAACCCTTTTCAATATTGATACACTGTAGTGAATAGGTTTATTAACAGATTTACAGTTAAACAGTTAGTTTCGTAATCGCTTGAGTATGCTATTTAATAGTGATTATAGCGACGGAAAAATGTTTTTATATATTTTTAAAATATGCTAAAAAATCGTTTCGGATAAGCCAAATTTTCTGATAAACGCGATTCGGATAAACAAGTTTTTAATGTAATTCAAAATTTAAACAAGAAGTATTTAGCTGAAAGAACTTAAAGCTAAATATTTCCTAAAAATACCGAGTTTTTAATTTTGCTTAATGTTTTAAAGAAGGATATAATAGAAATGAAATTTTGTATTTTTTTTTAAATTGTAATACTTGCCTAACAGTAGAAATCCAATTCATTTTAATTTAAAAAACACGATTACAGGATTAGTAAATGACTTAATATGCACTGTTGGACATGGATAAAAAAATCATTCTTTGCTTTTAGAAGCTTGTCTATGGTAATTTTTATCACCTTCAAATGTTTCGTCAAGGATCAGAAAGAAAAACAATCGTCTCTTTTGTTCTTAAATACGCACGATAAGTTTCAAGAAGATTTATTCATCAAATACTGCAAAAGTCATTACATACACACACACACACACACACACACACATTCTCCACACACTTGGCACTCTAGTTGACTGTTTTTTATGTGCCTCACATTTATCTAGAAAAACGGTAAAAATATGTCAAAAAAGAAAACCTTTACTTCTATTTAATGCTTTAATCCAAATTATATTTAAAATTTAATATAAAATACTTTACTTTTCGCAGAACTGGTATCTTTAAATTTTAGTTTGCTCTTGTAATTAAATGGACTATTACACGTCCAGAACTTCGCACCAAATTATTTTATATAATTAATCATAACAAGGGTTAGTTTTTTATTCAATACCTTATTGCCATTTAAACTAAAAACAGAACGTGTTGTCTACAATTCATTATCAATGAAAACCATTTATTAAAATCCCTAGCTCATATCCAAATTCCTGCGCTATCTTATTTTTTCAAACTGATTTTTTTTTTATTAAATTCATCTATTTAATGTAACAGTTGAAAGCATCACGATCGAATTTGCGGACGAGGATGGGTCCACAGGAGCAGAGCTTCGCGATCGACAGCCTAATTGGACGAAGTGGCAGTCAGAGGGCCATTTCAACGCACGTCCACCAATCAAATTTAATATTCGTTTGAAAAATGCTTTGCCACTTATGAAGAGGGAGACACAAATAAATCCATTTATATCAAAAGGAATAGATTTGTGGTTGCTTCATTACATTGATGCCAGAATTTTTAGAAATCTGTTTCGATAGGTTTATTTTTATATCTCCTGTTTAGAAAATGAGATATCATTCACTCAAAACAATTACTCATGCTACAACTGCTAATAAAATACGAGAACAAATCAAAGTATTCGTGACGTTTGAAAGTGTTAAGTGAATATAACAAACAAATTTATGCAGATTTGTTAGCATTAAATCATACTGGGCTGTGGAGTGCATTCTAATGCTCCAAATGGAAAGAAATTTGGACAGTAGGTACTTCAAACGATTATTGAAAAAAAAGTAATCGTACAAAAAATGGCCAATAGATGGCGCTACAGTAATACAAATCAGCGTTGCATTGAACAGCGTCCACCATTGTTGCCAACAACGTTTTCCATTCGCTAAACGGCATTTTCTACCTCAGAACGTAATATGTCTGCTGGAATTGCTAGAACATTTGTTTAATGCTATCCTTCAGATCTGACAGTTTGACATCTTCTACGATACACCTTCAAAACATATCAAAACGAGAAGACGCTTCGGATGAGGTCGGGTGATAGGGAAGGCCAAGTTGTTTGGAAATAATACTTTACTTTTCGAAGAACTGGTATCTTTAAATTTTAGTTTGCCCTTATGATTAAATGGACTACTACACGTCCAAAACTTGGCACCAAATTATTTTATATAATTAATCCTAACAAGAGTTAGTTTTTTTACTGCCTTAAGAAATTTTGAACACAACGAGTGATGCGGGGCGGTGCGTCGTATAGTTTCCTGAAGTCACTCGCGTTATTGAATCAATCAACTTCAGATGTTTTTCTTCTCTATGATCATCTACGCTCATCTCTATGCTTCAGGCAAGGGTCAAATCGCTGTTGAAAGTTCTGCATATGCTTCTACAGTAGATTTAGAGTCTGTTTCATCGCTGCTTTTTATTCAATCTCTTTCAACATTAAGTAGACTCTCTATGGGCAATCTATGGAGATATTCATTTTTTAGCAAGTTTGATTATAATTCCGCTTTTCTTCTTCAAATGAGTTACTTGGAGTTATGTAAGTGACCCCATTTAACGTTTTACTGCTTTAAACTTTCCTATCCTGTGTTTGGGGAGAACAAAATTCAATATTGTGAAAATAAATAACATAAAAGTAGGTTGGTAGTTTGTTGATTGCTTTAAATATAAACAAAACATTCAGGACGTTATTAATTTCCGGTTAACCTTTCTATTAAAGTTTTGAAAAGGGATTATTTGTTTCAGGCATTATAAAAGCATCAAATTACTAAAAGTCCTATTTCAAATTAAATATAGATGTAATTGTAGTGTATGGGAAGATAGAAAAAAACCTCTGAAATTTGTAATGAAATCCTTGTGAAGATTTTTGTATTACTCAATTTGCTTCCATTCGTCAATTATTTTTATTAAACGATTATGGCTTAACTTAGAGCATCATTGTTATCCGTTCTCTGCATAGCTTTACTTATTGAACAGTTTTGAATCTTGTTAAATCAAAAGACTCGGTCAAATGAAGATTCGTTTCGTCTGTGAATTGGCATTTTCCAGAAAGAGGAAGTTTGTCGTATTGTAGCTCAAGAAAGTGCGCAGAGTATTCCTGTCAGCCTGATTAACCTAATATAAAAAAGTAGATAAAAAAGTATCCAAATCCTTCAACATAATTACAGAAACATAATCATTTTCATTTTCTGACTGTCTGATGGAGACTGTAAAATTGCTTTGATTTTCATTATTGTTTACTGAGTAATCTGCAACAATATCTGATCCAGATATTCTTTGCATAAGAGCAATATCTTTTGAACTTCATTATAGCATCTCCGAGTATACAATAGTTGATTATATATTTTTCGAATTGATGAGTTAATAAAGATAAACACACCAGACATGATCCATCAGTTGACCCACACCCTACAAGCGAAACTCCTCTTGCATTGGAAATACTGTAATTCGGTGTTAACACTATTTCCATGAATAACTTTGTAAATTTTTGTTGTTACATTTTCTGCTGGAACACGCACCTGCGGTCGAAATATATTTTACAATAGCTATGCGGTAATTCAATACAGTTTATTCTTGCTATTCTCTATTTCCTGTAAGCATTTTGTTCATCAGGAAGTATTACTTCTCTGCTCTTAGTACAACACATTGTTAAAGAGATATTACATTAACAAAAATGTACGATCTCTTACTTTATGGTAATAAACAACTGAAACACTTTTATTGCAGAAAGGCTATGGATTTTAAAGATTAATTCTTTGTCATTCCTCTAAGAAGCTTTGAAAGACCGGAAAAATATTTCTACATTTACTCAGAACTCTTCAAAAGATAGAGTTTAGGATTCAAATCCATCGGTAGTGGATCTCGAGAAGATTGCGTGTCTTTTTCACCTTATTTGCAACCCTAATGTCGAGAATGAAACTACTCTCAAGGATTTGGAAAAAGGTGAGAAGATGATAATGCTGCCAAAAACCGACTTTCATAATCTCTGACGCCCATAGATCAAGTACCATTTTTTTTCTCTCTTGGTTTTCTTCTAAAGGAAAACGCTGCATGAAATTCTTCGAAGGAAGTAATCCACCTCTTCCTCCTCCTTCTTTTTCCGGGGAAAGTTGGTCGCCAAACGGAAACCATCTGATGTCTTTCATTCCAGTTAAGTTGAAATCAGATATCGTTATACCAAAGGGTAGAAATGATAGATGGAAGAAAACGTCCTGAATAATTGAAACGAATCAATTGGATAACCCCTGGCGAAATGAAAAGAATGTTTTTTTTCCTTATTACATGTAATGTTACCAAGAATGTGAAATTGGAAATTGTTGTTCCATCCTATGTGATTAACTGTCTGTACGGTGAAACGAAAGGTAAAATCATTTATCCAAAATACATGTTATTTTATACTTTACGTAAATTATTTCTGAAGCTGAATCTACTGTGTGTTAAATAATTGCGATTCGTTGCAAATTACTACTGGGCCTCGTGAAGTACATGTCGACAGATGTTACCAAATACTGCCCTATAGAGAAAATAAAGCAAGCAAGCACTTGCTTAAAAATCTTTTAAATTATAAAAATTTAAAAGTTTTTTTAAGCAAATGTGATAACTTTCAAATTCGTTCATAACTATATCCACACGCGTTATATTTTATCCGCAACAAAATAGCATGTATAAAGATAACATTGTTTTACAGGAAAGTTCTAAGGAAAAAAGTCGTTCTTCTACATGAATTATTACCTTAAAAAAACGTCGCTCTTCTAAATCCGTTCTAATATTTTCTTAATTTTGATTTACATAAAAAATTCTTTTTTATCTATCTTTTTTATCTATATCTTTTTAAGTATTAGGCCTACTCTTTTCTTATTTTAAGCCGCCAATACTGAAGAAATTTGTAAACCCTCTTTTTCTTTAATACAGCCATCTGTTTGTTGTTTAAAACGAGAGACATTCTTTACGTTAAAATCTAATTACAGGTTGTCCCAGTTTACGAACGTATTCCGTTCCGACAGCTTAGTAATAAGTTGAATTTCATCTTAAGTCGAAAATGCACAAAAAAGGGAAAATACAGTGTGAACAAGTGTGGCCGGAAAGTTCCCATACCCTGTATTATATAGTAATAAATGTAAATATTTATATTGGATGTTATTTCAATTGTTGACACTAGAATACAAGTGGCACTAGAATGCAGGTGTTCGTGTTAGAATGCAGGTGGTATTGTTTTACACACTGAAGTGGAGAGGAATCCACCTCAAGTAATGATATGGGCTGCGATGACATCACATCAGTTGTGTGGACCATATTTTTTTGATGGTCATTTTAGTCGCGAAACATTACGTTGACTTGTTACAAATCTGGTTAATCCCACAGCTTGAAGGCGCGGGTATCAAGACTATAGCAGGACGGGCTCACTTCGCTCTTACTGGGCGCGGGTTTCTTCAGGAACATTTTCCATGACGCTGGATTGGTAGCGGTACTCGATCATCGTCCGCTCCATTGAAATGGCCACCATGACGTCCTGAACTCACAATGCCCAAACAAGTAAATGAAGTAAATGAAATGAACAAGTAAATTTAAGTTTATTTCGAATAAACAAATAAATAAATAATAAGTACAATAAATATTAGGTATGTAGATGTAAAATTAATTCAGTTAATATCTTCAAACGAATGCACTTCCTGCGGCTGTTTTGTAATTACGATTGTTGCTAAGAGAACAGAGCTGGGAATCCCTGTTAGGAATCGACCTTCACCAACACCCTCTAGTTCTAGTAGACCTTGCCTAAAAAGTGAGAGGGAAAGAACATTATCGCTACGGCAAAGGTCTATGTTTATATACTATTGATACATGTTCTGGATGCATCCAATTTTCTCTTTTAAAAAACATATTTTAAGAATATTGGATATATTCAATTTTTTTCTTAGTCGTAAATGCAAATGTTCATAAGTCATTTGATCCTAAGTCCGAGGTATCTATGCTAAATAACAGATCTTTCTTTAATAATCTTTTTTTTTCAAATAAGTTTCATTTTTTACATTTAGAAAGTTAATTGAATTGCATTTTATCAAACCTGCATAAAATTTTATATTAACTGAATCTTGATATGAATTTGTCGTGATTTACTTATCTATTACTAAAATTACATTGGTCCTGACCCTCCAGTCATCCCTCAAAAGCAAAGCAAAAATAGATAATCTTCAAAATGGTATCATTAATTTCAAATATATTGTGACGGATATGCTAAGTTCGGTTAGATTCATACATCCATGTGATTTATGGATAATGGATAAATCTAAATTCATTAGAAATTTCCATTTGTAAAAAAAAAAATTAAATTAATCAGCTTTAGACAATTTGAGGCTATAATGTTAATTTAATTATTTTTATTATAAGTAAAATTATTCCGCTTTATACAACTAACGGATATACTATTAATTTAATTGCTCGAATTACCTTAAAGGATTAAATACCAATGTTTGAGAAATCAATAGCCAATGTTTATATTCTACTGCATTTTTTTGGCCACTTTTATCACTTTCTGCTTTTATTTCTCGAAAAGGATCCATTTGGAAAAAAAATCAAATATAAAATTAAAACTTCTGTGATCCTTGAATATGCATATCAAGTTTCCCGAAGATCTATCCAGTGTTTCAAAGTTAATTACACGTTGAGTACACGTACTCAGATACTGAGTGATTTGAGACTCTTTTCCATAGGAAAATAGGCTAAAAACGACTTTGGGTCTTTCGTTAACTCTGATTACTTGAAACTTGCAGGAGATCGATTGTGGGAATTAAACTCAGCGTCACATGTCAAACGATTAATCCGGTGACAGCTGAGCAACATAGAGGGAGTCATTAATTGAAAGATTTGCAAAAATATTTCCCGCAGTTTTCTCTCTTCTTTTGTCACTAATTGGTGATTCAAATGAGGATTTCGTTGCAGCATATGCCAAGAAGATGAGGAACCAAATTGACATTGCACAGAAATGCACAGAGTTTGAAAATGACTTCTGAAAGAATGACAGGTTCTCATATTTTTGATAATGTCTTGGCGTTTATTCCTTGATGAAGAAATCAACTTTTCAAATAGGAAATAAAACATTGCAAGAAAAGACTGTCTGCAAATTATCAAAACGAGCAATAAAATGATTTTGAAAATTATTAGAGACAGTTGCCAATAGAATTTCTGAGAAGCATTAAGTAAAACAAAATAATAATAAAAAAGGAATTGACTAAGGCACGCTGTTTTGCTCAAGAGTACGTAGTAAGATTGTTTAAATACGTAGGGGAGGTGGTGCTAATATGGACCACTTTTTTATTTTTGACACTTTTTTATTTTTGACAAAATTTTGAATTTCAAGTGGCTCTAATATATTACAATCGTCAGAAGCATTAGTATAAATATCGTGTGAGATAAATATCACTCATTTTTAAATAAATATTTAAAACTCTTGAATAGGTACAATTATTTAGAACATTCTACAAAAAAATGAATTGTTGAACTGGGGTTGTAATATGAAACAGATGTTAAAATGCAACAATACTTCTTTATTATTGCTATTATAGTAAAAAAATCATTTATTGTTAATTCTTTAATGCATTATTTTGCTTCACATCAATAGAAAATATAGAAGCTACAGATAAAAAGTAAAAATTAATGTTTAACACTTTATAATTGAAAGAAAACGCTCAATTAAAAATTGTAAGTCTTTCATGAGCAAAAATCTGCTGATTTGGTGTTTTCTTGCATTTACCATATCTTCTTGACGCCATTTCTGCCTTAGTCCCTTTTTTCAGGTCCTAATTTGCTTCTTGGCATCGTGAAGTTGTATTATGGAACACCTTGTTTCATATTACCACCAGTCTCCATTTGCAAATTGACTGATCCATTCTCAGTAATAAAATATTAATTCTTAAGTATTTAAGAATACACCATTTTGTAGTTCAGTTAATTAATAATGATATACAATATAAGCAAAACCTCATTCGTATTAATAATAGTACCAGAAATTTTGTTGAATCTTTCCTTGTAAAAACTTTCAGGCTTACGAAAACACACTACTTCTTCTCATGACCATACACAACGAGATACTGAAGTTAGCTATCTCTAGGTGGCTAAAATGAAAACCAGCGGTAGAAATTAGAGCGGTTTCCGGATGATAGTAGCAGCTACTTGCCACAAACATTGCTGTTTCATATTACAACCCTGTTTCATATTACCACCTTCTCCCCTATTATTTCGAGATAAATTATTTGCCTTTTTTTCCTTTATCTATTGAGTTTTCTTCTTCTGTTTGTTTTTTAAATTATCTTGATGCTTTCTCAAACTGCGTTGGGTTTTGTTAAATTGCGGTACATTGCCCCTGACTGAGAATGTGAAGCATGTTACGTCATGTTATTCGAATTAAATAATTTGCTTCGCTGTTTGTCCAATTGTCTGTTCGTGTGTTGGGTACGCGCATCGTGGATTCCATAAAATTCAACATCCAGTCATTATAATAACGTATTACTCATTTAAAAGCCAATTTAAAACATAGACACAGCTATTCTGATCTCCGGTCATCCTTCAAAAAATGATTCAAAAGCCCTTGGTAAAATGGTTTGGTTGATTTCTATAAAATTTGTTCACGATACTTTTATGAGTTTAAAATATGAACACAAAATGATTTCGCTCTCGTAACTCATCAAAATGAATTCCCGTGCCCCCAGTGATGCATGCCACTGATCAATAGCTGAGAATTACCTTACTTTATAGTTAATTAATATTATATAGAATTTTATATATTGTGTTCATATAGAAAACAAATTATTGTTTAGAGTAAATTTATTATCTCGGTGAAAAGACAATTATACAGATAAACACATATTTAATACAGTAACGTATTAATGATTAAAATAAATATAATGTATATTACTGAATTGCAGTAATGGTAAACATTGTCTTATTATGCTTTAAATTGACTTATGAATTCTACTTTGATTTAATTTAAAATGAAACTAGCAGCAATCGCTGTTTGGTGTAGGTGAGTTACTAATGTAACCAAAGGAAATATCATTAATGATTGTAATAGTAGAGTATCAGAAAGATACATGATACAAGGAAGATTTAATTAGGTAATGGATTATATAATAACATAGGCTATCATTAACGGATGCTTTCAACAAAATATATTTTAGCATTTGATGAAATATTCGAAAAAAACACAAGTTAAACAATTATCACGAGAATATTAAATAACATATAAACTTAACTTATAAATTTAACTAATTAGTTATTGGATACAGTTTAATGCGTGTAAACAGGATCCAGTATCTCTGATCACATTCGTTCGGATCATTAGAGTTACAGTGTGTAGTTAATTACCTGAATTAGTCTTGACGCCAGCTAAGACTTGCGGCTGTTTTAATAAACTGCATACGCAAGTAAAGGGGGGGGGTTGTGCTTAACGTGACAAAGTGTGATGAGGGAGGGGTAAGGGGATCAGATAACATGTGAAGTCACATTACATTTCACTTAAGCGTATTTTTTGAAATCAAAAATACCTACTAAGAAATTCATTAAAACAGCCGCAATTCTCTAAACTTTAAAGTTCAAACGAAAATATGCTTGATTATCAGAAATATGCATCAAAATACAAAATTAAAGGCACTGTGAGGCAAAATTAATGGCTACTTTTAATAGGTGTGTTGGCCAAATTTATTGTCTCATGTCTACTGCAAATGTTAAAATTATTATTTTCACTAAACTATTTTTAATGCTGATATTTATAATATTCAGTTCATAACACCTATTAAGTCGACGATTAAGTAGTTTAACAGTCGTAGAATTCTGAGTGCGTTACATTGGAAGTTTGTTCCAGTTACCTCATTTCCGATTCTTCGTTTCCTGTCAGTTTGATGTGAGCTACACAATTCCTGTTCCGTTCAGAAGATTTCCCAAAACCTCCTTATTTTTGTAGGTGACCGTTGGGAGGCGCTGATATCCATGACATAACGCACTCAGAATTTTATTGGTTGTGAAAACATACTTATACCCCCATTGCTGTATTAATTTCGTCACTCGTCAAAGTCCTATATTAAAGATGGACGAAACTCGTCGTGCCTATAAGTAAATTTTTAATGTGTTAAAATATTTTTTAAGCTTTTTAATAGGTGTTTTGGTCAAAATAAATTTTTTAAGTAGTTTAGTTTTAACATAAATTTGTGGGGTGGTGGTGCGTGATACTGTGACGTAATATTAGGAGAGGGATTCACACGATTGTGACAACGGGAGGGACGGGTTCGAAAATAACAAAAATTAGCATGACATAATTTATGTACAGTCCCTTCCTGATGTAGGAACTGACTCTACACTGACCTCACTTGACATTTTCTTAGTAAAGTCATTCATTTCCAGATTTTTTAAAATACCGGATACTGTAACTATCCTTTCCTCAATTTGTTTACTCGAATTGGGGGTAGTAGTTTTTAAAGCATGAAAAGAAAAATAAACAAATATTGAAAAATGTCTAAATTTTACTTACTGTGTACTTGGTCTTAGTAAGCCTTCTATTTAGAAGACTATAATTTTATTACACAATAAGTAATTTGTTTTTTCTCTTTGTTTGTTTGTTTGTTTGGTTAAGAAAATAAGACTAGACGGAGCTAAAAAAAAAAGATTGGTTAAGATTCTTATCATAACTTACTTTGAATTTTCTTGTAGGGCAATCTGCTATTTGCCATCTGTGATGTAAGCACATTAATATTACATATAGATAAGCAGTTCCGCTTCTGATAAGAAAAGCGCCAACGGCCTCAGCTGATTTTATGACTTAGGTGACATACATCTGTCGGGAAATAAATAATATCTTGATCTACTTATTTTGTTTACAGTAACATATTGCAAAATAATTACTTAATTGCTAATACCTTAATCTTATTTTAATATATATTTCTATAATGTTTTGTAAACAAGCTTGCATCTATTTTTTTTATTGTATATTTGTAGATATTATCTAGCGAAAATCTTCAATATTAAAACGTTTTAAACTAATAATTATAATTTTATTTAATAATATATTAGAATGAATCTAATTCCATTCTAATTTCAATAGGAAGAAATTTTTCAATTGGAAAAGGTTGATTTTTTTTTTAAATTTAGTTATAGAAGTTATTGTCTTAAACATTTTTTTTATTTTTTTTTTATAGCACTATTTTTAAAAGTAATTACTTTTTAGCAATCCGTACATGAAAGAATAAGTGCAAAATAGCTCTTCTGTTTTTAATTATTATTTTTATTTCTTATTATTTGTATTTGTTTCAATTGATATAAAGAAAATAGAGTTTAATGTAAATTTTGAGATTCGGGATTTGTTACATATTGTGTCTTAGTTTGAACATTGTGTATTTGTGAAGACAATTATTTTTCGGAATGCATGTAAAAGAATAGTGAATATTTTCCGAATGCATATAAAAGAAACAATTTTAAAGAGAGATATTTTTATTCCAATTTTTTATTCCAAATTTCTCGGTTTGTATTTCGCAAAGTTGGAACTTGGTTCCTAGAGATTTGATGCAATTTTAACTGCTTCACACATTTTGAGTAATAGTCTAGTAACTTAAATCGTTAAAAGCATTTGAATACTTACACATGACGTTGTATGAATGTTTGATTCTAAGATTAAATGTAGAAAAGAAAACATTTAGCATGAATTATGATATGAACAATGACGTTTTAAAAGCGAAAACCACACATTTAAAAATTACATAACCCAAAGTAAGGAATGTTAAAAATTTAAAAATATACTTACAACAAGTTTTTTTTCACGTTTTTAACTTTAATTGATTTGGGCGATGTAGTTTTTAAATGTGTGGTTTTCGTTTTTAAATCGTCGTTGTTAATATGATACTGAAAAACAATTCCTTCACAAGTTACAGTTAAAGTGATGAACTATGATTGATTAAGATTATTTTAAGCCTATTTTCATAGGAAATTGAGGCTCTTCAAATCACAAAGACTTAAAAACTTTTAAATCCCTGGATGAATCTTCTTGAAACGTGTCAAGCATATTTGAGGATTAGAGACGATATAACTTTTATTTCCGGTAATCTTTCCGGTGTCGAGAAAACAGCGCGTGAAGTGAGAAAAATGTATCTGTAATGCAATAGAAAATATCTAACATAGAAAGTTTTCCCTATGTTTAAACTATCGTCTAACACTAGGTGGCGCGTTGTTAGCCATTTTCCTAGGATACTGAAGCTCATCAAATCATTGTCTCTATATGAATGTCTGTTTGTCTCCTATAACTTTTGAACCACTGGCTGTATCTTCTTAAAGTGTGTTAAGTTTAGAAACCCGGATTTTTTTTTATTTCGGGGCTTCCTTGAGAAATCGGTTTCTGAAGGTGAGAAAAAATTCATAGAAAAGCATTACAAGTGAGGTATATTTAGTTAATCTCTAAATTGCTTTGATGTGATTAAAATTAATCGGCTTTGGGTAATTTCAGTAATATTTTATTTAATATTTTTTAGAAAATGGAAAATATCTAACGGAGATATTTAACAGTTTTTTTCTTTTCGGTATATGATTTAAAAATTAAAAAAAAGAGAAAAAGAAATGGAAAAGATATTTTTATTCCAATTTTTTATTCCAAATTTCTCGGTTTTTATTTCGCAAAGTTGGAACTTGGTTCCTAGACATTTGTAATTATAATTATAAGGAAAAAAACTTTCAGAAATAAGCTTTAAGTTCTTTAATGAACTTCTTGTTTAGTTTATCCTCTAATGTTGAGCTTTCGCTAATTTTCAGAACATTTTTTATTAGTAGGTTTTTAATTTTTATTAGTAATTATTCGTCATTGTTTTCAATTTCGATTATTATAATAACTTAATAAAAAAGGAATTGGAGTGGCTTCTAAGTTCTAAAAAATGATCAGGTTTTTCAGAAAAATAAAAATTAAAAAAATTCTATTTTTATATCCAATCATAAAACGACTTAAATTTTTGTAATTTGTTTTTAAAAATTTCCTAAAAATTACTAAAATAAATTAAGTTTATTAATTAAAAATGTGGTTTGTATAAGATAATGAAAACTAATTCAACTTTTGAATTGTATCGACTGTTAATCATTAATTCTAAATAACATACATACATATTTTTTTTTTTATCTTTACAGGTAAGAAATACTTCTATATTCGGATGAAATTTTTCAATCTTGAAAATAAGGTCGGTATTTTTTTTTTTATCAAAGTAAAATATATTATTGGAATAAGGAATTTTTTTTCTTTTCTTAAAATATACTTTTAGTTTTATATTACTTTTGCTAATAAGATCCTTTAATAGATATTACAAGAAAGAATTTGAAGAGTTTTCGATTCAATAGATACAAATTCACTTTTCAATAAAATCATAAGATCTATGAAAGAAGTTTTCCTCAAAAACAATCTTAAAATAGAAAACTTCTAAAATCTTATGATTTTATTGAAAAGTGAATTTGTATCTATTGAATCGATAAGAAAATAAAACTCTTCAAATATTTTCTTGTAATATTCAAAAATAATCTTAAAACATGGAAAAAAATACTGATTAGACTCAACCCCATCTGGTGCTGTTTTAGGAAATTCTCTAATTTCATTGATTTACAACTAAATTTTGGTTGATGCTAATGATGAATTATTTTTAAGCTTTCAACCGTGATTCAAATAACTTTTAATGCAGTGATTATTGGTGAAATATAGAAAGCAATTTTAACAAAATACCTTGTCGTAAATTGAACTTTCAAATTAAATAAAATTGATAAGAAAATGAATCACGCGAGACAAACGTGTACCGACAACGTGAGGAGTGAAAATTCTCAATGTGTCGTAATGAATTAAAGATAGTATAAATGCATAAAATTACTTCACTGATGTTTTATTTATGAAAGTAGTTAAAGTTTATATGGCAAGAAAGAGAGAGATCGTAACTGGAAAAAACATACTGGGAAGCCTAGAATATTTCTTGAATTCAATAATATTTTCTGAAATTTCTGTTATACTTTTCTCATTGTATAGTAAAACATTTCCATCATTCAGGTTGACAATCTGCCAAAACTGGAAAAGTTCGAAGGAATTTGTATTTAGTGAAGATCTTCACTAAAAGTTATCAATGAATGTTATTTTACACAAGAATCGGAGCAATTATTTGCAAAAATAATTTCATATAATATCCGTATTGATAAATACTTCATATAAATATTTATGATCCTCCATCTGCTACAAAACATATTTGTAATAATATAAGCATTATTATCTTTCTAGCAATATGTTTATTCTTAAACATTGTCTTCTTATAGAAAATAAAACAAAGAACGCACATAACTACACAAAACACAAATTCACTGAGCTATTTTTGGATATTTGTGCTGGAAATCGGAGACAGTACTGTTTCGAGGCTAATTGGCCTCTCATCAGTCCAATCCTTCCAGCATACCAAGCTCAGTGAAATTGGGACAATATATAAAACGGACAAACATACAAATCAATGACCCCTAATGGTCCCTAGGTATGCTGGACGGATTGGACTGATGAGAGGCCAATTAGCCTCGAAACAGTAGTCTCCGATTTCCAGCACAAATATCCAAAAATAGCTCAGTGAATTTGTGTTTTGTTTAGTTATGTGCGTTCTTTGCTTTATTTTCTGTAAAAATGTACTAACGCACGTTAAATCTATTGTCTAATTGTCTTCTTATATCAGTAATAACTGTCATTACACTCATTATCTTTGTATATTAACATATTCCTTTAACAATATTCTTATTATTTGATACTTTAAAGCAAACAAAGTACTGAAGTTGATTCGCCTGGGAAAAGTAGTAAAGTTTATTGACAACAAAATGAGTTCCGGACAATTCATGCTCAACAGCATCTGTTTTTCAGATATTTGTGAGATATTAAGACCTAAGAAAATTACATCCACGAAACAGGAAATCAAATAAAAAATTCTGTATTTTCAATAGCTCGAGAAATACTGAGATTGTTGAGATTTGTTTTTGTTTTTCAGTTTCTTTATAACTCTAAGATTTCAATGTTTCCCTCCCTCCCCTCACATTTCTATCACAGAAGCACGGTAATTAATCTGAAAACAGTAATTGTGAAAAAAGTATTCAGAAAAAAGTATTCCTATTGCGGTAGCAGTTCGAAACATTCGTGTTTGCATCAAGATATTTATTTGCATCAACATCAAAATAATGGAGAAAAATCTCATTACTGCCTCCAAAAAAGCATAATGAAAAGTGTAATTACAGTATATTTCAACTTACAAAGCAATGACTCAATCCTTAAAATGTAGTAATTGCCTCCGTGTCTGCTAATGAAGTACCAGAGATTTGTAAAAAAAAAAAAATCAGTAATTTAGGAAATGATAATCTGACATCATTACTTTCAGCAAAACAACGCAACATTGGATTCAATTGAAATTCAGTAATTGCATTACATAAAATACAGTACCTAACCACTATCAGAAAATATAGATGTAGAAATAGTACTATCAGCAAAGTATCAGTCCAACTTTGAGATTATCTGGTATCAGCAATTATAATCCATGTTGTTTCATTTTCTTTCAAAATGAAAGAAAAATGAGTTAAATAAGTCACATATCCTTCTGCCTCCTAACTTTTAATTTGGAAACCTAAATTTAAAACAACTTCATAGCGAAATTAAATCTTTTTTAAAAATAATCCAAGAACCTCTAATCAAATATTTCCGGATTAATATATTTTTTATCATGAAGTCGTGAATAAAAACTATATATAATAATGTCTTTTGGCACTTTTTTATCGTGCCTGTGATCACTACATTTTCTTAAGTAAAGAAACAAAACAAAAAGGCATAAATTACATTTAAATATCTTTCTGAAATGATTGCCTTAAAAAGAAATTGTCTTAGAAATTATGGTAATACTTTCTTTTTCTAAGGTTGGATCGTAACTACTCTTCATTCTATTTTGCTTTTCTTTCATTTTTTTTTTCTTCCGTTTGTTTATGACATCTATTTCAGTCTATCTTTCTTAGAATAACAGCTATTCCTTGACGCATTCAGGATAGGCCTTCGATTGTTATTCCCGCTTCTCGTTCGCATACGTTTTAGGGTGGGCTACTGCCGGGGGAGCCATTGCTAATAATGAACCGTCTCTCTTTACTAGCAACTCGAGATCTTAGGCCTAGCTGCCATTTGCTGAAACGGCGCTTTCAGTCAGGCTTAGGGAAACGGAACGATAAAAACCGGCGGCCGTTTGGAGAAGTTCCAGGCTGTCGATACCCAGCCAGAGCTACTCTCTCTATTTGCGAAGGTCGGCGAAAAAAAAATACAGCGACAGGGAGAGAGAGGAAATAAGAATGGAAACGTATGTGTATGTATATACCTGTTTCACTATCGGTAGGATGAAACTGATAGGGAGGCATTCGGGGAAATTATGGAGTGGAATTGTCGAATTCACGGGAATTGCTATCCTTACACTATGAGAACGAGAGAACTGCTTATTCAGCTGAGATGGTATTCGTACATCTCGATTTGCTTTGGTAGTATTGTAATACATCACCAGAAAACAAATTCAATTGGATTTTTGAGTTGCTTGACACAAGAGAAAAATGCATTTTGTATTTTGCAAAAAGTCAATCAAGGAAATATAAAACTTCAAACATGAATTACAGATATTGTAAAATAACTTTAAATTTCTTAATTATATACTCATGGACAAAAAAATTAGCGCACCAAGAAATAATTGCGGGATCGTAACAAAACTTGCAATGAAGGTAAATGTTGGGGAGATATGCAAATGATTAGAAATGCAGCGTGATTGCGCATTACGTATAGCCGTTAGAGGGCGTTGAACATCGTACTCTGTGGAGTATAAAACAGGTAACCAAAGCTTGTTTGAGTGTGCTGAATCATTTACAAAGGAAGAGCTGAGGTAGACATGCCATTACGCCATGTTCGAAGACAGTATACGCAGTTGTCGCAGTTTGAGAGAGGGAGAATCGTCGGGATGATGGAAGCTGGGTGGTCAGCTAGGCGAGTAGCTCGTCAATTAGGCCGCTCTGATTGTGTTGTGAGGAGGTGTTGGGACCATTGGACCCGAGAGATGTCATGTACACGAAGATCAGGCTCAGGACGCCCTTGACAGACCAGTCGTCGAGAAGACCGCCACATAGTCAGAAATGCACGCATACAGCCAACTGCTTCATCGGCCGCCATCCAGGCACAGGTAGCACCTTCACTAGGGGCCTCTGTGTCTTCTCGAACCATACGAAGGCGCCTGGCTGAAGGACAGTTGGTATCGCGGCGCCCATTACGTGTGCTGCCCTTGACGCCCACCCATCGACGCCTCCGTTTGGAGTTTTGCCGCGCACGAGGAAACTGGACTGCAGCGGAATGGAACCAGGTCGTCTTTAGCGACGAATCCAGATTCAATCTCGGCAGTGATGACAATCGTGTTCGTGTGTGGAGAGCCCGTGGTGAACGCTTCAATCCTGCCTTTGCTGTACAGCGACACACCGCTCCCACAGCTGGTGTGATGGTATGGGGTGCCATTGCCTACAATATACGGTCACCCCTAGTATTGTTCCGTGGCACCATGACAGCCCAGCGGTATGTTCATGAAATCCTGCAACCACATGTGTTGCCACTCATGCAACGGCTCCCAGGAGCCATTTTTCAACAAGATAATGCTCGGCCTCATACGGCAAAGGTGTCACAAGACTGTCTCCGCACTGTTACTACCCTTCCTTGGCCTGCCCGATCCCCAGATTTGTCTCCAATCGAGCATATCTGGGATCATTTGGGACGACGAGTTGGGCATCCCACAAGTTTGAACGAACTAGAGGCAAGGTTACAGCAAATATGGAACGAAATGTCTCAAGACATCATACAGAACTTGTATGACTCAATGCCCGATCGTATCGCATCGTGCATTCGCGCTAGAGGGGGTCCAACGGAGTATTAACTCCTCCGTTCTTTTGCCTTTTTCTCTGAAATAAATTATCCTTTTTCTTTGATTTTCTTATCATTTACTTATATCAAAGTAGTCATTACGCATGTAAATTTTCGTTTCATTTTGACGACTCCTTCTTGGTGCGCTAATTTTTTTGTCCATGAGTGTACATAAGTATATGAACACACTTTGTGCTTTCTTTCCTTACAGCATAAAGATGCTAATCAGTTACTACAATCATTTACACCAAACATATTCAAGTTAAGAAAATCATATTCTAATATTACTTTTAACAGTAATTTTATTTATAAACTAATTACCTTAGCCTACGCTGTGAAAGAAAGGATAGCCTTATGAAATCGCTATATGTGTATGTCAGGTTATCTTTGTTAAAAACTTATGCGCCAATGAACAGACAAAAATAATTTAAAATAATAATAATAAAACCTGCGGTTACATGGTGTTTCAAAAGATATGTTCATTGGCACAAAAGTTTTTTAAATAAAACAATTTTACATATCAGAGATGAGTCTATTGTGTCTTTCAGAACCTAGGCTAAAACAATTAATTCATTTATTCATTTAACTGAATGACTTAAGTGCAGTAAAATTGCTTTCCATTGTATATGTCGTTTTTGTTATTTTTTGATAAGCATAGTTAACCAAAAAAAAATCCCAACGATTTTAAGGAAAGCAATTTTAAGTTAATTGTCTTTTTATTCTTTTTTTCTTTTGGTTTGAGCAAAAAACATTATAATAAGCAAAATCTAACGACGTCGATTAGGACTGTAAATTTTGCTTATATTTAAAAACTCGAAATCAAACACAAACTCCATCAACATAACTTCAATATTTCGTCCTTTATTATGTTATGTTGATGGAGTTTGTGTTTGATTTCGAGTTTTTAGATGATAATGAAGATATAGAGATGGTTATTTGCTTATATTTATTTATATTTTTGAACAAAGTTTTAGAATTGCTCTGTTATATTAAAATACAACATTTTTATATTTAATTTCTGATTTTATCGAATTTGTATTTCTTTTTATTAATAAAATTATTACTAAAATCCTTTATGTTCAAAAGATATATATATATATATATATTAATGCAACCCTAAGTAAACTAATAATTTTGCATTCAATCCTCATTCCAAAAAAAGCTTAATATTAAACTAACGACTTATATATATGGGCCCTATTTGTAGAAATTGCATCACAAATGAGATATCCCTAAGGTCGGTAAGCTATGATCTCGATTTGTAATGATTTCATATATAGTACAGAAATAAACCAAGAAGAATAAACCAAAGAAATGCAATAATAAGCTGAAATATGTGTAATTTCACACCACTGGATGGCCAATATTGTTCACTGTTGCAAAAACACGTTTCTCACATTTCTGCAGGCAAAAAAAAAGTTCAGAACATAGATAACATGAACATTTCATGAGATCTAATCCTTCGTAGGGCCACCTCGAGTCTTAACAACAGCTTTGCTATGTTTCAGCATGGGGTGGATGAGCTTCTTGAAATATTCTGTACCAAGCTCATGATACCAAACTCTTATAATTCACTCCACTCCACATTATTACACGACAGTCTCACTGGGATGTGTTCATTAAAGGACGCCCACTTTTTAAGCTTATTAAAGTGGTTAGCGAAGAGAGACTAATTTCAGACTTTTTTGTTAACCAATTTTTAACGGGTCATGGGGATCTTAATACTTATCTTTTTTAAGTTGGAAAGAGTGAGGATCCAGGATATAGGTTTTGTTCTCTTGGAGAGGACGAAGATCTCGATCACGTATTACGGCGTTGTCGGGACCTTCATCAGGTTCTTTGTAGAAATTCTTTTCAGGATTCTTTTGTTCGGAAGGGTGTAGTTCCCTATCCTTATGACAGGGTTAAGGGTGTTTTTTTCTTCTTTATTTTCTGGGTATGTTCATTCTATTTGTTTTAGGTGAAAAAGAATAAAAGAAATGAAGAAAAAAGGATAAAAGAAGAATTTATTTTTTCTTTTTTGTTTCCTATGTGGTTTACTACATATTGGTCCTTCTTTTTCCTTTTTTTATTTGTAAATAATTTTTATTTTTAATACCGGTATGTAATAATTTTTTAAGTTTTTATTGGGAATAATTTGATTTATATTACTTTTTTAATATTCTATGTTCTATGTAATTGTTATTGGTTTGATGTTTTGTCATTGTTTTAATTCTATTACGGTACAGATACATGCCACTTATTAAAGGGGTAGCCTAACACTATATGTCTATTTCTGTCGCTCGATAGTGAAGACCTCTCCTCAATTTTTTAACGCGGGACATTTAGTTTTGATTTTTTTCTAAGTATTTCTATATTTCGATATAATTTTTGACGTGCTTTTATTGGTAATTTTTTTTTATTTATTACGGTTTTTTAAGTTGTTTTCTGATTTTTTTTTTATCTTAAAGATAAGGAAATATGAGAAAGGTGAAGAAAGAGATAAAATATTAATTTTTAGATTTAATTTTTTTTTCTCTTTTTGTGAGTCTCTTAGTTTTGGTATTTATTTATTGTTGTATTGGTGGCCTCTCACCTCTGAGTCCCGGGTTCTCATGTGGGTTTCGTTGATGGTGGCGATCAGCGCTGGGCAGGTTTTCCCGGAGTTCTCCCGTTTCCCCTGCATTTCTCACACCATCCTTTCTCAGTCTTTCTCTCCGTCTGTCCTTCTTTCCGTGGGATAGTACAAAAGATCTTTCAGGTCGACGTGCTCGGCAGTCATGCCACCCACTTTCAATTAATCTAATCTAATCTATTGTTGTATTGTCCTTCCTTTTGAAATTTTCCTATTCTTGCTTGGCTTTACGTCTTAGGTAGGATCAATGGGAAGGGTGGGGCTTGAACTGTACCCGGCCCTTTCGATAGGGCCTTTGGCGATCCCTGGGGCTGTTCGGGGTGGGCCCCTGATATTCCTTCGGGTTGGCCTTAGTATTACTTTTCTGTTATATTATATACTGTATATACATATGTACGTGTTTGTGTTGGGGAACTAAAACCATACCATTTGACTCATTGGAAATTTTATTATTTGCACCAAGCAATCACTGATAAAGGCTTCGCCTTTTTCTACACATAACATACGATTTCCCATCAGATCAGTGCAGATTATTATTTCGATTCATCCGAAAACATAACAGAATCCACATGTGCACGATGCAGTCCGCATGCTCTGTAACCCAAATAAAATGCTGTCTATACATCTTATTCGTTAGTAATTACATGAACGGTAGGCTTTGTTACCCGTGTTGTAAGCGGACGACGCACAGTTCGTAAACTCGCCTGTCTGCTCTTTCCACTTTACCTTCAGTTCGGAAGAGCTAGCTGTACGTTTTCGCAGGCTGAGACGCTTCAGAAACTATTCTGACACGGCTTATATACATGTTTACGGCCTGATCCGCCTTCTTCTTTCGATAAGGTCATTTTCGCTTCTCCTTTACAACAAATGCCACAATTAGTGATTGAATCGATGAACTATTCAGCTATTTAACGCGAGGATAAACCTTTAGCATCCAAGCAACAATTATAGACTTCTTATGCTGCATAAAATGTTGAAAACTTTCCATTTTGTTTAAGCAGCGAATCTCTTCGTATGAGTTTTTATAATAATGGATGAAACAATCACTGGAAACATTGTTGCTGTTGACTTTGGCAGCAATGAAAAGCGTTATCATGTTTCTGATGTCATACATTACGCAATCTTTATGGTTGCTTACAGGACTGGAGCACAATGCTAGTTTAATTTACATTTACATAAGGCGTAGCGTGGAGTGAAACTAAGTCCTTATGTTGTCCAACGACAGATTATGACAAACTTGCTGCAACTGCTGTATGTTACATGATGGATGCACTTGACGCTCTAACATGCTCCAAACATGCTCGATGGCGATAAGTCTTGGGACCTGGCTAGTGTAGAAAGGGTTAGAATTGCTTGAAGGCTCTGTTAATGTACGCATCATGTGGACGTGTATTATCCTGAGGGAAAATTGCTCCTGGCATGTTTGCCACGAAAGGCAAAACAACGGGTTGCAGGATCTCTTGCACGTATTGCTGTGCATTTAAAGTTTCTCGAATCACTATCAGAGAGGATCTGCTATCAAAAGAAATGGCTCTCCACTCCATTACGCCAGCTGTAATATGCCTTTCGATAATATTGCTAAGATTTGAGCGCTATCCGGTCCCCTCTCATATTTGAATTCCACGATAATCTGCTATAGGGCAGAAGCGTGACTCATCACTAAACAATACGAGACCATTTGAGAATAGACTATATATCTCAGAATCGCAACCACTAGACGGAGCCTCCTGCGCTGGCTAATACATATTAAAAGCTGCCTTGGTGAGAAACGACGGGAATGGAACTCAGCGATTGCAAATTCTTTCAGCAATGTTTACGGATGCCGCATGTATACGGATGCCACATCACTCTGGATGGTGGAGAGTGAAGGTTTCGGCGCAATTAGGGCTTGCCTTACAACAAATTAATTGTTTCGATAGTGGTACTGTTGGCCATCTACTACTTTAATACAACCATCGATTGTAGCACCTTTCCACAGAAGCATCGTCCCAGATGGCGAGCGATTCTTCTGCATAAACAGCCAGTTTCTCGCAATCCCACAATTGTGCTGTAGGATCTTCGAGCGCGTTGGCTAGGGATTGCTGATGTAAACTTCTGTGAATGCATCAGTTCCATGAAGCAGATTGTGGCTAGTAAGATTCTGAGAGCCTTTATATGGACCACATGATAGTTATTTCCATTGAACCAAGAATGTGATGGTGATGTTTTTTGACAACTAAACTTTTAATCATTTGCATATGTAATGGAAACTAGTTTCATACTGAGTTTTATTCAAATTGAAAGCTTTCTTCATGGTGTTTCGATTTTTTTTTTTGACAAAACTTAAGGGTCCGATACCGATTTCTTATTTGGAAATCCATTGCTTTCTTTAACATAAATTAAAACCCAGAAATTTCCTATTTCTTTTAATGCAATTTATTAACATTTAAACAAAACGATAAAAATAATTAAATCGTTAACTTCCATGATTTTTACATACTGGCAATTTGACAGGCTTATTAGATCTGGATCAAATTTCAACCAAAATCTGTATGAAATTAAACTGAGATGTAAAAATATTTCCATATAAACAAATATTGAAATGACTCTTTCTGATTTGACCTCTTATTCAAATTATGTGAAATTCAAGTAATTCTAATGTAATAGTTCAGATCACAGGTTAGCAACTCTTTTGAGCGTTGTTTATCTTTGGTTTTGACATATCAATACAGCATTATCTCCATCGGATAAGTAGTTTCTGTGTTATTTTCAATTGCAGATGGGACGAGTCCATTTCCATTTGAACATAGATATTAGACTATTTTGTTCTAATCTTATTTCAGTGGTGATACATGTTAAGTGTTAAAAACGTCTAAAGAAATTTAAAACACCTTAGAAACTATTTTACATTTTATAGAAGAATAAGATAAATAAATCATATTTTGTTTGTTTGTTTAAGTACTATTTTATGTAGATGTCTAAGCGGATCTTCGTCAGAAATAATTCAAGTTCAAAAAACTACGTGCCTGTAAAAACCTCTCGAATACGGAATAGGTACTATTGTGAAACGAAAATCAAAGACTGCATGTAAATAAACAAATCACGCCTTTGAGTTTGTCAACAGACGGAATCCGGGACCGCCGTTTCGTCCTTTTTGAGGACTCATCAGCCCGTCCACCCTTCTTGATGACAAACCTAAAAAGGCATGAAAATTAATGGAAATCATCTTGGCTCTCGAACAAAATAAACAACAATTAAAAATAAGTGCTACAGTGTATATGAAATATCTTTGACCTAACGATCGTTAGGGTTCAAAAGAAATTTACTTATAAAGAAAAACCAAACCGAAAAGGCAATTGTGTTCGAGACACAGTATGAAATAAATAAAAGATAAAAACTTGTAAATGATTTGTATGCTGTATAATGCCATTTTATAGTAATATTATTGATATTACAATTTAATTTAATGCACATACATCATCATAATGTAATTAGAAACAACAGTAGTTTAATTATACTACACAGCAATGCTTAATTATGATGCTATTGATCGTAATTATATTATAAAGCGATGAAGTCAGTCAATCCTTTTGGGAGACCGATTGATGCTAGCTGAATCCGTTTATGTGCAGAAGACACATGATTATCATTTTGTTTGCAATTTGTCAAGTTAAAGAAGAAATCACCATTCAAACTACAAAGAAAAAAAGAAATCTTGATCTCAATTGCAGTTCAGCATTCAAGAAACTCGTTTATCAATCTCCGTAAGGTCTTAATAATTTATCCAAAGCTTTAATGTTAATAAATTTTCTTTATTTATTAATAAAAACAACTGTATTCTCATACGGGAAACAGTAAGACGACAACAACACCATATTTATGGTAAACATAAATAAGCTATAATTATAGATTAAGAACAATAGAATGAAACTCCATTGTAGTGATGATTTTTGTGTCGAAAAGGACTCGTGTTACGTAAGATTAGTCCTTTACCTCTTAAAAATCTTCTTCATCAAAAACCTTTATTTAATGTGAGAATTGTATTTGTGCATGTGTACTTCATTTTCCTAATTACTTATAAGTGTCCATGGATTCAAAGATATCTTAGTCATATGTTAACATATTATATCTTACTTAATTATATTTTTTTTTAGGTTTCTGACATAACTTAATATTTTTAAAAAAGCAATTGACATAATAATAACAGTAAACCTATTACGATGTCGTTCAGGCTTAGGGAGCATTCAAGGCGGTGATTATTGTTTGACTGATATACCAGAGTTCGAATCCAGAGACCGTCATGAATGTTTCCTTCTTTTGCTATTTATCTCTTTTCACTATCTCTTCTTCCGAGTATCTTTCCCTTCTTCCTTTGTTATTTCTCATGGCTTTTTTTTTACAGTAAGCGTAGAGCAGTAGCAATCATTGCAATCAACAAATCAGTCGAAAAGCCTATTAAGAATTACTGCCTGAACAACCTTGGAAAATGCCACAACACAAATCTTCCATCGAGCACTTGATGCTAAATTGAAATCTTTAATCAAGTAAAAACGTTATTTTGTTATTCGTAATCCGATATCGTTCGCTACATACCGACTGCCACTCTCATTCATGGCTTTGATATTCTCCACTCTCTTTCTTTCCATCGTAAAGATGCTGCAGTTGCGGGAGAAGTTGTTTGCACAGATCGGTTGCCGACACTAAACGGGAAATTGACTCTTTTGGGTTGTGTGTTTATTCTTTTCCGTTTAATGAAATTATTCATTCGGTTTTTCTAACTCTGGGGACTGTCTGTCCCTGTTACGCAAAATGCTCCGCAGCGAAGATATTGACAGAATTCATAACAACGTCCCTGATAGCAAGAGTTCAGTTGAATTGCTTTATTAAATGCGATATTCCTTTTCTGAATTGCTCAGCATTGCCGCAGGAATATTGATTCATAGGCAGTATTCTTGAACTAGGAGAGTTTGTAAGTCAAGGAATAAGCAAATTTGATGGAGCCAAGAAAAGAAATAGTAGTTCAACCACAAAGTTAAATTTTCTCATACAATTCATATCACAATATCTCAGAGTCTTGTCTTAGCTTCCACAGATTTCAAATTGTGATGTTATTTGAATTAAAGGAATCAAGTCATACATGGGGTAAATCTGTTGAAGTGTAGACTTGAAACAACGATGATGAGACTAAAACAGGAATGACTTACATAGTTGGAGAAAGTTGATACATCTTAGTTGATCTTTGAAATACTGTTTTAGCTAATTACAAATCGTATGATTAGATTGAACGCAAAGCTCACATCTAAATTCTGTTGTTTTGCTTCTGTGTGGAGCTAAATCCTTGAACTTTGGGTTAATTCTTTTCTTAGTTTCTTTCTTGGATACTTACAACTAAGTTAAAATCATGTCTACATGCTTTAAAAATAAAAGAAGGCCTAATTAGGCTACTGTGTATTTGTTCAGCCAAGGGAAGTGCGTGACCTCGAATGGGCAGAACCGCACGAAAATGTGCTTAGAATATAAATCGCTCATGCCAAAAACTGGTGAGTCATTCTCATGCAAAACTCAGCTGTTGTTTGCTAAGGCCATCCGACGGTGGCGTGCTGTACCTATACTAACAAGTACTTAATCTCAAGAAGTTTGTTGTTCAGATAGTGTAATTATTATAAGCAGAGGGAAATATTTTTGGTATAATACATCGATATTTTGTTTCTTCGCATTGCCACAGTTCTTCTCTTGGACCTTCAATAGGTGATCCTTCAAATGTCTCTCGTGGTAAGACGAGCAGTTTTGCATGGAAATGACTCATACCACTGTTTTTGGCATGAGCGATTTATATACTAAGCACATTTTCGTTCGGTTCTCAGCGTTTGAGGTCACGCACATCCCTTGTAAGTAGAAAACACAACATGCTAGTCTTAGATCTGATTTTCATTTCATTACTTGAGCTATTGACCAAAATATGAATTTTTCTTCCTGTAAACAGAAGACACCTTTAGAATTTTCTTTTCGTTAATTCTTAGTGCTAGATAATTCTTCTTCTTTTAAAAGAAAAGTTCCAGTATTCCAAAGGCCTTTGTAGCTCTTGGGTTGTAGGAGGTAAGGCTACTTGTTTACATCTGATTAATCAAACTCATATCACAGGAAAATGAGTTATGGTTTACTTAAAAAAGATTAATGCCCATTGTTTGACATCTTAGTTTCAATACTTTTCTAATTTTGTTACCTTCACGACCTGATTACTCGACGAAAACGCACAACGAAAAAATAATTCAAGAAGGTACATCCAGTCACTCAGAAGTTACTGCGACAGACACAGACACACACACACACTCACAGACTGAGTAATTTCATGAGTTTCAATTTCTTAGAAACTAGGGGAAAACCTTGCCATCTCCTGACAAACGATAGCATAAGAATAGGAAGAATTTGCTTTTACTTATTATGAATACATATATATTGAAAATGAAATTCTAAATGAAATTCTAAAATATTTTTGATTCAAGCGGAATATAGTGATATACAAGATTTACCTTTTAAAATCGCTTTTGTTTTTGCTAAGAATGCTTCCTGATCTCATGATCTCAGATTTAGCGTGATAAATACATTTGAATTTTATGGAAAGCAAACGAAATAATTGGTTTTGAATAGCTGTGTATCTATATAAATGTGCCTGCCCTGGTAAATAGACGATAGATATACTTCTGAATAAACTTGTATTGTCTGATAAATGTAATCATCAAAACTTAATACATGTTGTTTTTAAAATCAAAAGATTGAAAATTTCCTGACATAATGTTTGATTTCCTAACATAAACCAAAAATAATTGTGATTTTTTCTTTATTAGTCTATTTTTATTGGAAAGTTTGGCTCTTCAGTTACGTATGTCTGTGTATATATATGTTCCCCTAATAACTTTTGAACCCATTGATCTTCTTGAGACTTATTATGCATACCTAAGGGATTTTGCAATCGAAATTTTCCAAAATGTGGCTTGTCGGAAATTAACAACAGAAGGGACAAAAATTCACATTGAAAACTTTTAGAAACAAAACATGTATGTCTAAAAGTCAAATTTCTTATTCAGGAAAAATTACGATTTCAAAATAAACATGTGCTTTTCGAGAAAAAAAGAAAAGTAAAAATTAAGGAAAGACTTTAGGAATCTCACTTAATAATGGTTTTGAGTACTTATTTTAAACAAATGAATTTATCGAAATACAAGGTGGTTATAATTAAAGTTGGCCTATTTAGAGCATCCTGCAGCTGCACCAATAGTCGGAGAGACATCAAAAGTTGTACACATACTATTCAAAGGATGCGCTCAACGATTCTGCAAAAACACAATCAGTTACAAAATCGTCTGCTAGAGGACGCTTTTACAGCTATATTAAAGGAAACGGAAAACAGAATGTTCAAAAACACATTTATTTCATACAAACAGTATTCGACGTTTGAACGAGTCATGTGATATTGCTCAATATGTTCCCTTTGACAATTCCTCACGATATAGCACATCCTTTAGGTATCGCACAACTAAAAATCGCATGGAGTTAGAACGTGGTGGCCAGGTAGTAGGGAACATGCGACTAATTACTCGATCATTGGTAAAGTGTTGACGCAAAAAAGTTTGCACGAATCTTCCAATATGAGGAGGTGCAGAAAAGAGGATGAATCCTGATACTGTCTTTCCTGCAGCTGGGGTATCTCAAAGTTCTGGAGCATGTCACGATATCTAGCCGCAGTCACGGAACATGTCTGAGGACCTATTAGTAGTAATTTCTTCAAAAAACTAAGGACCCAGGATAAAGTTAGATGTGAACCCACACCAGAATGTAAGCTTGGGCGAATGCAGAGGCATTTCCTGGAAAACATGTGGATTTTCCTTGACCCATACGGCAGTTTTGTGTTCATAGTGCCATTCAAATGAAAGTTTGCTTCGCCGCTCTATAGGATGTCCCAAGACGTATGAATAGTATTTGTACAACTTTTGGTGTCTCTCCGACTATTGGTTGCAGCTGCAGGATGCTCTAGATAGACCAACTTTAATTATAATCATATTGTGTAATGAATTGATGAAAAGCAAAGACATTACTCGCAAACAATTTCCGATATTTCGTTAGATTTTGTTATTATAGACTATATAAATCTGCAATTCAAAGTAATCGATGTAGAATTTCTATTTAAAATTCCTCGTCTTCTAATTTGTAAATGGGTAGAAACTACTGAATGAGCATTACGAAGAATCTAAATCGAAGCCTGTGCTAATGTAGACTAATAATATAGGTTTATACCAAATGTTATTACAGCTTATTCTAATAAATAAAATATAAATATAAACCTAATAGATTTCAATTGTAACAATAATCTTATTAATAACACTGTTGCTAAAGTTAAAGAAGTTCAGGATATTTTTTTTAATAACAGCTAATTCAGTATATAACCTTTGAAATCCTTTAAAAAATGTTATAAAGCAGCACCGAACATGGAAATTAGGGACACCTTTAAAAGAAACTCCACAGCTTGCCTTTCCTTGGTAATTTGCAATTAATGCGCTTACTGTTGCTTGCAGTTTCTGTGCCAAATATTTTTACGACCCCCTTTTCAAGGATCATCAAAAACAGAAAGCTGTCGTAAGAATGGAAAAGGTCACAGTCTTACAAAGATGATAAGATTTAAGAATGTACTCGAAACTGTCAGATTTGAAGCTATGGCGATAATAGAAAGAGTGCAGTGGGGAAGTAATGCAATGCATAGATTAAAACCAAATTTTCAGAATTAGATCAAAGCGAGCATTCTGGAAATGATTTAAAATACGGCTTTCTTTAGGGACTGAATATGCTGTTAGAGAAAAATAAAATGCCTTCGTATCGACTTTGGAATCAATGAAAGCTTGATGGCTCATTGGGGGGCTTGTGTAGAACCTTATTCACAAACAGAAACACTGATACAATTACCATGATCAGAACTTATCATTTACTCGGTGAATGATATTTATTTTAAGAAGCTTAAGTTCATAAAAGTTTTTGGCTAAAGTTTTGTCGGACACCTTGCAAAGAACTCGGCGATCCACTTGGCGATCCGGTTATTTACTGGTTTACTGAAATCTAAAGAAATTACCCAACAAAATGACTGCCAGTTATTTGCATTTGTTTCTGCATTAAAAGAACAAATCTCAGGTTTTCGCTTCATATGCAATTGAAAACATTTAATATGACTAAAAAAAAGTGGCTATATCAGCAGGGTCTTGACTTCTACATCAGCAGGGGTGTTGGGATGGACAAACTGATGAACGTAGTGACAAATGCACTAATCATCCAGATAACTTTGTAGAAAAATAATGTATCGTTCCAATTTAAGGGATATCTGATTTTATATCTGAAAATAACTGATTTTCTTCCAATTAAGGTTTGCTTTTCGTACACAAGCTTTGTCAACGTATTTTTTTGATCTACGTACGCACTGGTATTAATATTCAACTTCAAGGTAGTTAATATTAATATTTACATTATGGAAATCCTCCAATGTGATTTTTCTCTTTGTTCGTCCCTTTAAAACGGCTGGAGGATTTCCATAATGTTATGTTGTTTCTTGATAATACAACTGTAACATGAGTATGAACCATTTCTTATCCACCTCATCCATCCCTCAAATTTGACACTCCCCCTTCCCCCATTAGATTTAGTCCTCACTTTGTAATGGATATATGACTTTATTCCTTAGATAAGATTCAATTTAAGTTTCTTATTTAAAATAATTTCGTTTTTATCTTTTTATCCTTAATTTTAGTATCTCAGTACAGTATCTAAGACAGTCTATCGAAAATTGTAGTTCCTCCATAGTGGTTTTAAATAATTAGAACTCAAAATTTATTTTCTATAATACGGTCATCGTCATGAATGATGATGAATGAATGAATGTACATGATGATCGAATGAGAATTTACGAAAACTGAAATTTGATTTAAAGTATTCAGTATAAAATTAAATTGAATCAGAAATTCATAAGGATGTTTTTATAGATTCAAAATGTTAGAGGTAAACGAAATTTGCTTTAAGAAATAAGATAAAAATAAGAAAAGTTGAGGGAACTCTTGGCTTAAAAGATTGGTTTTATTTTTCAGTTGAAGTTTAAAGTACCTATTTTTACAATCTCCTTACAAGACATCTATGAAGATATTTTAGTGAAAATTCATGCTTGTAGTTGCTTTGTCTAACAGTTTGATATCATTTAGTACTGATACTCAACTTGGCAATTACTTGCTACTGTTGATATTTACTTTATTTTGCACAGAAACGGCAGAATAATTGATTCCGAAGGTACTTGAATTATTGATGCAGTAGAAAAGATTTACAGTAGTTCACTTGTTACTATTTTAGTGATATTTGGTGAAGAAAGTCAACAATAAAGTCAGAGTGCTTGGTTGTTTCTTTGATCGCTCACATATTTCAGTATGTGATTTTTAATGCAATAGAGACTAATCTGAGCCAGATAGGAATCTGAAAATAAATTACTGAAAGGAAGATTAACACGTATAGAAGAATGAAGGAGCAAAACCAAGCCCACGCCGAGATTCGAACCCAGATGAGAGCTTACAGCGCAGTGCAGAATAAAATTACTTAGATAAGAAGATAAAAGGTAGCTATATTTTCTTTGAAATATGCAGTACGTTCAAGTAAAAATGAACGTAAAATATTCTTTTGTTTCAATTAATTTTAACATTTAAATGAAGTAATTAAAATATAAGAAAGCAAGAAAATTGAAAATGAAACTGAAAGCACATCCACCTAGCGGTAGATGAAATAACTATTAAAATAGGACAGTTTAACGTGCAGGAAGTATAACAAGAAAAGGAGAAAGGAAAGAATACACATAAAGTTTGCTTTTACACCTTGGACCGTCATCGACGGGAATCTGAAATAGGTGAAAGCAAATTTAATGTGTATTCTTTCATTTCCCCTTTTCAAACTACCATAAGCTTCATCACATTTTCGTCATTTTCATTTCTGTCATTATCAATTCTTTAATATATTTTTTTTTAATTTTCTACATTAAGACGTTCAGGGAAAGAGTTTCACTTAGAAAAGCTAAACCGTCTTTAGTCTGTAAATAAGTATGCCAAGATTCAAGAAGATTCACCAGTTCAAAAGTAATTGAGGAATGCAAGTAAAAACACATGCAGACTTAATGGTTCTATAAGCCAGATTTTCTGAGGGAGCTTAACTAAAAAATATAATTTTATTGACAACAGTTCTCCATTATAATTTTAAATTTGTAATGATAATAGTTTCAAGCGTAGACTTTTAAATTAAACGACAGATCAAACAACCTTTCCCTTTAAACAAACACAATAGAAATATACGAAGTATTGCCTGAGGTTGTTGTTGAATGTTAACATTGCTTCATGACTTTCAATTGAAAAATTTACATTTGTAAGATAAATACAAAGATAAATAAATTTATGATTCTTAAAATTCTGCTTTGAGCTACAAACTCTAATAATGAGGTTCACCTCGTTTTATTAAGGATTTATTCTGTTTGTTTATTCTTTGAAGGATTAGGTGGCTTAAATCTTGCGGATGAAAATAATTTCTAAAGCTAATATCTTGATCTTTAAACAAGGGTTCATTCAACTACATAGTTTTAAATAAACCTACGTCTAATTTGCGTTCAAGCATTATTGTTATACAATTAAAAAAATAATGGTCATCACAAAGAATCAATTAGCTTTACTTCTCTTTTCATATAATGAAATAATCTACTTTTAATCCAACTTAATTATGTGCAATTACCATAAAGTAATATAAAAACCTTAAGAATAATCGAAAACTTATAAAATCCCTTGTGTAATCTTTTTTGAATATTTCTTTGCTTTTTTTCTAATCATACAAAATGATTACATCTCTGGGTTTTTTTGGTATTTTTTTTTTTGCTGTTTTCAATATCCAACTTTTGAAGAGATATCGTTTTCAATGTCACCCATTCAGAGATTTTTAATAGATTATCTTATTATTGATTTAATTAAGAATAAACTGCAATGACGAAAAATGCTTCAAAAATTTTTAAATATTGATAGATTATCTTAATATTGATTTAATTAAAAATAAATTGCAATGATGTGAATATGATTGCAATATTCACATCCAGTTTTTGAATATATTCTATTCTTTTGCTTTCTTTATTTATTTAATAATTTACTTACTTGGTTTTTGGTTGAATGATAGATAGGAATAGATAGATAGATAGGTAATTGATGTGTGATTTAGAAATAGATTAGCTGGTGACGTACAACATTGAGAAGGATTGTTTAAGTAAAAAAAGGTTGGAAATCGCTGCTTTACATCCCACGGTTTCGGGTGGAATTACCATAGGAATCATTGCGATCGAAATTCAGTTTTAGTAAAATTCCTTCGATTACGTAAGTAATTTTTCTTTATTTTTTTCTGGATTTCCTTGTCGAACTTATATTTCAGGAATAAAAAAAAAATAATATATATTTTGATAACATAAAGCTACGTATAAATATCATATTTTATAGTCATAAGCTGTAGTAAAGTAATAATAGTCATAAATAGTTACTAAAGTAATAGAAATGCTCGCGTTTTCTTTCCATTGCAACATAAAAAATAAAAAAACAAAAAAAGGCAAAATTTTGAAGTCAAAATTTCTTGAATTCGTCAAATTCTGAATAATTAATAGCTACAGTAACTTTTTTATATATAAATTTTGCTATTACTATTTTAAAATTTGCTGTGTTTTCAGCTTACAAATGTTGCTCACTGAATTTGATGAACCCCTTTAACTTGTTAAAATGGTGGTGATGTTTTAATTATGGCAATAAAAACACTTGTTACTAATGACGAAGTCTGAAATGTGTTGATGGTTAGTCGTTAGCACATTTTCTATGGACGGCATTCACTAGCCATAGGAGCCACTGGAGAATCCGATGCCATATACATTTCTGCGAGGTTGTTTATAGGCTCTCATAAAAATTCCATTAGATATATTAAGTGACCGAGAGTAGTTTCCATAAAGCATGTTTATGCTATTCTGATTACTTTTCCCCCCTTGCCTCTCTTCCCTCCATCCCTTTGTGCCTTTGCAAGGATGGTGGATTGCACCTGGAATATTTCTCGACGATTTTCGCCCAGTGCTTTCTAATGATGTCCTGCGGTCTAAGCAATCATCATGCAAAGCAAGTTTCCTGGCAGGTAGGGTAGGCTCAAGGGGAAATATTGGGTTAGACGACAGACATTCACAGAAGGGAAAAAGCAATTTTACCATGATCCGTTGCTAATGGCATTTTCTCTACCTTCCGTCCATAGTAAATTCTTGTATTAGAGTTCATACGCGTCTCCTCATTTGCTGAATGTCATCGTAATATCCCTTTTGAGAAGCAGCAATGATAAAAGAAGAACCATCATTTCGTCAATAGATAAACGATAATGAATGGAAAATAACTTAAGAAACAAAAAAATAAAAGCCTGGCATGTAAGCTGTGAAATAATAAGACTATTCAATAAAAATTAGTTAAACTGAATTTTATTTAGCTTTAGCAAAAAATTGTGAACTGTGAGCATTTATTATATTCAGATAATAGAATATGTAGTCAAGGTACTACATATTATTAATTGGGCTGCAGATAGTTCTCTCTTTGAAAAAAAACGATGAAGAATCACAGAAATATGAATTATTTTTACTGTTTAAAAAAAAGAAAAATTTTTTACCCCAAGTCATTCATAAAGAGATGGTAAGAATGCATGAGAGTTCGAGTAAAAGTAAATTGTTTCTCAAGCGTTTTTATTTATTGCGTAAAATTGATTTGAATTATTGTTATAAAATAAGATCTCCAATTCCAGAACTGTGATTCCGTCTCATATTTTTTTTCCAGTTTTTTATCCTTAATGCGGTCTAAAAACATTATGAAATTAAAAAGAATGTCTTCTACATTTCTGCATTTTGCAATAATAAAATATCTGCAATTAATTTGTTAACTGCTATCGCATCACAGAAAAAATGCGATTAGGTAAGTTTCCTAATTTCTTTCCTCATTTCTAATTGCATTAACATGGTAAATCTGCTGAAGAAACAAAAAATTCGCTTCGACCCTCCGTAGCATTCTTTGGAATCCCAGGAATGCTTCCCGGTATTTGTTATTTCCAAAATTCTGTTTTTAGATTGTTGCCAAACACTGTATCTTCGTAACAAAAGCTCGGTAGACCCTTAGTTTGCCAGCACCATCAGCATTTGGAGAATCATTGAGGCTTAAAGAATGGTTATTAATATTTTTTCTTCTTCTTTCTCATTATGATACGACTATCGGAATTTCATTATCGGCAGCCTCCTTTGCCAGACGTTGTCTCGTATAATCCAATGGATCTTATATGGCTTTGCTAAGGCAGCGTTTCGGGAGGATAAGAAAGCAAAAAGAAAAAGAGTCGGCAACAAAACACACTGTAAACATCACAACGCATTTGCTTCTGGGAAGCGGACTTCCTTTAATTTAGTAAATGAAAGAGGCCATGGATAGAAAGCTTTTCAGGAAATTAAAGGTTTGTTGAAAAACTGAATATTACAGTAAACAAAAGAAAAACATCCCTAATTTTTGTTAACAGATTTTTTTTTTTACTATGTACATATTATTAAGCAATTTAATTAAGAACAACAATTGTGTTTTGGAATATCTGAAAATTTTGATTGGTTTATTTTTGGAAGAACAACTCTGAGTTTGTTTATGGAATGTGTGGTGAAAATTTGATGTGAAGTTTGGATTGCAAAGTTTTGCCGCAATATTCCGAATATTCCAAAATAATTAAGTTACACTAACGAAACTGAAAATTAGTGGGTTTTTTTAATTGAAAATTAGGGGGTCACAGTAGGTATATGTCACTGTTAATCTTTTGATATTACAAATGGATAAAATACTTTCAACGATCAAGAAGTCTAATGATATATAGTAGATTTTCATTTAAAAGATAGTTTTCGGATTATTTGAATATTGTATAAAATTTAAATACAAGTATATTATTTCGTATCTGACCTGACTGTATACCAAGATCACGAAAGTTCGTGTTAGCCACATCAAGATTAAATATTATACAACATGTTTAGGCTTTACTACAGCTTTGGGTAGATTACGATAGTCTACATTGTAGTTGCTTTGACACAGAAGAAAGAAATGGAAAACCCATGGTCACTCTAGAAATCGAAGACAAATCTGAACATAACAGTTAAGCTGAAGAGTCAGAGGTCGAGATCACTCTGCATGCTTTCACCAAATATGTTGCCATATTTCACCAATGGCCATAATTCTTAATCATGCCTTCAAGTTATACAGTATGATAGAAATTATTCAAAAATATGAGTAAAACAAACCAATTAAATTGATAATTAAAAACAAAGTTTATCTTTGAATTTACAATAATAATATGGGCAAGCCCAAGATATAATGAATGACGATAATATGGAACAGCATATTATTTTTACTTTAATTCATGAACAGTTTACAACAGTTCAACAAAGATATTGCTGAGAAATAAACCAGGAATGCTAATTTCGAGATAATTGCCATACACCTTTTGCATTCCTTTGTAACTGAACTATATTTTTTTCTCTAACTAAATGTTTGTATTAGAAGTTTTTGCTTAAACTTTTTAATGATGTTTGGAAATGATATAATCTAGATAAGTATTTATACTTATGCGTGCTATAAAATTACGGAGAAGCTTATAAACTGTTATTTCTGATCTTCCACTTGACCTACATCCTCATTCTAGTTTGATAAATGATTTTTCCAAAATTGATATATTAGAACATGATATATTTAAAGAAAAATAATTATGTTATATTATTTTTAACAAGAACCGAAAGAAAAGAAAGTTGCTGGAATATCAATTATGAATTTGTTTAGTTGCATTTCATGATTTACTTCTATGGTCAAATTAGAGTTTAACTTGAGTGAACCCAGAATGTTGGAAGAGGCAAATTCAAAATGGCACCTGCATTGTGGTTTAACCATTTTCAATAGCTTTAGTTCCCATCGTAACAAACCCAGGAGCAACTGAGCCTCTCCATGTCCGACCTCTTCTGTGCTTCCGTGCATAATTTATGAGTACAGACTTCTGGTGTTACTGATGGGTGAATAATTCCGTCACGGTGGAAAAATCGCCTGGCACGAATGTAGCGGCTGGGAAAGCATGTAATGTTGTAATAACATTTCTCCATTTAGGCATTATTTTATAGAGAGGAACAGGGGAAGCACATGCTTTGTTAACCTTTGGTCGGATAAAGGAAGCACTTCTTATTTTCCGAATGGAATAACCCTCTAATTTTTTACGGAAAAAAAAGAATGATTTTAAAGGAACATTTCGTTGCGTAGATGACTTATAATTTATATCATGTCAATAAAAGTGCCAGAAATAGATTCTCGAATGACAAATAGTTTCCTGATTAGTAGTACCTGAAAAAAGTTGAATTTTAACATTTTAATCTTTATTTTCATCTAAGAATAAGAATTAGTGACCAAATCGATTAAGAGTAGCATTAACACATCACTGAATATCGAACAGAATCCAAAAGATTCCACATTGTAAAAATATAAGGTAAAAGCGTAACCCGAAATAAACGTTTATATCTATAGACTGAAACTACTGTTCGGTTTTGTTTACGAGAGCCTTCAACGCTTTTGCTCATGCGTCAGGTCTCCTTCGATTTCATTGAAATAGGGGTTGTTTACTTTTTATTAGAGTTAGTTTACAGGTAGCTGCGTTCTATTTGCGCTTTTCAGGAAAGAATTACGGAAAGAATAAATACTATTGCAGAAATGCTCCTCCTTTATTTTTTTCTTAAAAGCGAAAATGTCCAAAAGAATTTCTTAGGAAAGTGCCAATCTCAGCGTATCACCCCTCTGCGGAGTAAAGTCGTCCGGTAGTGGTGGGTCTGCTTTTTGAAAACGAAGACAGTATTCTTCGATTCTATTTAAACCTCTAACAACAACCTTAAAAACTGGAGTACATAGAAGATGAAAATATTGTGCAAAGCTGCAGTTGAAAAGATCATTTAAATTATTCCGTTATATGGATATCTACTTTTCAGTCTACTTTTCAGTCTACTCTCCCAGGAAAGCGAGGCTCATTTATCGCTCTTTATTACAAATGTGTTCTAATTTATGATAACACTGGATGGAGCTTCTGAAATTTACTACGCATATTTAAAGAGAAAACATTACATTTGAAATTGTTTCTATACAGCTTCAGGTCGTGAAGTCGGCGTATGAGGTTGCCAAAAATTCCCATAGAAAAGCATTAGAATCGAAATAATGTCAACGTCATTAATAGGCATTAATTCTTTAAATTAATCTCCTAATTGCGCGTGCATTGATATTAAAAATAAATCGGATTTTAGCAACTTAAGGTAATAATGAGGATTTTTTTCCCAAAACAATGAAAAATTCTACTGTTTTATTCTTCTTGAAGTGTGTTTTCTGAAGGATCCACAGAAATACTCTGGGGCGGAAAAACAAAAGAACAAAGCGTGAGATTGAGAGTTTTCTTTCTCATCTTGGAATAGATACTGAGCGGGTTTTCCTTTTTTTTTCAATTTTTTTTAACCTGAAAACGAAATATTTTAGAAATTACGTAGCCATAACACTCATCTTTATAGAAAAGTTCATATCGATCAATACCGCACTGACACACAAGAACGCAAGATAGCGTGAAGTTACATTTACCTACTCAGATGAGGGAAATATATAAAAGAAATGTTTTCTAAAAAGTTTTTTTCAAAAAAGCAAGCGGAAATTTTTTAAATAACTTTTAAAAAGTTTTAACTAGAAAAAAAAAATAATTAGTCAACAAATAAAGACCGTAATAGCCGTTCCGCCATGGTCGAGCGGTCTAGACGGCGGTCTGCCAAGTGGTCGATGTGTCGGAAACCCTGGTTCGAATCCCGTCTTGGGCATGACTGTTTCTTTCTTCTTCTGTGTTTCGTCCGTTTCTCCGTGGGACTTATAATTTCAGGGTTATTTCTGGCAGAGATGTGCATCTCGCCCCCCCCCCCTTCTTCAATTCCCTAGCCACTCTGACGTTATCAGGTAGGCAGATCGTGGTCCAAAAGTTGACGGTTGTCAATAAAAAAAAAGACCATAATGTTTAGAGAACCATCGTATTTCGATATTTGGTTCGCAATTTTTAACTAAATAAAGGGATTCTCAACAGTATTTGTTTTATAACCACTGGCATCATCACTAAATTAAAATTTGATGGAGTTTGAAGTCAGAAATTGAAGTTTTGCCTCTTTCTTTCGTTCCAATTATACACATCCAATGACTTATGCATTGTTGTATTAAATACATAGTGTGGCTAAAAAAAAATTGCCAATAAACATTTTTAGTTTATTTTCTTTATCCTTTTTTAAACCTTCTAAGCAATTTAAAGCATTATTTTTTGGTATTTTCCTATATCTCATCAAGTGGTTGTGTTTCTTCCTTAACGTGGTTGATCTCAGATGATCCAGTTTCTACATAATTATATTCTTATATGTGAAATTTAATTATCTTCAGTAGCTTATGGATTTTCAGCACCAAATATACAACTCTTGGTTCTTACGTAACATGAACCTTAAAATGAGTTTCTAACATCAAAATCTAATCAGTTCACGAGAACATGATTAAGCCCTCAAAACTTAAAACTTTCGTAATACTGTATTATGGTTTGCTTTAATTAGTTTACGTGTGTATAGTGTGACTTATTGTTAAATGTCAAGTTTCACGAAAATTGATACACTAATAAATTAATTAATTTTATATTTACCTTACCAACAGGTTCTCTCACAATTGGATATAAATTTTTTTGGCCTTAAATGCATTAGATAAAACGAAACGAGCAAGTGAAGCAGTAAACAAAAAAAATATAAATAAGAAAACCATAATTTGAATATCGTTTACATGCATTTTCAGTACATGAAGAATGTAAAAAATAACAACGAGAAAGTGCAGAATTTCAGCTTTTAATTTTAGCTTTTATGACAAGATATCCAAAAAAAACAATATTTTTCTTCTCCTTTTCGTTTTATTCTTTTTATTTATTCAGAACTAAAGTATTAAACTTCAATAATAATAATGAGAAGAAGTACATTAACAAGAACTTTTTTACTTTTATCAGATAAGAAAACATGAATGAAAAGAAAAACACTTAAAAAAATAATATAAATCTCCACAATAAATTCGCAAAAAAAGAGATAAATTAATTCAAAATACAGTATAAATCAAGGGCTGTACAATGAATAAACAAAAATGCCTTTCTGGTCTATTATCAGAGAGAATCGGAACGGCCGTTTCGTTCTGCTTGGGACTCATCAGCCCAATGTCTGGGTTTGTTATCGGGGAGGGCGAATCGATATAATGAATTCCAAGCAAGACGAAACGGCCGTTCCCGATTCCCTCTGATAATAGACCAGAAAGGCATTTTTGTTTATTCATTGTGCAGCCCTTCATTTATATTTTGAAATATGTTTTTATAGGTCTCTTTATATATTTATTCCAATAAACGTAATTTGAATTAACTGTGTTTTTCAATTATCCATCCCCAAATACCACTGATCACTGACGTTTGATTGTATTTTAAAATCTTACCGAAATTTTCCGTTTAATTTCTTTATTTGAGATAAATTAATTGTTAGAAATTCAAGTTTTATTTATTATGAAAGGAATCTATAAAAATGGAGTTTACAGAATTATTTTTAAGATAGATTTTCAAATTATAGTTATTTTGTGAGTTTTTGTTTTTGTGCTTATGAAATTTTTGTAATACACTCACTTCCAAAAGTTAAGCACGGAGAAGAAAAATATTAATTTCCGTAAGAGATCTGAATTAAAGAAGCTGAAATTTGCTTATCTGTGATTAGTTTCCAAAATTTCACAAAAATATCAGATATATTTTGTCGAGAATGACAGGAGCAACGCGTATAGACCGAAAACTCCTATTTCACACAATTATAATTACTCTAGGTTACATTAACTTCGACTTAATTTCCCCTATTGATAAAAACAAAAACAAAAATCGTAAATTTCTGTTAGGCCTACCAAATAATCTTCTAAATCCGAATTTCTGCTTTTAATCCTAAGATATCCTCTATCCTAAGAAAACAGTAACTACTATTTTTTTCACACCAGGCATCAAATGTTCAAAACTCCATTATTATTCAGATATAATAATAATTCAACTAATATAATATACTTAGTGAAATAATTTTTCATGCAACTTATTAACATCCAACAAATGAGTCAAGTGAAGGCTGGGGATAATTTTAATATTATTAAATTAAGAAATTATTAATTAAATATAATTACTGTGATTGGTTCTAAACATTTTTTAAAGAAGTTTTGTTGTGTTTATGTTTTAATGATTTTTTTTCCTTATTTAATTTTTTGTTTGATCTCAGATACGAGGAAAGGGATAAATTCTCCTTTATAAGTCTGTCTGATCGGCATCTATAAATCTCAGTCAGTCAGTTTATTAAGGCTAAGGGTCAGTTTCATGTTTCAGCACTATCCAATATCTTTGGTTTTATCCTGCAACAACAGAAAGCGTTGCATAAATCTCTATTAAAGAGCAGTTTGGCCGCCTGATAAGGTTTTTCCTGTGAACTGCAATAAATAAATTCTGAAGTCGCGTGCTATGTATTTCCCTGTCGCTTCAGAAGTTCCTCCGAAGTTCGAAATGTGTTAAAAGTATAAGAGAACAAATTGGATTGTTTTAACAGAAGGTTGATTTTTAACGTAAAATCACAAAAACATTTTAATTGTTTTCTTTTATGATATTTATCTTTATTTTATATTTTTTTAAATTTATTTTTTAATGATATCTAATTACAAAATTAATTCAAGGAACTAAAACTGTTTTAAAGTTATTAACAAGAAAACAGGGTGGTTACTGAAGAACAGCGGATTCCCATAATTTTTTTGATTGACAAATCTCTTCCACCATTACATTATCGAGAATCTTCAAGTGTGTAAGCAAAAAAGAAAGGGAGAAAAAAGGATATACGCCGTTGTGAATTGATTCTCACACCGTTGGAGGACATTACTGTGGAAGAAAGGAATAAGGATGTGGAAGGGTGGCCTCTCCACCGGTTGGTGTCTGAGGTTTCTGGACTGTCGGGGATATAGGCATGTATGTTTCAGTGGCCCAGTAGGCTTGGTGGAAACTGGATAGCAACATCAGTGATCACCCTGCTTTTAATTCTCTACAGAAAAAGCAGGGTCTTTTGTGTAGAAGGCTGGAGGAGCTGGAGGAGAAAAGACTGGTAAACAATCCCAAGAAGCCCCACTGCCAGACAATGCAAATATTACTATTCAGAGGGAGACATTCCCTAAAAGAAATAGAGAAAAATCTTTCTTAAAAATACAAATGTAAATTAGTTTAGCTTACCAATTACATGAAATGCTTTATTTTAACATTTACAAAAATAACTTATTCTCTGTTCAAAACAACTAGAACAAAACATAAAAAAATATAAAAGAGAATTATATATTCAGTTACTAAAATAATATAATTTTCAGAATTAAAAACATTATTTAAAATTTGAATGCTGCGAACGAAAATATCTATTTGTAATAAAATTAAAAATCAATGTATAGTAAAACTATTTTTAGTCGAATTGTTTAGAAATTCTTCTTGAAATACAAACATTCATCAGTGGTAAACGTTAATAATTTTGTATCCTTTTGAAGAAGCAAAAGGATGTGGCTGATTCTTATTGAAAAAGTAATTCAATATGTTACCACTTGTCATTATTGGAATTCGATACAGTTTTGAAAGAATATTTATTGAATTTGTGCTACGTTTGCTGCGAATTTTTCTTTGTACTGAAGACGAAAAAATGGTTTGTTGGCATTTAATCAATTCAAGCTACTTTCGTTATTTTTTTCCATTTCTGTCATTCTTTTTCATATTTCTTATCTTTTTACTTTCTCCATACGATAATAATGGGAAAATATAATAATCATGCAAGCGACACGTAATTGCAGTATATATTTTTTTTAATCTTTTGCAATCTTTTTTTAATGCATTTAATTATTTGAACTTTTTAAAACTTATATATAAAACTGGACAGCAATTGTATTTAATATCCATATCCCGCTTTTAACGGTAATTTAGATCATTTGCTTCCTAAAACAATTTTTTTAGGGCTCTGTGTGTGTATGGATGTCTATTATTGAAAATTTTGTGGGCGAGATAATTTAAAAACTAAGTAACCGATCTACACCAAACTTTCATATTTAAGAGGTTAAATGCTATTATCTAAATCATTATGTTTTTGGAATATGTTGGTAATGTGGGCCACACTTTACATAAAAGACGAAGCAGTGAAACAGAACTTAACAGAAATGCATCTTTTTTTTCTATATATATAAAGATTACATATGTTGTTGTTCAAATAATAGATTAGATTTTGATTTTGTAGCATCTATTTCAGTGCAACTTCACAATAAGGACCATACACAGTGCTCTTTAGTAGCCTTATTCAAAGAATAATTCACGAATTTATATAAAATTTATTATTTGAAAATTTAAAATTACTGTATATATCTTATTAAATTTGGTTTACATTCACTTGTCTTACGGGCCAGTTTTCATTAAGGGCGAAAATACAATAACCTTAATTAATAATGAACTGATTTACATCACATTTCTGATTTATGACCTTTCTGCCTATATCTCATTAAATTTTTATGTTTATACACCTATTTTAAGGTCCACTTTTCTTAAACCTCCAAAAGTATACCTTTTTGTAGCTCAACTAAAAATGACGTATTTTAAATTTATTCTTAATTTTAAAAATGTACGATTAGATGTGATTAGAAGTCATCTTATCTACATTATTTAAGAGCAATTTTAATATGGGCTAAAACTTCCTGAATGATTAAAACAGTCAGGTTATTTTCTGATACGATTTACATTTCTTAGTTGGAGAAAAAACATGCAATAGGTTTTGGTTGATGCTTATTATAAATGTCTTTATGCCAGTAAAATATTTAATATTAAGTCATTAATTCTTTGTTAATTGCTACTTATTTTAGTTATGAATTATTTTTGATTCAATAAAATAATAAATAATTGTTATAAATAATACTTATTTTACTATTGACATGTCAAAGATAAAGTAAATCTGGCAAAGCATTCTCTTTAGAATAAAATGAAATCATATTCTTTAGTTGAAGCAAACTTACCTTGGTAATGTAGGAATAGAAATTTACAGTTCATCTTCAAGAAATCAAAAAGTCAATTTACTTAAGGATGACATTATAACAAACGAATGGCATTTAATGAAAAGTATAATTCAAAATGGAACTTCCCCTAATTTTCAAACTTTGTACATTTTATTATTATAATATTGGACCACACATTTATTTTAATAATATTAAATATATTATGTAATATACATTTACGGATTAGTTTCGGGTGGGAAATTATAAATCTGTACTAAATTGTACAGAGCAATGTTGAGCATGAATACAGTGTGGAAAAGTAAGGACATCGGTCTTTCGACTAAACGCAGACTAGTCAATGCCATAGTGTTTCCTATTGCATTGTATGGATGCGAAAGTTGGACAATGAAGAAAGCTGATTGGAGGAGAATAGATGGGTTCGAACTGTGGTGTTGGAGACGCCTATTACGAATTCCATGGACAGAAAAGGTTACAAACAGGGAGGTTTTGAAACGCATGAAACCTGAAATTTCACTTGGCGGGAAGATAAATAGAATGCAGCTAAAATATTTTGGACATGTGTCACGATCTGATTCACTCGAGAATGCTATAATGTTGGGAATGACGAATGGAAAAAGAAGGCGTGGTCGACCGAGGATCACATGGATAGACACCATTAAAGCAATCACAGGCCTAAGTTTAGAGCTGTTAAAAAGGAAGGCACAAGATCGGAAAGAGTGGCGAGAGATGACCCATCGAATCGCCAAGGGTCGGATGCGGCTGAATGGATAAAAACACAAAACACTAAATTGAGCCTTTGTACCATTTTTCTTTTACTTCAGGAAATTTTCGGAGATGATGTCTCAAGCTTAGAGCTTAAACAACAAGCATTGCTGATCATACTCTAATACATGTTATGTTGGAGTGCCAAAATGTGAATAGAAATACTTATATTCCCCCTTTTCTAATCTGCAGCCCTTAGAAGTTTTCTGTCAAGATTTCAGTCTCAGTACAACTATTTCTCTTTTACATTCCGCAATGGGTTCTTCAGTTTTCTTTCAGATATTAGAATACAATTTAGTATTGCGCTAATCTCAAAAATAGCTCAATAATATTCACAAATTGCCACAATATAAAATTTAAGGAAAGTCTGTCCAAATGTTCGTGATGAAGCAAATAGACGACAGAGAGATCAACAAACAAACCACTTTTCTGCTAGCTTCCAACTTATGCATTTAATTCTTAAAATTACGTAAAAAGTAAAGTGCTTTCATAATGATTGAGAGTAGGACCTTGAGAACGTGCATGGTATTAATAACAAGAATATAAATTTATTGCATTCAATTTTTGCTACATTTCATGTTTCCTAAGAATCATTCTATTTGTTATACAATATTGTAAAATTCGGATAGAATGGAAAAACAGAGATAATTCTGCAGATGATAATAAGTTCTACTTAAAAGTATTAAAGTGATAATTTGTGCATAGGATTTCTTCTAATTTTCTTTCTATCATTTGAAAAATTTGATTAAGAAAATTAATTTTAAAGTTTAAAATCAATTTTTTTGTGCCCTGCTGAAACTGTGGTTTATGCTTCGTAAGGTTTATTCATATTTCTGCGGTTTACTTTATTTACTGTATATTTTAAGCTTAGTTGTAATTAATGGGCCTACGTGATTCCGAAGTCATGTTCTCAGTCTTTACCAAGTAAAAGAGTTTCGAAACGGCAGAAATCTAGGATATTTCATTTGCTACTGAATAGAAGCAATAAGAAAAGCAGCAATTTCTTCAACTTTAACTCATGTATTGCAATTAAGTTAGTTAAATCGATTGTTATTTCTATCCTTGTTAATGTTTCTATATAAAAAACATTTAATTGAAATCTCAATGACGTATTATCTGGCCTTCGTGTTCTGAATTTGCAAACAAATTCTTCTTTTGGCTTCGCGATTTTCTTGCATTTATTGTGATAGAATAAAGTCAAAGTAAGATTAGATTGTTCGGTTTTGTTTGTTGATGACTGACTTTGCACAGAATAGCTTTTAATTCCTAATCTGTTGATGCATCTTAGCTTCCTTTATCGGAAGACGATAACGAATTATACTCGTTCTGTGCGACATCAGTCCTCAATAGTTAAAATTGAATAATCCTCTCGAACTATGAATGACCCCGGACAGAAGTCAATGCTCATCAAGTGAGATATCGTTAGTAATATCGTTATTTATCTGTTTCACAAGGTCTGCATCAATTGTTTGAAAAAGGGCTTAGGTAACTGAAATGGAAGTATTGGAAACTGTTAACATTCTCCACAAGAAATGCAATCTGCACAACAGAATTGTGCATTAACAAAATCATATTTCTAAGCTTTCTAACTTCTACGAACCCATCAATAAGAGAACGATGAGTGAAAAAATTACCTTAATGTAAGTGATTTCATAAAAAAAAACTGTTTAAGAGTACAATGGAGTTTAATAATTATTCTTTTTTTTTGTCAAATTCATCTGAAGTTAGTCGTAAGGTTCAATTAACTTTTCAATCTGATGTTCATTGTAAGGTTCTCAAAAACAGTTTTTACTTCCCCAATAACCGTTTTATTGGAGAATAAAATTCATTTCAACGAGGTCCTGGTGCTGAAATAACATCGATCGTTAATCAATAAAAGGAATTATAATAAGCAGACTAGCATGTGAAGCCAGTCTTTTCTTTGACTGAAGAAGGGGAAATTATCATGTCCTGTTGTCTATTGCGAAAAACGCACAGGAAAGGCTATCGACATTTCTAGGAAAAATATTATATTACTATTTGGGCCTAAGTATATTTTTTTTTTATATAAGTACATTTTCTATAAGTAATTTACCGATTGAGGTATCTTCAAGAGAGGAGATATTTTAGGAGAATCAAATCTTAAAATTAAAAGATCGTTTCTACATTACATGATGTCTGATATCTTACGGTTTTGAACAAGTTAGTAATTCCAATAATGCTTCATATTACTTTACCCTCACTTTTCACCTGGTTTTTGATTTTACATTAATAAAAGCACTGATTAATAATAATTTTAAATTCCCATGCAACAAAAGTGACAGATAGTGAATGCTTACTGGAAAAATAAATATTACAAATTTTCAATAAACTCCATCCAACTAATGCAGCTGTAAGGAATCAATATGTCGCAGACTATCCAACAAGCAAACTAATGTGATCTGAGTTACCAAATATAGTGGAAATCCAATATTCACCTTCTGTGAAGAGCCTGACAATGGTATCGGTATCCCATTTGCAGCAAATCAGCTGGGAAATACAACCACAAATGTAATAGGACAAATTCCCCTAATGCGGTCATCCAGCCAAACGCTTGTGGTTGACGAATTATCTAGAAATGCCGAAGATGAAAAATTCTGTGTTATGTTTCAGGGGAAATTGAAGATCGAATTCACTGGATATTTCCAGCATATACATTCAGTTAATAAAATGAAATCAATAAACAAATCTTCAAAGTTCTGTTTCTGTTTGAAACATTAGCATCAAAGACACCATCGAAGAAAAATACTTGGTGATTACGGAAGATACTTTCAAGGTTTGTAAAGAAGTTGTAATGTACCTCAAACATCTTTACACAAAATTTAAAATTGAACACTTTGTGCTCTTCGTAGTGTATATGAACCACCACGTTGCCCATAGACTTTCCTTTTGAAATTTGGATAGAAATGTACAGTAGAGGAGAAATTCTGAGAATAACGTTAGCATTGGATCATTAAAAAAAAATATTTTTGTGAAAATTTTGTCTAATGAATTTTAAAAGTGGTTAAAATTAATATTTTATTAGTTAAATCCATTTTGATTTTTCTTTTCAAATAAAATGTTCCAGAATGAAAGATTGAGGGGCATAATCCGGCCCTTTCATAAATTTCTGTTTAAAATCATAATTTTGAAAGCTATTTAACTGTAAACAACTATTTTCAAGCAAGAAAACTGATGCTGATACGAAGGAAATTTAAATAAAAGAAGCTTGCGTAGTCAATTACGAGATCTCCATTTGTAACAGAGTCGAATTTTAGGCTAAAACCGGAGGATTTTTCACCTTGCAATTGATATTTTTAATTATACGGAGGTACACTAATAAAAAGAATCGATTTGTGTTGACTTAGCCACCGCAGTCATCACATGTTGAATAGTATGACTGTATACAAGCTTAAGACAGAGCTCAAATGGGTTGTCGATTTAAGTGCTACGTAATGAACAACTTCTCAGTTCGCATTCTTGGGAAGACTACAAATATCAGTTATGCGATATCATTAAAACGTACAAATGTAGGTTTCGTAAAGATATGAATAAGCATAAGAAATTACTACTCCTCAATTAGTGCTTCACAGAGAAACAGGTGTAAACAAATATAAACAGAACTTATTCTTAACTCGTATACTTAATTGGCCTAGTGATCTTCAAATTAGGCTTGTATATATTTACATTGTTATTTTTCTTTAAATTCAAATTAATGTAACAATGTAATCTGTTTTAGCATACACACAAAAAAAACAAAAGTTTTGAAATAAAACTACCGTAACAAAATAATAAAAGAAAATCTCAACATTTCTATTGTAACTTTCTATAACGTTGGATTATCCTTACAGTCAAAGTTGAATCCTTTGTTGAATCACAATTCCTGTGGAGAATTAAGCTGTAACTCGAAGACAATATCGGTAACGTTAGTAGTAATATTATCAAGATCTTAATTTGATCTGATATATAATTTAGTTATAACTCATATTTCTAATTCTGAAATTCACTAGGGTCTTAATAAATATAGTGTAAAAGTTAACATAAGAGTTAGCGAAGGCCAGTGGTATGGTATTACGCTCACAGCATTAGAAAGGCAATTCTTCATCAATTTTGGCTGTGATTTCCTCATTGTAGCCTGAAGCAACAGCAGTCGATGGCAGACAGCAGTAATGGTAGACTTCGGAGCTCTTTTCATTTGGAATCCCATTGATCGTTCCAATCACTGCTGGAATGGAAAATGGTTTGAAGCCATTTTGGTTTCATTGGCAGCTGCTCAAACGTCGGTCATGGCCTCGTTGCTCAGAAGGCATTTTCATAAGCAGACTTTTCTATTTCATATGAAATGGGACACAGTCATTCTCATAAAAGACATCAGTGTGAAGTTAACAACTGCAAAGTTTACTTGTCTGTTCATTAAGTTGTAAATCAAAATGTAAAATTATTAACAATTTAATTTATTAAAATTTTATTTATGAACCAAAATTATTTTAAATTTGTTAACATAAATTTATTAATAAAATTAATAAATTAGATTTAACTTTTAACTTAATAAAAATAATTATCAAAACTTTTTGGAAGTATTAGATCATTACGATTATTATTAAGTTTCATTACTGTCATTAAGTTAAATATGTATTCGTCTTCTTATAAAATTGAACAAAAATTAAATAAAACAAAACAAAAAACAACTAAGTCTATGTCGGATTACTGACAATGTGGATTTAATCAAATTCGTACGTGCAGTTTCTTTTTGCACGTTTTTGCTTACGTTTTTATTTGTTTTTTTAACAATTCAAGGATTACAGCAAAACTGTGATATGTATGATAGGAATGAAATTATTAATGTAATTTGTAAATCTGTCACCTTCACTTAATAGTCACAATTCTCGTGAAAAATAGAAAATAAAATATCAGAATCGGCAGTGAATGTACTCTGGAGATCTTTACAATTTCTAAGATTAGATTTTGATTTTGATAGATTAATGTCTTATGTGTAAACCAGACTTGTGTTTGCCAAGTTAATCCACAATAAGTTTGTTTGTTAATTGAGTTTTAATGACGGAAAAGCATCTGAGGCTAAGCTGTGCCATCCTCATCAAGTTGAGAGTACAGTTAAGACAATTAAATGCCAATAACATCAATACTTACGAGGTAGTCGATTCTTGTATTGGATCTTTAGTTTAGGGCGTAGAATAGTTCTAGATTGTCATAACTGAAATTCCCAAAGATTGGTTCCCTTAGCTACATAATACTAATCGTATCTGTCTCCAAGACAAAATGACGAGAAATCCTTTATTCTTCAAACACGTGAAATTGCTGTAATGCATCATTAAATAAATTTTTTAAAAAAGTAAATTTCTAAATACCTAATAATGTTCAATATTTCTGAAATTCTATTATTTCTGAATTTGTAAATTATTCTTTAACCTACTTTCGTAGGAAAGTGAGTCTCAAGAAGCCCTGTGTGTAGGTGGTAACCTAATAACTTTTGAACGACTGGATACTTGAAACATGGAGTCATCATTTACGAACAGAGACGAACTGATTTTTATGCTTGAAGTCTTCTCCAAGTTGGTCTAAATCGAGAAATTGTCCACAAAAAATTCTCGCAGAAAAAAGCATTAGAACCTAAACAATTGATTTCTATCGATTTCTTAAACAATCTTTCAATTAATCCTTTTAACCAATTCGTTAATTTGCGCATGGTTTGAGGTGATTGAAATTAATCAAATGTAGTCAATTAAGTAGAATTCGAATCTATTTTTTTTTGTTAACAAAATAGAAAATGTGTATTGTTTGTCAGCATTGTTGTATTTTGAAAATGAATCTAGAATTTTAATTTTTCTCGTTTTCACGACTTAAGAAAGAAACAAGGTAATTAATACTTTTAGACAGTGTCAAAAGCAAAGAGGTCCCATAATATGCACAATTGTATAATTATAATAAAAGCAAGAGCATATAAATGCAAGACCGTTCCTTAATGTTTTACAGGCAAGCTGTAACCTAGGGGTCGCTAATACAATGCTTAGTGCATCATTTGGATATGTTTAAGAATTTATGAAACAATAGGTTTGTAAATATTAATAATGACGTCCTGTTGGCAATTGTTAGTATTGTTATGTATGAAGCATCAGTATTATTCTTGTGTTAATTGTTATCATTATTACTAACACTGCTATGGAAAACGTTAATTTAAGGGATCAGGGAGTTGGCCTACAGGTCTAATTGTTTTACATGGTCACCTACTTTTGATGCTGAACACAGTGGTGAAGGTTTCATTCTAATATCTCTAACCGTTTGGCCGTTACAGAGTGTGATATACAGTGTGGCAGACAGACAACACCAAAGCAGTAGCGGTTATCTATGTTAACTGTAATATGGGACCGCTAAAAAGGAAAAAATCATACAGAAATTTTAAGAAATAACAGTTTATGGAAAGTAGACTTTAAGATCTTTCACAAACTTCTCCTTTTTTTTTTTAATATTGTTTTTCTTATTAAAATTTTATGTTTATCTTTTCATTCTGTTAGCGAATGGACGATTTCTTCGTTTCATTGCTGAAGAGGGGATCGTAAATATGAAAATCATAAATGGAACAGTCGTAAAAGGAGAATGACACTGTAATTATTTTTAAAACGGCTTCATAAAAGATATATTGGGTGTCAACATTACAGGACACCCTGTTTTGAATTATTTTAAAGCTGGTCCTTTTTGACTGAATCATTTTTACAATTCAATAACAAGCTACAATTAATAAATGAAGTGTATTAAAGTTGAATTTCCTAAAATGGTTGGAAGGTAATTAAGGTATTTCTCGTTGAAAATAACAGGTACAATCTATTGAATATAATTCGGAACTGCGTAATAGTCCGCCGCTCAGCAAATTAGATTTTAAGCCGATATTTATACAGGCCCTTTTAGTTTTAGATGAGAATAATAGCAGTGGATAATCATATTGCTATTCGTAATGAAAGATAAGAATGAAAATGATCTGAATGATTTTATTAATATTTGCAAAATAAATGAATTTAGGCCGATGAATCTGTATCTATAGGAATACCAATTATTCAATACTCGGTCGGATTCGTTTCAAGCTATCCATTTCCTTGTAATATACAGTTTTAATTAGGTTTATCAGATGAATTGATTGCTGGGACAGAGTTAATTTTCCTATTTTAAAATTAAACGAATCATTTGGGAAAAGTTTGTTCCGGATTCACTGTTCATTCATCGGATATTGAATGGCAATTGGAGAAATATAGGCTTGGGGTGTTACATAATAAATCCAATTAATAATTAGATTCAAAGTTGACGATTTATTAAAGATAGGTAATTTCTTCTTAAATGATCAAATTTACACAAATTATTACAAGATGAAATGTTATTTGATTGAAACTGGACTGTAAAAAAAAGCTTCTTATTTCTTGAAATTTTTTATATTGTATTATATATAGAAAATGATGTGTAGTTATAATCTACTCCTCAATCTACTTTCAAAGTCAAAGGAAATTTGCCCAGCATTAAAATCGTCTTTGTAATAAGGAAAGGACTACAGCAATGAGCTGTTTGGAATAATCCTAGAATATTAACTCAATGTTAGGCAATTTCGCTATACCGATTATATGCAAAGTTTATATGATAAATTTACAAGTTTCATAATTTTTGATCAAAAACATTTTTACATTCAAAGAAAGAAATAACTTTCTCATAGTAAATTCAGATGTAAAATCGGATGATCTGAACAAATTTCTTGAATTTCCAATAATATAGACTTCCTCATTAATCTGCTTTCTCACTGTAGTAAGAGATACGTTTTATCGTTTTTATGTAGTCTAAGAAGCTGTAATCGTCTTTTTTTTAACTGTTTTTCTTTTATTAGACTAGTTTTGCCCCACCTGTAGACGTTATTTAGTACAGCTTTAAGTAATTTAGTCAATTCAGTGAGCTAATTGAAAATTTGGAACGATTGTCATCCAAACTGCCTTTGCATATCCAAACTTCGAAGCCACATATCTTTCTTCTGACTGAATTGTTCTATAAGATGTATATTACTAGAGTCATTTGTTTAAATTTTGCTTAGTTGTTTTTTTTTTTTTTTTTGTAATTATTCGGGTTTTGAAAAAACCCAGATGTTTTTTAATTACATCCTTAAAATGCCTAAAATTGATTTAAAAAAAATTTAATGTCATAAATTAAAATAATAAATAGAATTAATGCATTGTGACGTTAATTGAAAGAATAAATATTATGAAAGTAACTTTAATTTCAGCAATAAGAGTACTGCTTAATTTTACCTCGATACGAAATAGATAATGTCAAAGAAATAGTCATAGTACCATTTGGTAATAAAGACAAAATTAGGTTGCGCAGTTAGCGTTGTCGATAAGGCATTAGCATTTGAATACCAGCGTTCGGTTTCAAGTGGGTTTCATGATGGTTGACGATTACCGTTGGGCAGTTTTTCTCGGGGTTCTTCCATTTCTACTGCACTACCTCCACCATTTATTCCCTGTCCTTCTCTCTGTCGGCCCGTTGGATAGCAAAACAGACCGACGGTTTCAGTGCTCGGCTTCCCTGTCATCCAGACTCACCACACACAAACATAAACATATTAAGATAAACATAATAAGATAAAATTAAGAAAACTTTCTTATTCTCGACCAAATTATATGTCAGAATGTAGGACAAAACAAACAAGTAAACTGCTAAAAGAATCTTTAAATTTACATCTGTATGCCATCTTCAAGATCCATAAACATACATTATTTTAAAACGCATAAAGCTACATGCAATTGATTCGAAATACTGTGTATGCAACTGTACTTGGCAGACATTAGCTTGCGAATTTAATATCACTTCATAACACTGAAGCTATTGGTAAATGTTGACGAGTTCTCATTTCACATAAATAAATATTGCAAATACGGAGTATTTCATTTCAATAAACATTATACTGGTAGAAATATATATTTTCGTTGATATTCAAAATATTGGTCACAACATCTTGTGGCTTAAGGAAGGAATGATTATTTCTATGTTATTCCAGTTGTTGTGTTTTATTGGTTTTAGCATTAAATAAATTTCTTATGTGTACTTCATTCTATAAATATATTTTATCATTGTCTAATTATCAATTATGCAATATCAGCACACTTGAATCTGTCTAAGGATTTTTATTTTGCATGATACGCCAAGCACAAATTCTTAAATCTGTTAGTTGTGTTCCATTAGTAGAAAAACGTTTCAAGTACTTTGAATTTCAGTTTTTTTTTTCTAATGATAACTTGAACAGAATTTCATTTTGCTTTGTTAACATTAAACAATTTATTTTGTTGAAATTCTGAAAAGAAAATTTCTTAAACTGAAAATGAAGTGAAGTGTCTTTAAAAGTGTGTGCAATTGTCTTTCCTTCTTTCTTTGCCCTTCCGCGGTCTCCTCCTCGATTTCTTTGTTTTCTCCCTCTTTCCCGTAAGCCTAATCTAGTCTATTAGCGCCCTCTTTACCCAGTAACTGATTACTCGTCTCTTGGGCCAAAGATGTAGCATCCTGGGTGGATCCACGAGTTAATTGTTCTGCTATGCAAATGAAGCCTTACCACTTCCTCAGCCATTCTTCTTGGCTGCAACGAAGCTCCAGCTCTTGGCTTTTGATTAGCACAAGCAAAAGGCGCCTACGTAATGAGAGAGTGGCAATCCCTAGCGATGCATGCACGGTAACGCACTAGTAAATTGGGCAACGAACCTAGAACAAAGCAACGGGAATCGATAGAAATCACTAAGCACCCTTAAAAGGAGATTCGCTACTCTTAAGATAATAACCAAGAAAAAATGAACCTTTTCTTGATTCAGAAGATTGCATTCAACAGTCATTAAATAAGAATTTTAGTTATTACTGAGTTAAAACTATGTTAGTCAATATGTAAGTTAATCGGTTTTACTGTTAGAAAAAATGGATTGTGTGTGGTATTGTGATTCTACTTTCTTTCACAGTTGACTCTATGGATTTCGATTAATTGTTGGATATACGATACTTTTAGTATATCATGGAAAAGGAGATGAAGAATTTAACTTGCTACTTCTCTTATTCAGAGAAAAGCACACAGATATTAGAAAACTAATAGATCAATAATTATATATATTATACAAAGATGCATATTTATAACAGTATTGGTAAAACTATTTCAATATTTTAAAATAAAACATATTTAGTCGGACACTAAAAACAATTAATTTTATTCTGCTTAATAATATATTAATTAAGATGTATAACATATATTTCTCTCCCTTTTTATTATAGACAACTGATATCTACTGTAGCTTATATATAAGAAGAATGACTTTAACAACAGTCGATTTCCTTAAAAGAATCACTGATTTTGTTCTGTTTTCCTACATCTGTTTTAGGATCTTTCATAATTTGAGATAACATATAGGATGTCACAGTAGCTATCATCGCTTTAAGAATATAGAACGTATTCTTTGAAAATTAATATCTTAATAAAAAGATTTGATCAATTGTTCCATAGCTACTGATGGGGATAATTTTAGGAATTCTGAATATTTAAATGGCAGGAAATGCTTGTTAATGTTGCAGTCCAAAAAATGTAATAAACATTATTAGAATGGATCTTACCTAGAAATTCAAAAACACTCAAAAACATATTTCAATTGCCCTGATATCTTTTGGACCATTAAATTCGTACAAAGCTAAAATCTGTAAGTAATAATAATAATAAATTACATGTTAATTTAACCATGGATGGATTGCTGATTTCATAAAATTCAGAGGTAGAAATTTCTAAAACGTTTAATACCTCCGCAATATTGTTTTTGATTTCTTGAAATGTCTGCTTCTTTCAAAATTTCCTTTAGTTGGACCTGACAAGACCCATCAATCATTTTAACATCATATTTTCATTAATATTTGTATTCTTAGCAGTTCGTTTCGATCGTCGACTGCCACAGAATTTCTGGAAACAAGCGACATTAAAGCAATAATATAACAAGTTAAATAAAACATTTCATCCATTCTTGTTTAGATGATGCTCAGAAGGTTGTATTAAGAATCCATCCTTCTTGTTTCCTGCTTCGCTTTTCTTTAGTGTGGAATTAAACGTGGAACGTTTTAAATTTATAGCAGATTTATGTCTAGTTGTATGCAAAGTCTAATGAGTTAATTTACTTTGTTTTTACTTAATATATACTGATCTTTTATTAAGGAATGTAAATGCAAAAGAATTGAAAAATTAAAATTGAATTTGGTCTGAGAAATTTTTTCTCTTCGAGAAAAATTAAAAGGTTTATTTGTTATAATCTGAAACAAATTATTTTTAAAAGTTTTACAATGAACAGTTTACTTTTAATCGAATGTTTGAATATTATACATTATAAAAGTTACAATTAAATAATTATAAATCAATGTCGTCACCTAGTATCAATTACATGTGATATTGACAAGAAAGCGTTTTAATCTTCTTAATAATAATAATAACTAACTACTGTTCCTTTGCTGATTTAATCACTTATCTTTTTCTGCTAATCTCTGGTTCTATTCATAGCAAAGTTGTGAATTCAAGGACAGAATGTGAATATTAAAAAAAATTATACCAATTCAGCATTGAAGATATGTTAACAAACTATTGAGTGCATTTGACAATATCCCATTGTCAGGTAATCATTGAAGAATGGAAGCAGAATTATGACGAAGAGTGAAAGCAAACATATCTTTTGAGCCAAAATTTCAGCTCAGAATCTCTTTGCCAAAGCTAATTTACGACTGAACATAGCAGAACATAGGAAGATTAAATCTGTAATTTTCGAAGACAGAATCAAATTTTAAAGTGTTGGATTTCTGTTGTTATAACAGCGAAATTCATACAGATTAATAAATAACAGCATTATTTTCAAGAACTTTCAAATTTTGGATCCAAATTTTGCTAAACAGCATTGATGTGCTTAAAGAGTAAAAGAGCAAAAAATAAAATAGATGTGATGTTCTTCTGCTGTAAGAAGTTAAAAGAAAGAGTTACTCTAGAGCAGCGGTTCCCAACCTTTTTCAGCTGGCGACCCACCTTTCCTTATCGGAATACTTCCACATGTACAGGAATAGAAGAATATAGAATAAAACCATATTTGTATCGTATCCCTTCCTTATATATGATGGATTTTCGATTTTTCTGATCTTTTCTGATGGTTTATTCGATAGTTTCTGATAGTTTTAGGATCAAGTCGCGACTCACCCGTAACTTTTCCGCGACCCACTAGTGGGTCGTGACCCACCGGTTGGGAACCGCTGCTCTAGAGTTTCTGTCAAATGATTAACAATATTAGCATAAAACGGTAGTCAGTTTAATATTTTACGTGAATTATCACGTAATGAAGAAGAAAGATAAGTCATACTGGTCACAGTACCCTCAAATTAAAAGTGATTTTCTAAACTAAAAATTTAGAATTTTTCATACATCAAAAAAAATAATCAGGACTGAAAGAGTTAAAATTTAATGTATTGATGTTTTTATTTAATACATTGAAGTTTATTAATAATGACAATCAAGATTAAAAGATTATGAATTTGCAGATGGTAAATGTACTGCTTACCTTACGATAAAACTGTATACTGATCTGAAGTAACTGCAAGATTTGTCTTTTTTGAAACTGAAAAAAAAAATCTATTTCATTCTTCACATCTACGTACTATCGAACGCTTTTAAATTCATTAAAGACTTTTTTTAAGGAAAAAGTTTTTAAGTCCTCTGTAAGAATTTAATAGAAATGCCGGAACATCCGCTTTCTAGCAATTTTCATACTTCCCAATAGAGACAGAAATAATTCCTTTCGTGTCGCACTTTGAAAGGAGCGGAGTCATTCTTTGTGCAATCAAAGAGCGCTTAATGGGTCGTTTCCAATGTCGGTCTTCGTTGCGTCGCTCCATCGTAAAATATTCGTTCTCCAACTTTCCAATAATAAGCTCTAATTCCAAGTCTTCTGCGGCGAGAATTATAACACTTCATGTAGGCCAACTTCTACTGAGCGTAGAAAAATAGCTCAAATGGAATAAAAAAATTACTTTCACATTTTTTTTTTAATAATTTGCAAAGTCAAAATGCAATGTGAGAGAAAAAATATACTCAACAATTTTGAGATTAGATCCATGACATTCTTGATTTTAAATCTACCAGATAATCTATTTAACAAAATAATTTTCTCTTTTTCATGCAATGCTGGCTCTTGACTGTTGTGTCTAAACGTATTAAATCAAAGGATTTTACTGATTTTGTGATTTTCAGACATCTTGCATTATTCTTTGTCCCACTGCCAGAGTTTTCCTTTGGAGATCAAGAAGGATTCATTCGTTTAAAAGGAATTTAGAACTAATCAAATGCCATTGATGTAATTGAGTCAACTATGGTCAAAAGACTGTTCTGCAGATAAAACATTGTCTTGAGTAAATAATGAGAATGATATTCTGTATATTAATAGAAAAAGGCAAAAAAAGGATTAAAAGAAAAGTTCAGCGCTAGAAATGGAGCCAAAAAATACGTATAAGAGCTTAAATATTTGAATATCGCCTAAATTAAATTTAATATTTAAATATTTATATTACTATCTAATGAGGCCAACGGATACTACTAGTCCACTGAAGTACCAGAAGAAGTGAGAAAGTGTTTAATATATGTCATCACACCCCAGCAATAAACGATACCTTTCGCAATTTAAAAGCGGATATTGCTGTAATCCGTTGTTGTATAATTCACAGTGGCAATGGCAGCGTATAACGATTTAAGCAACTTGAATGAGGCCTGATAATAAATGCCAGAGAGATATGTCACTCCATCTCCGAAATCACCATGAAAATTTAGATTTCACCTGCAATAATTTTCATGGATTTACCGCGATTTTACAACATCAAGGAAGACATCCAGGATATGACGAAAAAAATTGGAAGATCGTAGACAGCGTCGTCTGGTACGCATTATAAGTTGGAGGAGTAGGTTTCGTAGGGAGGTCCTGTCTTTCTCAGGATTGTGAACCCAACAGAGCAATGCAGGATGCTGTTCAACATTCAGTGTCAGTGCCAGGGTTAGGCCATTGATATATATTAAGGAATGTGAACTACTATTGAGGAGGTGTGGTGTACACGAACTACACTATCTACACAGTACAGTACTTCGGAGAGTTTATGAAGTCCATATTTCGTCGTGTTGTTGCGATAATCCTATCTAAAGGGGGGCCTAAAGCTTATTCTAGAAGGATATTTACCAGACAGGTGTCGCAGTTTTCTGGTACGTCAAAGTCCGTAAAAGAAGATATACATATAACAAGAGCTGCTTCCATCTATTCATACTTACACTAAATGTCCAGCTTATTTCAAGGGAGATCAAAAAGTAACGCTCACAATTTTCTTAAAAAAACCTTTATTAGGCAAAAGATCAATTAAAAACACAAATTAGCAAAAGAAAAATATAGACAAATAAGCTACATATCTTAGCTATTTTTCAACATAAAAACTGAGTCTGTGGAGACATTTCTCCTATCTTGGACCCAGTTTTAGTATATCTAAATATACTCAGTTTTCTGAGCTTTCAGCCAACTGCGCATGACCGATTTGCCTGTTTTATCCGAATCGAATCGTTTCCCACCCATAAATTTTTTCATTGGTCCAAACAGATGAGAATTCGAAGGAGCCATTTTTCAATACGCCCATGACACTACACGTCAGTCACTCTTTACGTCAGTCACTACACCTTCCATTACATACCCTTCTTCAGCGTAACATAAATTACTGTATATTACTTTTCGATCTCTCCTCGTAGTTAAAACACCTTCTTCATATAAATAAATATATTTACAATTAAAAACTGAGGAAATTACTCTACTAGTTTTCTCAGTTATTAATTGTAAATATATTTCTTTTTTATGGATATGTGTGTTACTTTATTCTACGCTTAAAATTTCATCATACAATTAACCTTTTTATCATATCTTACAGTTTGTCAGAGATTAAACTTTCTGGTGTAAACTGATTTAGTCCTAAAAATTTTCCAATAAGTCTGTGAGCACGATAGTATTAAGGTAATCAAAACATGTAACAGTTAAGAAGCGCTGAATAATCAAAACAAGAACCGAAACCATTGATGTCAGTTAAAAATGTAGTAATACTCTTTAAGAAGAAAATTGTAAATCTTACAGGTCTAAAAAAGAAACATTATAAGCCTTACATTATTAGAAAGCAGATATGAGCCATTGTTTGTAAATAAAAAAAGAATCAGAGAGAAAACAGCAATTTTAAATATGAAAAATATGACACCCGTTCAGAAGTAGAATATATAAAAAAAAACATTTCTCAATTGCAGGGATATAGTGTTTTCATATGATAATGACTATCCTCAGAAATATTTAATAATGTTTACTTTTCATTAAAGAGTAAATAACTATACTGTATTTTACCATTTGATGGCACCGACTTGCAATCACAAACAAAGTATTCATAAAAATTGCGTCGTATGCTGCGATTTCAAAGAGAAAGTTGGAGACTACAGAACAACTGTAACCAAACTTCTATTTACGTTTGAATGGAAGTATACATTTCTTATTGACATGGAAGTTTATTATAGGCATCTAAATTTGTTAGCATGAACTAATAAAAATAGTAGTAAAATTTACTTTCTAGCGAATTTAATGTAGATTCCAACTCTTAATTCAAACAATTTCATGGTCGGTTGAACAAAATCGATTATAAATACCCAATTATTGTTTGCCTCAGTTAAATAGTGGAGGAGTTCTATTACCTCAAAACAAATTAAGCAAGTAAAAGAGAGCTAATTGAAAGAGCATTGGTTCGGTAGCCGTCTCCATAATTATCAGATGGCAGTTCAACTATCTCTTATGCAACGTCGATTCCTTTGAAGTCATTCATCACGACGATTATGTTTAATCCCGTCGCCCTCCTCCCCTAAGGCGCCATTGTAAATTCCATCAATTGAGCGTTTCCAGCACTGTGTCTCAGCGTATGCAAATCAATAATAGGAAAAGCAAGTAAACGATTACAACGTTTGTTGTCGAGTTACCATCTAGCATTTTCTGGTAGTTAACATATGCTTTGCTGATTATAGCCAGTTATAAAAGATATTAGGAGTGATATTCATCGAACCTTAGTCGTCAACTTATCAGCTGTTATCTTTTAATTCGAAAAGAATTCAAAGACAAGATACCACAGAGAATTACTTGTTCTTGTCTTGTTGAAGGTCGGGTCGTGTTGAAAATTACTTTCTGATGTCAGTTCTAACATCCTCGACGCATAATTGAAAAAGAAAAGTATTTTTCTTTTCTCATAGATTTTTTATTATATAGTAATATAATAACCTTAATTTATCAATTACTATCACAACCCAAGTTTGAACTCATAATTAATTCCAAGAAAGCTTCAGCTAGATTAGTTAACTAGCTTTGGGATTAATGTGATTATTACGTTTTATGTGCAATATACTGGCAGATCTTGATTCATATTCAGCTTCTTAATTCTTCTTAATCTTTATGAAATTCGGATTGCTTTCCAAAACTTATCACCTAATCTCTTTTTTTATAGTTGACTGTTTTTTATTATGCAACAATGACTTGGTCAATTTTTCTGTAAGATGAATTTTAAATCTATTATTACGAAGATTAAATAATACATTTCTGTTAGGAATAATACATTTCCAATAGTCTTACACTACTTCCTTTCCTTGATCTGTTATAGATAAAGAAGTATAAAAATAAATAAAATAAAAATGTTCGGAGAAAAGTCATTCTGTATGTAATGTTCTCAGTATCCGCCTATAAAATCTCAACAAGTTTAAACAATAAAAATGTCGAATTACAGCGATCTATCAATAAACTGCAAGAAAAGCGAGGAAATTATCATGTGTAAAATACACTTAAATGCATGAAAAACAGAATGTTGCCAAACACCCACGACATTTTTTTAAAAATTAGACAAGCATATCGAGATAAACTTCAGATTGTAAGAGTTTGGCTTTGATTATTGTATAATAAAAGTATAATAAGACTATTTCCGTATAACTTGCTCCGAATTTATAGTTATGGTTTCGGATAGTAAAAAGTCTAAAACGGATGAAAGAAATTCTAATACGATTAACTTCGATTGTCAAGATTTGATTGTATTTAAGAACTTAAATAATAAATAAGTTCTAAGACATTAACCCCTGCAGAATGTGTCACATTATTTATAATATAATCTACAGAGACAGTCTGCAACTACCAACAATCATAAAAAAATTAACTGTTATTAACCAGCACAAAATCAAAACGTGAGTGGAGGGATCAGAAATTTTTGTGTAATAGTCAAAATCTCATAATAATGATTCATCAATTTCATTACCGTTCAGGCAGCCTGTGGTCAAGGCGACGGCCTGCCATGAGACTGATACATCTGAGCCTGGATTCGAATCCCGGCTGGGGCTCGTATGTTTTTCTCTTCAGTGTCTGTTTCTTTTCATAGGAGGTAAAGTCAGACTGTCATCTTACAGATAAGGGAAGCCCGAGCAAATCGCTTAACTTAACTTTAGCGTCTAAATATCATGAGACATTGACAAGTAGACTCAAATGTTTTATTAGATGTATTACAGTAATGTTGGATTTTTTTATTGAACTTGTTATTTTGTCACTCCTAATAACATTAAAAATATAAATTTATACAAATCTGTACTTTCGTCTAATGGAAAATGGGATGCTTTGCCCTGTTGGTTTTCTTCAACGATCTTCCTTCTTTCCATTCAAATATGTCAGACAAATATGAAAAACTCTTCAACACATCACACTAGTATTTAAAGGTTTATTAAATACTAAAAGATAAATTTGAATTTTGCTATTCTATCTGTTTTTGTTTGTTAATTTATTCTAATTTTTGCTTCATGACTTGAAAAAAGGAATGTGTACAATTCCTGAAAATTTGTCTTTTTGTATTTAATAAACCTTTAAATACTAGTGTGATGTGTTGAAGAGTTTTTCATACCTGTTCGCTTTGCCCGAAGCGTTGTCATTAGCTTCAAAGAGGTTACGAGGATCGAAATCAAATGCACCGACATAGGATAGGCAAATGGAAACACGGGAAATACAAAGCTTAATAAGAAATGAAACATTTCTCGAAAATATCCTAATACTCTAAATAAATGTGTATGCACTCACATTGGAATATTTTAACAAAACTGAGAAATTTCAAAATGTTGTTTCACTCGTTCCAGAAAGACTTCACAAATGAGAATATGTTTCCCCCGGAAGTCGAACGGATTTCGCTAGTGACTACACTAGTCGTGTAGCGCTATCTGATTTATTTTTGGAATACTAAGAATTTTTCACTTTGCCCGATCTATTCGCTTTGCCCGGACCTTCCCTACGCCCTGTATAGTTATCCAAACGACAGAAGCATTAATTACTTTGGGATTACTGCGATTATCACGTTTTAAGTGCAGTATATATTCGCAGTTCTTGACTTCTATCCAGTCAACTATTAAATTGTAGTTCTATGATTGATGATCCGAGAAAATGGATCTGAGATAAGACATAACATCAACACCAATGTAATTTTATAAAAGGTTAATAAAACTATTGGATAAAAAACTGTTGAATGATAAGAATAAAGGAATGCAGGTAATTATTTACATATAAATGACTTATTATTATATCTTATTTTTTTTCTCTTACAGGTAAGAAGCTTTTCTTAATTCAAATGGAAATCTGAAATCTTTCTTCGCTAAGGTCTGTAAGTATTCCATTATCTTTTTAATTTACTAATTTTCATAGATAGCGCGAGATGAGAGAAAAAAAAAACCTTCAACAAGTATAGCGCTTGTTTACAATGTATTGAAAAGAACAAATCAAGAAAGAAAAATTCGTATTATAATACTTCTCTTTTATAAAACATCGGCTATCATTAAATTATAGCAATATTAATTTTTGACGTAACAAACGCTCTGACCAGATTTCATAGAATATGACATCATTTACGTAGTCATTTGTTAAAACCAATATAGGTAACAAAATTCGTTAACAAACATTAACCTAACATTGCTGTGACAGGTTTATCTTGATACAAGATTTAGAATCTACATCACAATGTCGCCCTTCAAGTTAATAATGATTCTAAATTATCCATTTAAATATCTTCCCTGCAACTGGTTATGGTAACTACATCATTAAATTGCATAGCAGAAACATTATCAGCCTTCGAGGCAATAGAAACAACGTTTACCGACAGCCGTTTATTGGAGAACTTGTTGATGTTCATGTCTCCACAGATGTTTAAATATTGAGATGTGTCATTTCTTTAACAGTTTTCAACGGTTAACTGAAAGAAAAATGAGAGTGTAGAAATGCGAAAGATTGTCGAATTGTGCTAAATTCTGTTTACCATTATGTTTGAATAGTTTTTACAGCCATGAAAATTTTTCGACCTTTAAAGTTTTTTTTTTCTATTTTTCTATTTTCATCTACGTAAACAAACATGAAGGGACCTACCTTAGATAACGACATTTGTGTACAAAGAGGCTTTGTTTTAAAACAACACATGTTTTAGTTACATCTTAAAATAATGCATCTTATATTGCCTAGAAATTAGGTAGACCAATGGGATTAGAAAAGAAGTTTAGAAATCTATAATACTCTAATTATTCAAATTTCTTACCTTATTTTCTAAGGACACTTAATTTAATTAATCTATAAATTCATCTATTAGTTAATCCCGAATAATTAGAAAGTAAGTTAAAATAAACACTTCAGACTTAGTTAAGATACAAAAAATAAATATTTACATCGCCCACATTTGGAAAGATTTAGAAATTGAGCTCATTTTGAAAATATAATATTTCAAAATGAGAGTATATTTAAAAATAGAATAACATATTAATATTATACAAATATTTGACTGTATTTAAAGAAGTTTATAAATATCAAAAATATTGTAATCGATCAATATTTTAATGCTATATTAGACTAAAACTACTGATGAATAAAACTGAAGCATTGAGTAGAAAAATTCTTGCAATACTTTCTAAAACTGAATCCCTTTGCTCTTTCCGATTTGGGATTAATTCAGCCGACATCAGCGTCCTATAAACTATTCATAACGCTCACTTGCATCCCTGCATTTGCATAAAACGTTGAGTTATTGTAATCCGATTATTCCGTGTTCTGACGACGAGTCAACATCAGGCCTTACAGCATCTCTCATGCAGTTCTCATGCAACTAATAGGTAATTGAAAGCATTCCCGTTTGGACTAGTTTTGGAATCAGCATCTCTACGTGATTCTAAAAGCTCACTTAGAGGTCAGGGTTTCTTTTCAGAAGTCGACGTCCTTTTATTTCAAAGATAAATAACTTGTTTCTAATTTAAATTCCAAAAAAACAAGGGTTCTTCAATTTGAACCTAATTTCAATAATTGGATGCATATATACAGTGTTCGCTCTACAGTAACTTTTATTTAAATACAATGACAATTTTTTTTATATTATTTATTATTTTAAATGACTTTTCAAAAAGATCTATTTGCTTAAATTTACAATTTACTTTTCTTAGAATGCTTTTATTTGTTTTGTTTTTTTCTAATTCTAGAAAATAATACAAACGAAAAGTGTGTTTATAGTTACGATGCATAAGAGTACAAATGCTACAAATTTTACAATTCCTGAAGTTAATGGAATCCACACATTATTTCCTTAATTTGTCTGAATCCAATGAATTTCAGTCGTATTATAGCAGGCCAGATAAAGTTAGATTACTAAAAGGAATAAGATTACTAAAAGGAATACTACAAAATTGTTTGTTTGTTTTTTTTTTTCTAATATTTTTCGATAGAAATATTTGTCATCTTCATCCGCTATTTTCTCTAGAAGGACCTTCACTGATGAATTTTCAAATAAAAAAGTTCGCTTAATCCATTCTCAAGTTGATGAATAGGAATTTTAAGATCCATCCAGCGACTGCAGCGGTTGAAAAATTATCAGATTAAGAAAGACACATAGATAAATATATAAACAAATGGGTTTATTCATACATATATGAGTATTTTAAGTAATGCTAAGTGTATACTCACATACACTTCATACACATATTTACTCACTGAATACATGCAAACACTTAAATATACCCAAATATAGGCCTACATATACACATTTACACACACATCTATACACATAAATATAAACACACTCATAAATATTACCCATATTGTAATGAGTTTTATTCATTGTATATTCTAAGTTACCTTACTGTTTACAATTGCAATAATCTATATCAGTATCTTTATCTTTATTTTATTATCGATTGAGTATTCTAATTTTTACTGTTTGTTAGTTAATACCATTATTTTATTTACGTTTTCCGTTGACTATTCTTCTTACCCCTGATTCGTTATTATTTAAAAAGACAGTTAGATCCCACGTGTAATTTAAATGTCCCAATCAATTTGTAAAGCACGGCAACCAATCACAGCCTTTGTACGTAAACTATTTAAACCCCTGCATCATGTAAATAAAAGAGTTCTTGACAGATTTTATTATTAGTCGATTTCAGTCTAATTTTAACGAACTAGCGGCCGAAACCATTCACCACAATATTCAAAATACACTTAGAAACACAGAAAGGCTAATTTTCTAGGCTAAAAATGGCTTTTTCTAAAACCATTTACAAGAAGTGTTTTCTCTGACCACCAAAAATAAGAAACTTAACAGAAAAATACACTTTAGCTGAAGCATGTTTGTTATTAAAGAATTACGAATTTAGTCAACATACCAAGAGTCTCCAATCAAATCACACTTTAATTAAAATATCTTGTTTAATTAGGTTGTAATCAGAAAATTCCAAGGAAAATCTTGCTTATTTGATAAACTGAAATAGTGCTCTAATTTTATCTATATTTAGAATGTTGAGGAAAAGCGGTCAAACAAAATAAATTACGTAAATTATTATGAAATGAGGAATATCTAATTTTAAGCTAGTATTTAATTATTACTAGGTTAGCAAAATTTCACTTTTTTTCTTTTATCATCTTTCATTTTACCAATTTGTCATGTTTTAAGTCTACCCTTCATGGAAGCAAATTGATAGAAGATAAGATTGATGTTTTGTTTTAAAATCGAACACTAATGATAATGTAACAAGAGATTACTTATATTTTGTCATTCACAACCAAGTTTTTTAATTCAATTAAATTTTATTTAAAGTTTACTTTTTTTATACAGTCCCTGCAGGATTTCAATTTAAATCGTTTCTCTTCTGATAGCACTAAGATGTATGTATTTCATCCATAAAGTATTTAGTATTTCATATAAAGTATGTATTTCATTCATAAAGGAAATAACATTAAAATTACGAAAATATTTGCAAAATTATCCGTGTAATTAAAATCATTACGGAAAGTTAAGAATAATGTCTTTAACTTTGGCGTGTCGTCATTGATTTATGAAGTCTTAAATTCACTAGAACTAAGATAGATAGTTAATTCCCACATAGGTCCATAAAGAGTAAACATTCATATGATTCTTCACCATAGGACTAAATTGAAGTTCAGTAGTGAGACTAATGCCCGCCTGTCCCAGCAAAAAGACTAGGTTCCCATATTAAAGCAGAATGAAAAGCATTACAATCCCTTTGGAAAAGAAAACGACAAGGAAAGATCCGTGTTCACTGCCGGAATTGAACTGGACTTCTTAGCTTCCAGCCACTAGAATACAGGGCCAGTAATAAAACATATGATAGAAACACGACCTAGCATTTTTTAAATTAGTTTTGTTTATAATATATAAATACGGAAAACTTATTTTATGTATGTATTATGACTTGTATTATTTTTGTGGTATTGTGTAGCAATTACAATATAGCGAAATTAATACAAAGAAATTGTATTGTCCTTGTAGAAAGATTTTTCTCTCATATAGCAAAATGGAAAAAAAAAATAAAAACTGAAGTAGTATTCAGTGATGTTTCTTCTCAGATTTACTACGGTAAGCTGAAATTGTAGAGGATCAACAAAAGCTCATCTAGCACATCCTAAATCATTGCTGTGAGCTTTGCAAGTCACTTCCAGATGGTGAGGGTCAACGTTACTATTTGAACTGTGTCAGATATCTCCGTTCCACTAACACAACACAAACCATTTCTGCAGAAAATATACAGTTGATAAATTACTTTCTGATTTAATGAAAGAAATAATTCAAATAAAAGATTAATTATTATAAAATTAATAACAAACAAAATTTCGATAAACGAATTAAAATTTAATAATTTGAAGTCGCTGAATTAGTTTGGTAGGCTTTATGTGGAGTTGAATCATTTGAAAGATGTCTAGATGATAGATATGCATCGAACTTGTACTTATTCAAAGATGTGTAATTTTGTTATAAAGGATACAT
>JAFIDM010012231.1:59517418-59711824 GCA_023159025.1 Thereuonema tuberculata | reverse complement strand
TGTCGGCGTGAAGCTACTACCGCCGGCTGATGGCCTTTCACTGTACGTAGATGTCATCTGTTGCTGCAACTCGCTGGTATCTAGAGCAAGCATCGGGTTGGAAAGTGACATCCGGCATTGGATTTGGGCATTGCGGTAGCAGCTCCTTCAAAACCAAGATAGACAGCAGATTTCGAAGTTGCCTGTTCAGGAGTCTCTTAAAAAGCAACAAGACAAACAACACCACCCTTGGGCCTAGAGACTTTTTTGTTGCTGTTGTCAACGGTGAAAGAAACACCATTATCCAACTTTCTTAATGATTCTTCAGCTAAGAAAACCAAAGCACAAAACAAACTAAAAGTCTTGATTATTTTGAAAAAAGAAGAAAGGAAACGGAAAGTGCTCATTCAAAGTCAGAATATTTTGCTTAAAGCTGCTACTCAGATTTTCAAAGATAGTAGTTAAATAAACTAACATCTCATAGGAAAAACAAAATGGAATTAAAGTTCATAATATTAATAACTAAACGAAAAAGAGTAATAGAAAACCAAAGAAATAAATTTAATGAAAACAAATATTTCACAATTACAATAACTGAATAAAATATTAAATTCAAACAAACAATCAAGTAATGAACAGAAAATATCGAAAAATAAAAGAAAGGAATTGAAATACGAATAATCTTAAAATAATAAATACGATTTAAAATATTAAAAAAAAAAAAACTGCAAAGAAAACAAAGAGTAATAACAATACAAATCAAATGCTCATTAAAACATAACTGTTTCCAGGATACTGCAACCTGAAAAAAAAATCAAACAAAAATCTCAATAATATAAAGTATTAATAAATTTGATAAATTCTAACAGTTCTAACATATCGGCGAAATATTTGTTCTTTATTCCTTTTGTTTATATTAATTCATTTTATTTATTCTATCTTATGTTATTGAGTTTTCATGCTAACTTTGGATTGCTTTTATTTTCATACTTTTATTATCTTAGATTAGATTAGATTAATTGAAAGTGGGTGGCATGACTGCCGAGCACGTCGACCTGAAAGATCTTTTGTACTATCCCACGGAAAGAAGGACAGACGGAGAGAAAGACTATTTATTATCTTACTGGACTACCTATGTATTTGCTATTTCCTACTTTTAAATATTACAGAATCTTATTATTTTTCTTATCCACAAAAATTTGGATACCTGACTATTATTTGGCAACCTGCCTTTTTTTTATTATTATGTAATACAGTAAAACCCCGTTATTACGCTCCCGCTTATAGCACTATCCCGTTCTTTACGCTCCTTTCATATGGTCCCTAGAATTTTCTATGTAACTCTGTATACTTTTACCCTCTTAAAACGCTTCAAATCCCGCTTGTAGTGCTTTTTTTATATCGGAATTTTGTATCGAAAAGAAATGTAACACTGTAAAAGATTCTTTTCTTTCCCTGGTAGGAGGGAATCTTTGAACTCTTTGAAGTGCGGGTCTGTGATACAGTAAGTTAGTGCAAAATTTCGAAGCGGAAATACCTTTCTATAAGTGATAAATTGCAAATTCTCCGTAAGTACGACGAGCATTCTACCTAAGTCAGAAGGATTTCGCAGAATCTCTAGGAATTACCTCATCCAGTCTGAGAACAATAATCAAAAATAAGAATGGAATTACCAATGCAGCGAAGGGTGGTTGCAAACGTAGAAAAGTAAAGTGTGGAAAATATTAAGATGCCGAGGAAATTCTAATTGAATGGATTCATCAGTCCCGTGATGCATCAGTGCCATTAAGTGGCCCAATCATTCAAGAAAAGGCGCGTGAAATAGCGGGCAGTTCAATAAATCTGCTCCGAAAATATATTAGTGTTGCTCCTAGTGGTGTATCAATTGATGTTAATAGTCACTTGAACCGCATTGAAAATGTCGTAATTCACAACAGTAGCACAAACACACGGCAAACCACAATCAAAGATTTTTTTAATAGGAAATAAGCTCACATTTGCACTATATCTATTGCAGAATCAAGTATCTTTCCTGTAAAATGGTGTCTAAATGTTTCCCCATCTCATAAATCATTTCCCGTCTATAGCGCTATCCCGCTTATTACGCTTGTAGTTCATGGTCCCTTGACGAGCGTAATAACGGGGTTTTACTGTATTTTAATCTGTTTGAAATTTAATACTTTATTCTTAACACTTAATATTTTTATCAATTTCCTATAAAGGATTAGTGCTTATTTTGTTTGTTTGTTTGTTTGCTTTTTTTGTTAGTTTTACTTATTTTTTTTTTATTCTACATTTCGTTTTGGTTCTGTTTGATTTTAATATTAGAAAATCTAATTTTTATTTTTGATGGTAGAATATAGTAATTATTAATTATAAGATCTAGATTTATCTTATATGAACTTCAGTTATTCAAAAATATTTGTACATGTTATTTAAAATTACATTCGCATAATAAGTGAAGTGTGATAATAATTTAGTAGAAACCATTGTAAAAATCTATATATATAAAAATGAATGTATCTTTCTTTCTTTCTTTGTCTCTTTGTTTCTTTGTCCTTTATACACTCCTAGGCCCTTTGATCTATCTGGACCAAACTTTGCAGAATTACTCTTTAGGACACTGCGGAAAAGATAGGCTACCTTAGAACCCGGACCCCCCCCCCCAAAGGGGTTAAAAAGGGGTAAAAGCCCTGAAAAACCCAATATCCCCCTGGTGGTGAAAATAAGAACTACACAAATATTGTGTAAAGTGAAAAATTCGCTCTCCTATGGGGGGGGCAGGGACACCGCCCTTGGGTGGGAGGAAGCCAACACAAAGGCTGAAGTGTCCCACCCCCGACCGACACCGGGACCTTATATTTAGGGCCCCTTCTCGGGCCCCCCAAGTCAATTGCAAATAAGGAAAAATTCGCTTTCCTACGGGAGGCAGGGACACCACATTTGGGTGGGGGGATGCGACACAAGGGCCTAAGTGTCCCACCCCCGATCGACATCGGGACCTTATATTTAGGGCCCTTTCTCGGCCCCCCTCCAAGTCAATTGCAAAAAGGGAAAACTTCACTATCCAATGTCGGCAGGGACACCACACTTGGGTGGGGGGGATGCGACACAAGGGCCTAAGTGTCCCACCCCCGACCAACACCGGGACCTTATATTTAGGGCCCTTTCTCGGCCCCCCCCCCCCCAAGTTTATTGCAAAAAGGGAAAACTTCACTCTCCTATGGGGGCAGGGACACCACACTTGGGTGGGGGGATGGCGACACAAGGACCTAAGTGTCCCACCCGCGATCGACACCAGGACCTTATATTTAGGGGCTCTTATATTTAGAGCCCCTTCTCGGGGCCCCTAAGTCAATTGGAAAAAGAGAAAATTCGCTCTCCTATGGGAGACAGGTCCACCACACTTGGGTGGGGATGGCGACACGAGGGCCTAATTGTCCCACCCCCGATCGACACTGGGACCTTATATTTACGGCCCCTTCTCATGAGCCCTTTCTTTCTTTGAGTGGCATTGCAACGCATGCCGGGTACAGCTAGTACTAAATAATTAGGAATGTAGAATCTTCTATAACAAATTCTCATTAAATACATTTGAAATTAATGATTAATTTAAAATATGTATTTTTTTGTCCTCTAAGGATTTGTATTACATACAACTTCCAGTTGTTGCTCAGGATAATTAAATGAAAAAAGGAAAGTCCTCTCTTCTTCAATGTTTGCTGCATGCAGCAGGTTCAAAATCAAAAGGTTCAATGGTTCCATCATGGAGAACACTTACCAGGATCTTTGTAATTTCCAGAGAAAGATACAGCAGTGATATCTCATTTCTTTCCTCAGAAAATCATTTTGGAATGGCTTCAGACCTAAAAGTAAGATGAAGAAGCAGATAAACACATAAACGTCCATGCCGATGCCGAGATTCGAACGGAAGTTCTGACACATCTGTCTCGTGAAAGGCCGCTTCTTTGATCACATGTCTATGCCGAACGGCACGAAGAAAAGTATTAGTTTAAAATTTAATTTTCAATTTAAATTTTGGAATGTAAATCTTAGAAAGATGACAGTTAAGCTTTTTTTAGTAATTCACATTGTAAACAATAATGCTTTATAAATTTGAAATTTATACAAAATAGGATTTATTTTATTTCTTTTATTTTTTTTAAGAATTAAAAGGACTCAGAAAATAATGTTTCAACCTATTATGATAGAATAAGTAAAAGCAGGAATCTAAATTTCTTCACATCCACTTTGAAAAAAGTTTACTTGAAATTGTACGTAGTATGTTTGAAATTTTTTTGGGAATATCTTTCAATATGTCAGATTTCCATCCATACATACTGATTCTTTCTGATGTGGAAATAAAACAAAACTGTCTCTTACAAACAAACTTCTTTCTTAAATGATACTAGTCTTTCTATTGCACAAACTATCATTTTTGCCAAATATTTTTCAGTTCTTAAGGAAAGAAGAAAGAGTGAAGGAATGTCTATTGGAAAAAAATATATATATTATAAATACGAGAAACTTGTGAAACACAAAATTTAAACTTATTGAATACCTTGAATCTCTCTGTGTTAATCCTCTGGACTTGTTTTATTAGGGAACACACAAATCTAAATGCCAGTAAACTTGGAGAACGAGCTGTCATTCAGTATATATATAATCAGTATTTCGATATAATCTCAACGAAACTACTTTCTGAAATAAAAACAGGAAAACCATAAATGGAAATGAGTCATGTATGATCCGATATGGATTCGGTAATCCAGTGGTATAGGTGGTGCACTGGGAATTTAGTCCAATTCCCGGTGGAGGTCGTGGATTTTCTCCTCCAGTCGAGTCGTAGATGTCGGGTGATCAGGTAGTATCAAGTCGTAGGTATCAGCCTCTGTCAAATAGCGTCCGGGTTTTTTTCCATGAGATTAATGCCGGAAAGGCTGACCAACCGATACTCAATTTTATCCCGAATTAGCAGTATGATGGACAGACCTCGTTCTGGACGACCAGTCGTATCAGATGAAGGTAATGCCGAAAATAAGCTGACCAAAGAACTCACCACGGGGAACGCCTTTGGAAGTTGGGGTACCCCGGATTAAGGTTCAAAAGATTTTGAAGACAGAAAATTTTCACCCAAATACGTCTATTTCTAATATTTCTATATCTGCTAATAAACAATATATATTCCCTTCTTAAATCTGTCCTAAGTCGAATTTGTACTTAGGTCTGTACTTATGGACAGTAATCGTATCTACTGTATCTACCGTCAGTTACTCAAATGTATATTTATAGGATATATTTTATCTTTCTATGTATTTTTTTTTATTGATAATATACATGAATCAACAATTCAGTCCCAGTATAAAAAACATTTCGTAAACAGATGAAATTAATTGAATGATACGGAACAAGAAGCTGGTTAGAATGTCGATGGCGTTACTCTTTCTTGAGCCGACGAACCCCTGAAGACGCAAGTTTTTGATGCGAGTTGCGACCTGAACTGTAGTGCCACCGTTCATTAGTATGAGCCATTGTATTTAATTCGAAATTTTTAATATAATGGGCTTACGTTGGTTCATTCGTAACTAGGAATATTCGTAAGAGGGATGCACGTAACCAGGTACTTACTGTATAAATAAATATTGTAACTTACAGTATATATCCATATGTCGTAGGCAAATTTTAAAGGGATCGTCATTTTGCAATGAGCCTGTCAAATTGAAAAATCATGTTGTATTTGATGTTGAGCCTGATATTTCTTAGGCATTTTGCAATCAGCCCACATAGCTTTAGGCTATTAAGAAAGGAAGTCAGTTAGCTTAATTTTATCCAGGCTTATTGTAATACGTCGAAGACACGGAAGGCTTATTAGACAAACACAAGACAGATATTTAACAACGATTAAGAAAGGCGGTTCGTAATGAGGTTTGGCGTGTAGACTTTCAAAATTGTCAGAATTTTCACTCACACCCAGGCAGCTGTTAACAGGCTAGGAGCGTAGTTTGCGCCTTAGTGCACACTGCTATTTCAAGATCGCAGTTAGCCACATAAGGGTTAGTTTTTCGAGTAAAAGATCGTACAAAACCATTTGAAAATAAGCTTACCTCGATATGTTTCGATTTTACACAATGAAGCCTGCTACTGAGAAGTCTATTGCAATAAGACTGCATGAAATTAGGTTGCCTGAGTGTAGTTTCTTAATAGCCTAAAGTCTAAAGGCTGAATAGAAAATACAAGATGATTTTTCAATTTGCCTGGCTCATTGCAAAATGACGGCGTCCTTTAAAAAGAGCCGGATTTCCCAATTCGCTTATATATATATATATATATATATATATACTAGCAGCAAAGCCTGTCGGACGACAGGTATAAAAAAATCTGAAAAATCATTTTATTATCAACTATCAAATATAAAGTAAATGTAATCTAAATACTGTGCTAACTTGTGAACGAAGCTTCTACGGCAAAAATGGTTTTGAGTTTCGAAATCAGCGTAAACAACTGAGTAAGTATGCGAAATGTCATTAAAATGGATGCAATGGTAACAAAATTATTGGGTTTTGAACGTATGTTTTGTTAGAATTTCAGTTGTCGAGGTCAGTTCCCAAGAATAAAATTTTATGGAAACAACATGGAATGACAGAATGAACTAATATTTTCATCCAATTCGAGTACTTTTGATTCAATGGTACCATTGAGAACCGTTGGATCTATCTTAATAGCTTAATTATATGGAGTTACAGACAGACAGACAGACGAAATTAGCAAATTATATAAGTTGATATATATATTTGATTCGATTGATGATTTGATTTGAAAATGTTTTTTTTAATGTTTATCAGACCTATTTAAGTGTACTTCTTACCTGCACACCTGTAATATAGGTTCTGAGAGTTTAATCTAAAGGATCATTTTCCACCCAAAAAGAAAAACAAAATACCAACTATATCTAAAGTTTAATTTATCTAAAGAATAATTATTATTTTTGACTCATAACGCTGAAAGGCATTTAAAACTCATCTTAGTATAATCTAAATACTGCGCTAACTTGTGAACGAAGCTTCTACGGCAAAAATGGTTTTGAGTTTCAAAATTAGCGTAAAAAACTGAGTAAGTATGCTAAATTTCATTAAAATCGGTGCAGTGATAACAAAATTATTTGGTTTTGAACGTATGTTTTGTTAGAATTTCAGTTAAAATTTCATAGAAGCAACATGGAATGACAAAATGAACTAATATTTCATCTAATTTTAGTACTTTTGATTGAATGGTACCATTGAGAACCTTGGATCTATCTTAATAGCTTAATTATATCAAGTTACAGACAGACAGACAGACGAAATTAGCAAGTTATATAAGTTGATATTACCTCATATTGATAAAACCAGGACCTGCTTCAAATGTAATTGATTCTTCAGTATCTTCAACAGTTAAATATATAATTTGTAATACATTATAAAATAGCTTCCATGTTCTTTGTTTTACCAATATATAATAGTAAAGTTTCAGTTTAAATTACACAGTTTAACAATAGTGCATACCAATTTGAAAAACCATTAGACCTAAACTGTAATATAAATGGCTACTGCAGTGTCTATGTGTGGTGTCCATGCTTTGGGGAAGATAATACATGATATATATATATATCAGGTTCATAAATTCGTAATTTAAATGTTAAATTTACTTAGAATAACAAGAAAAAGAAAATAATGAGAACATATAATTATTCTTTATAAGTTGGTAAACTTTGAAATTTCTTTTCCATTAACGAAGTTTTAAGTTACGATCCTCTATGTCTTCTCTTTTTGATTATGATTGTTTAACATTTTAAAGCTATTAAAGCCCATAATTTCTTTTTAAAGGCATTTTTCTCCTTAATTGCACGAAGAAGCCTTTGCTTATTAAGTTCAAGAGACACATCCTCATTCTCGCTATCTATAAATAATGAGATCCACACACACACACACAAGTCTACGCAATGCAGTAAAAAGCTTTTCTTTTGTTCATGTCAATGATGATGTCACACATGAAGCATTTTACGAGACAAGTTGGTGAAAAGAAGTAGCGAAAGGAACCTGGGAAATCGAATCCTTCTCCAGAGGGAGGTTATTAGCGACGTCGGGGCCTTCTATTGGATAGCAGAAAAATAATAGAAAGTGACAGTTAAGACGCCCAATCGTCCATTCACCGTTTCATGGTGACAGGCTAATATTGACCAATATATGGGATGCCATCGGAAAGACCAGAACTTCAAGCTCCGATCCTTTCAAGCTACGACAATTGTGTAGCGTATCTCTTAAAAGCTATTAATCTGAAAAAGACTGGTATTAAATAAGAAAATATAATCATTTATTTTGAAGGACTGTAGAATAGATTTTGATTCTTTGAAACTTTTTCTCAGAAATATCGTTAAAGAATTCGCTGTTTATGTCTCATTCAATCAATGTTTATTTAAGTAATTCAAAAGAAATTACTCTAAAGTTTATGAAAAATCTCTTTGATATATATATCAAATTCAAATTTTGGGTTGTTATTTAACTGCTTAGTGGAAACTGTTTATATTAGTGATACGAGGAAGAGTTTTAACCACTTTCAAAAGAAACTTTTTCTTGACTGTTTATAGTTGAAGATGGATGTCAAGATAGATAGGACAAGTAATAAACATATATCACTATTATAATCACAGAAAACAAATAATCTTTATAGTGATTTGATAATTATTTGGAAAAGTAATTTATATATAGTAGTTATTCATATTTATATTCTTTGACAGATAAAGGTGGAAAATTATAAATTTATTTATGAGCTTTCTCTCCGTATCAGACTTTATTGTTTACTGTACCTTTGAAAATATTTTTTGAAATTCGAATTAATTTGGATTAATGATTAGAAAAAAAGGAAAAGTATCATTTTGAGATATTATCAAATTATCATATATAATAATTTTTATATAGATAATTAAAATAAATATATATACCGTTTATATGTACTAATGTTAGTTTTCTGTTAGGTGATGGTGATGGTTACATTCTGTAGTATTAATGAAATTTTGAATTTTAATAAAAGAATCGTAAATTTTAATTTTAATGAAAATTGCTCAATGCTTTTTCATCCTTTCATAATCTTACTTTGTTTAATTAAATCTAAGTTTCCTATTAATATAGTACTATAAAAGAAAGAGCTCAAAGAAATATATTATAAAATTTTCATTCAGAATGAAAACAGATCGCAGCCGATAAGTCGAATGCTGTGAATTTCCATCCATTAAGGCAATGGCGTTTCTTTACTTATGCTGTCCGTCCAACAGCTTCGGTTAGATTCCCCTTCAGATATTTTATGATTTGGTGGAAGACAACACCGCGCAATTCATCCTTAGTTTACCACACCGAAGATGTGTTCTGGCCATCTACGATCGTCGTAGCTAAAGAACAAAGAAATGAATAAAGGAAAAGTTCTTGAAGGAACTTGAAGCCAACAAAAATAAATACTTTTTTTTGTTTTGTTCTATGCTTTTAAAGTCTTATAAATAATAGAAATTAAAAGTTTCCGTTTATTTTTAAATTAGAATATTTAAACAATAAATTTTTTTGTCATTTACTGAAAATTTTATTGAAATCTTGGTTTTTTACTTTGAAAAGCAAATTAATTCTAATAATATTAAAACACGCACGAATTAGCAGGGATTGCTAAAAGATTGAAGTTAATTGTCAAGAACTGGACAGAAATCCATTTTTTTTTAGAAAAAAGTTAAGAGGTTTTCTATGGAAATTTTTTTTCCATCTTCATGAGCTAATTCTTCTTCTAATTCTTCTAAAACAAATAAAAGTTTCCAAATACAAAAGTTACAGGTTTCTTGCCCTAGTGTCTCCAACTTTCCATTTCTTTTTGTATAATTTTCACACAACATTTTAAGATATTACAAGAGTAATAACAACAGTTTTAATTTATTTTGATGTGTTTCCTTAAATGTTTGTTTCAATAACCATGCCGTTTATGGACGATTAATTTGAATTACTTTCCAGCCACATAAAACCTGATAGTACATTATGAAGTCAATCAATTAATTGGGAATTAAAAATTACTTTTGACTTTTACTCTTTTACTGTATTTGTAATGGTCGAATATTTAGAACAGTATCATTATGGTTTGCAGGTCCTTGATCTTTCCTTGGAGCGCTTTTTCCTTTTTATTGTTCATTGTACCTTTTCAAGCACTCCATCAAAGAGCTCTCGAGAAGCCTTATTGAAGAGCAATTTAATGTTTTATTGAGTTTCCACTTCATTATTGATGTAAGACTTACGCGTGCTTTGTCATTGCAGGGCTCGTAATTGGTTAGCGGTCTGTGACCAGTGAACAGCGCTGTACCAGTTTCGACCGAGGATAAGTAGATAGTGTCGTAGGTGCAGACAATCCATTAGGCAAATTTGATGGCTCAATTTTATTCCATTCGACTAAAACACAGCAAAGGCATGTTTATTAAAGCCGATGAACTTTGAAGCAACATAAACACAAAATTTTATGTTCTAGAATTTTTAATTTTTCTGTCACAACTAATTGGTTGATTTCATAATTTACGATCAGCTGTTATATGTTTTTCAATTTGTTCGTGATACAATATAATCATCTGATTAGTGGAAAGTTAGTTGATATCTAAATCCTGTTTTCATGCAGTCTATTTTTCATGTGGTCAGATGCTTCAGTGCTAGTTTTCAAGGTTTGTATTAGATTGGATAATTTATTATAGTTATTTAGTAGATAATATTTTTTATATAATAAGGATCTACGTTATTATGGAAGCATTGAGAATTATTATATAAAAAGCATTATCAATAAGAAGTTCGAAAGAACTTAAAATATTTCCATAAAATATTATTTCTTTATTAAAATTTACTTATTTTTAGCATTGTCTTGCTATTACAGCAAAAACAACAAAAAACGAAAACAAAACATTTACATTCAAATTATAATGTCTACTGAATACAAATTTCCATTTTCTGAAAAAAAAAATTAATTAATTGATTTAGATAACTTAGTTAAGTCGTCTAAATTGGATTAATTTTACTGTTATCAAACCATGGGCATTAGATTAGCTAAAAGGATTAATTTTCACTGCATAAAACAATGAGATGTTAATAAAAAAAATTCACAGAAATCCATTGAGTACATTCCATAGCTTTTCTATGGAATTTATTTCATCTTCTCGCGCTTATTTTTCGACAAGAAATAATTTGGGCAGATCATCCCTAATCCGTAAATGCTCATATCAAATTTCCTGAAGATTCATCCGCCGGGTTCAAAAGTTATTCTCAAAGAACTTCTTCGTCTCTCATCGAAATGTAATGTCTTTGTATTAAGTTGCCTTATCTATTTAAAGAAGATAGCAACTTTTATTATTTTACTTGAATGTTTTTTGTTAACAAATTTAAATAAAAAATGACCAAAATAGGATAATTCGGTTATTGGTCAAACTTAAAAATTTCCTCATTTCCTGTTATTTTATTTTGTTTTCGGAATAAAATTTCTAGGTGAAAAATTAGCATGTTTCCGAGAAATATATGTATTTATTATTCTCTGATTTTATGAAAAAAATTTAATCGAAGTTTATGAAAGATAACGGATGTGCAAGAAGATATTCTGTAGACTGGAGAACCTTTCTTCTAATTTCTAAAATTTTTCAAGTGTAGTGCAGTGCTAGTCGTTGGTTCACTTATCCTTTTTTTCTTTGGAAATGAGGTGTTTTTTTTTTGTTTTTTTTTCTGTTTTTTTTTTGTCACAGCAATCCTAGCAATGGTGCAAGAGTTGTTGGTCATGTGCCGTCCCCTTCTGTGTCCTCTGATGGGTAAATGATATGCACATGACAAGGGACTATTGTTTAAAATCAGTGCTGCGTTTGACAGTTTTATCCAAATCGATCAATTAAGGGCTTTATTTCAAGTTCTAAATGAACTTCATGATATATCTCATTAATATTCAGGGATGAGATAATATTTCAAACAAACTGATTAAACTTTGATGTGAGGTTTCATGTTTTACACATTTTCCAAAACACTGAACAGCTAGGAAAATGACATGATAAATGAAAAAAGGAGCTTCACGAAGAAAAAAGAAATCTGAATCACTTAGTCATTTAAAAAAAATAGTAATCATTTTTTTAAAAATTATAATTTCACTTTCAGTACTACTATACCAGGGTGTCCCAGAAAGAAAAAAAAAATCAATGTTCTGGAAGATCATATTATCGATGAGTCAAAGAAAAAAAAGTTTCAATGAATATTGTATTATATATCCTATTCCAAATAATTTCGAATTGAGCTATTTGAACGTAGGCCTGCAGTTTCAAATTATTGATAAGAAATTATATTACATATACTACTGTTTCTAAAATTTGTTGTTTAAGTTTGTCTAGTTTGCTATAGTTTATTTATAAATTTTCAAAAATTCCTCGTCAACATCAATTCCTTTGCTTTAGAACAATTCAAGTGCTTCATATAGTGGCTTTTATAGCGAGAAGGAAGGATAATATTGCCAGCCAAATTCAAAATAGTACAAATGGAATACTGTATAATACAAATACTAAATACTACAACTACTCTACTGTACAGAATAGCTACTGAAAACCGTCCGGGATAGGACACATGATCTTACATCTGCTTTATACTGACCGATGTTATGATATTTCTTTTTGGAATATGTAAAATGGGTTTATAATTGTTTAAATACTGCGGTTTTTTTTTTCTTGTCATTCTTTGGTTTCTACAGATAGTTAAGATGGGACACAAGGGACACATGTTCACATATTTCTTTCTTCTTCAAATGACCGACGCTATGACCTTTCAGAATATTAAATGTCGTCCTGGGAAATCCTGTATATAATCACTGCATAATCCTGTATATTAATAATCCTGTTTGCTACTGTTAAAAATGTAGAACTTATCGCTGTTTAACATAAACAATGCTTTTCAATCAGTTTTTACTCTTGTTAACCGAAATGTTAAATGATATGTCATTTGGATAGCTATTTACTCTTGCATTTCTAAGACATTTAATTAGTGAGCAAAAAATTATTATAGACATAACTAATTGTTTAAAAATAGTGAACACACATGTTTAAAAAGCAAATTGTATGTATAAGTTAACACAATGAATGGTAAAAATACTTAACAGGACAGGACAGGACAGTTTCAACCCCCTAAAATGGTGGGTTATCTTCAGTGCTTACTATTTTTAAACTATTAGTTATGTCTATAAAGATTTGCAACCCGCACATGTTAAAAGTTTTTTCCAAAAAAAATTAGATTAAATAAAATTAAGAATTAGATTTGAAGTAGAAAAATATACGTCTTAATTACTCGGTACGGTACCTGTCTTTTCGCAACTTAAAAATAATTACATCAAATCTGTTTTTCGTTTTCATTTAAGAAACTTGATCAAACATCATTATTATATTTTTTTATATGGAATCTATTTACTAAAATGCAAACTTAGCCTTCTGTTCCGAAATATCAGATAAATTTTACTAAAATCAGTATTATACATGGAGTAAGTAGGATGAAGTAAGTCATTCCATTTCCAAAGTTTCTATCTCGGCTTCCCGTTCGTTTCGTTGTTCTTGGTATTATATCATACAAAATTGTTTTATAAGTGAGGACGTAGTTTTTCCTTATCGTTTCCCTTTATGGCAAATATCAATACCAGAGGTGAAAAACTAAAGCTTCTATCTAGGTTTTTTTTTTTTTTTTTTTTTAATAAAACATTGAACTGCTGTAACAGAAAATCGCCAATGATGGCATGATTCTGTAAAGTTCTTCTATGAAAGACTTTCACGACACTTCTTCGACAACTAGAGAATAATCAGAAAGTTTCTCTTCTCTTTAGAAGATATTGAATAAGATAACTTTGGGAAATAAACAGAATGTGGAAGAAAAAAAAACAAAACAAATTATTTCTGTTCCATTGCCAAGAAAAATTCAATGCAGCTAAAATGTTTGCATTAGTCACATTTATTTGCATGTTAAATTTTCAGTCAATCGTTTGTAATATTAAAGATAAGACAGAGTGAGCAACTTTCCTGCATCTACCTTGAAGATAACATTACAGAATGACGGTTCAGACGGATAATCTTGAAAAAGAAGAAAAGAAACAATTTTTCCTTAATTAATTCTTGAAGACAACAAATTATTATAATTATAATGAATTTTTTTCTCCAATTTTTTGGAGGAAATTGTTCTGGACTGGTTTGCTATTTTCATATTTGACATTGTTTTAATTTGTTAGCAAAAAACTTGAAAATTCTTTTTTGATAATTGAACAGACATGGAAATGTAATTCCATAATGCTTACTAGGCCGGAACATACATGCATTATGTATTGAGAATCGTAAAATCTGTTTATATGTTCTTTGCTTTGTGAACTCCATACAATCGTAATTGATGTCTCTTTCACTGCCCTCACGAAACAACCCCACCCTAGGCCAATGAAGAGCCATAAAACTCTGTGAGAGACTTCGGAAACAAAACAAGTCTCGAAAGTTCTACAATTCGAGAAGTTTACGGAAGCCCTGTTGTCTTATTATGGGAGAAACCAAACCTTCTGTGTTCCTTATTCAAACATAAAGAAACAAATAAAACAGTAGTGGAATCTTCTGTTTTATTAGGCTGTTATTAAAACTTTGTTAGTAATTCTGAAGTTTTTCAGGGAAATTTTAATCTATTTTTATTTTGTCTATTAATAAAGTAAAGATACACATAATCTTATTTCTTAAAGAAACCGTGTGAATGGAATTGCATAAAAAAAGTAATATAATGTTTGGAACTTCAAATTCTAAGAACGAAACTTGAAATTACATAAAAAAAAATCTGATCCCTTCTTTCGTGCACATGTACTCTGTCAATTAAATTGATCAAATTTACCATTCAAATTTGGGCAATTATGCCAATTATGGGTTTGGTAACTGGCATAATTCATCTTGATAAATATATAGTTTGCTATTAATAGCGTTCGTTGAAGAAATTATATAATTAGAAAATGAAATGTATCTTACAAGAATGTAAAACTATTGTGACTTTGGAAATTCAGAATTTTGTTTTCACATATCGTAGCACAAGAAAATCCAAATCCATAAATATCACACAATATATCATGAGGTCTCTATATAGTTGATCAAGAACAGTCCACATAATTACACGTAACTTAATGATAATTGTTCTTCAATATAATGACTGAGATACAAGAATGCATTCATTGTTATAATAATAAATTATCAGATAATAACAAATATATATAAAATGACACAGTTAAATATATATTTAATTCTTCGACAGTTAAAGAAAACTTACTATCTCAGTAAGACCCCGGCTAACATGATCCCATGCAGAGCTGATTCTCCACAACGCTCTTTAAAATCGTTTCGCTAAATGAATAACAAAATGCGGCTTTTTTTTCCTATTAAAAATTATGCTCGAAACCGACATTCTCTATTTAGTTTGATTAGTTCTCTACTATGTCACAATTCTCAGTAGGACATGAAAACAAAAAGCAGTTTTCTATTGAGTATGCGTTATTCAGAATTACGCCGGTACAGTGAGCTTAAGGAAAATTATCAACAATAGATACGTATCAGAAGAAAAAACCGACAGGAGGAGGACGCAAACCTAATATCTTCCCACCAAAATTAATACTCCTTAGTCAGGATAGTATTGGATTCAATAAACTCTATTACAAATTCAAAAAATATATCCTAAACAAAAGATGTAAAATTACTCTATATTTTTGATTAACTTGTATCTTTCATTTTAAGGAAGATAAAGCTTTACATTCATTACTTCTTAAATTACCGTAAAATTACATATACTCTTTAATACTTCTTAAAAACATTAACAACATACAGGCAATACTTCGTCTTTTCTCTTTTTGAAAATTGAATATTTATTTTATTTGGAAGAATAGTTTTTAAACAATAAATTTGTAATTTGGACTTATCAATTTGAACGTGTTTGAGAACGCGTTTCCTCTGTTTCATGGAATTCTTGGTTTGTTGTATTATTATTTAGTGGTTGGGAAAGAGAGATGTTATTCTCTATTCCTTGAGTTTTAGAAATGGCTCGATAAAGTCTTTGAGAAAAGACGAAATATTGCCGGTATGTTGTTAATGTTTTTAAGAAGTATTAAAGAGTATAAGTAAAGCTTTACATACATAAACCTTTAAATACATAATGTTGTATTGGAAAAGTGTTGTTTCAATAACATCCCACCCAAAACACTTCGTGTAAAATAAGTTGCCAAGACTCACATGCTCATAATGCTTAAAAAGATATGAGATCTCATGTAGAGCCAAGCCCCTAACTCTACGAGGCCTAACTCTACAAGCCCTAACTCTAAAAACCCTATATCTTGGTCAAAAAGTATGGCTTGGCCGTTTCGTGGCTGTCACACAGACAATCCCATGGAGTTATGTAAAGGATATGGAGTATGCCAAGGCACACGTTTTGACCAAGATAGTAGGGTTTTTAGAGTTAGGCATGTATAGTGAGGGGATTGGCACTATATGAAATCTGATAACTTTTTAACAGTGAAAGCGTTATGAGCATCTTGGCAACGTATTTTACGTGAAATGTTTTGGGTGAGATGAAATAGTTCCATGAAACGGCCAAGCCATACTTTTTGACCAAGATATAGGGTTTTTAGAGTTAGGGCTTGTAGAGTTAGGCCTCGTAGAGTTAGGGGCTTGGCTCTACATGAGATCTCATATCTTTTTAACAGTGAAAGCATTATGAGCATGTGAGTCTTGGCAACTTATTTTACACGAAGTGTTTTGGGTGGGATTTCATTTCTTTTTGTAGGATGAGATCTGATAACTTTTTAACAGTGAAAGCGTTATGAGCATGCGAGTCTTGGCAACCCCTTATTTTACATGAAATGTTTTGGGTGGGATTTCATTTCTTTTTGTAATATGAGATCTGATAACTTTTTAACAGTGAAAGCGTTATGAGCATGTGAATCTTGGCAACTTATTTTACATGAAATGTTTTGGGTGGGATTATCTATTACAATTAAATTTAGTTTTAAGATTATTTAGAAAATGGATTTTTTTTCAATACCCTACTTTTCTGTTTTTCTATTGGTCAACTTGTATATACAAGCTGTTTGCACTTTTGTAAGAAATCACATTATTACACAGTATTATTTAGGCCGAAGCATTGAGGGTACGACGTATTTCAGATCTTAATAAAATCCAAAGTATAAAAGCTAGATAAATGAAACTTAGCGTATTTCATTAGTATGATAACTGCATCTTATCCTGAAAATTTGAGCTCTCTAGTATTATCCAGGCCGAAGCTATGAGGGTTCGATAATAGATAACCAGACCCCCTCTTTATGAGGGGTTGGAATGTGAAAGTTACGGATTTCTTAATTTTGTTGTTGTTTGTGTGCTAATCCTAACCTGCATACCAAATTTGAGCTTTCTAGGACTTCAGGAAGTACCCTAGAGGTTTTGATGATCATGAGTCAGTCAGTCAGTCAGTCAGTCAGAAATACGGAATCGACGTATTTTAGGTATTAATAAAATCCAAAGTATAAAAGCTAAATAAATGAAACTTATCGTATTTCCTGAGTCTGGTAACTGCATCATATCCTGAAAATTTGAGCTCTCTAGTATTATCTAGGCCGAAGCTATTAGGGTTCGAAAATACGACGAAACACTTCCAGAAAAGGTACGTAGTGCCCTTCCTGCCTTCGGCTCGTCTTGGCGGGGGCACTGCCGTGCCCCCAGATATAGGTTTCAAGAGAAATACGGAGGTATCCAAGCATCTTATTTAAAATACCTCAATTAAATCTTTGTAGAGTAGTGATAAGTAATTACTATAATCTTATGTATGCACAATAATATACAGTTTTCATATCCGTAAAGAGTAGAAGCGAAATTATATTTAATGTCCTAATATTTACTATATTAATAGAACAAAAATCACATGAAGATTATTTTTGAACCATTTAAGTTATGGACTCTGTCATATTCTTTCCTTATTAAACTAAGCCTTGAACAAAAATCTTCTATCAACACATTAATCTTTATAGAAACGTTTAGCTATAATCTTTCTCAAGTAAGTTGAAATATCTATTTGAAAAATTGTCTAAGTAACTTGATTGCTCTTTACAATACTTATAAAAATGTTGACAGTGAAACTGAAGAATTATTTTTTAAAGATAGTCCAGCAAATAATTCAACTCTTAACTTGGATATTCCTCAGTATTACTTCCGAATACTAAACTGTGCTTTTCAATATGTTTTTCCATTAATTAAAAATTAATTTTACTATTAATGTGCCGGAATAGTAAAAGATAACCATATTTTAATCCATCTTTGTAAACAGCAAAATTTAATTTTGTTTAGTTTTGTTGTGGCTACGATAAATGATTTTCAATACTGTTGATTTCATAATTTATAAGATTTGTTTTTTGTTTTTGTTTTTTTTTATTTATTTATTTATTTATTTCTAAATTTAAAATTACAGTCCTGCTAGGTTTTCAAAATGAAATCCTGTGATGCAGGTGCTGAAAGTATAAATAATTTATATTTGTAATTTAAAAAGTATTAATCATATAAAATCATATAAAAATTATATAATTACGCAATTATACGAATTATATTTAAATTAGATTCAATTATATAATTATATAAAAATCAATATATCACAGAAATATAAAAAGAAAATCAAATACAAAAAGAAAATTATTATAAATATCATTCATTACAATCAAATTTAAGGTTCCCAAATTATTTTTTACTTATTATTCTAATTACAATTTCTTTCTTTCAATGTTTATACTGTATAACATTACTATATAACATAATGCTTATACTGTATAACATTAAAAATTTCTAAATCTAATTGTGAAAATAAAACTTTAAATAACAATCTCTCATGCCAAAATTATTCAACTAAAAAATATATAAACAAAATATCAATACACAAGACCAAAAACACACAAAATATAAATATAGTATATGTAATCAAAAATACCTAAATATTCCAGATAATTTCGCCAAATATTATTTTTTTCAGTATTTGCCTTTTTAATATACTTATTTTATTAAATTTATTTTGTTTTAATTCATTTGTAATTTGCATAAAAATCTTTAATAGAATTCTATTTTTATTTCTTAATCCAAAGTTGTTCTTAGGATTTTCATAATATAAAATCTTTATTAATGTATTTCTAGTAATATTTTCTAAGTTATAATTTCTAATTTGATTTCTAATTTTATAAAAGTTATTTATTATTAAAGAATATAATATTTTTTCTTTTGGCATTAAAATTTTATATTTTATTCTTATCTGTATTTTTTCATTCTTTGTTAATATACAATAATCTTGTATTATGTAATTCATTATTTTATTTAATATTCTATTTATGTTATTAGTGTCTGTATTACCTAAATGTACCCAACAACATAATCCATAATTTATTAATGAATCTGCATTAATATGGCTATTTAATTGAATCTGCATGGAAATATGCGTAATTACGAAAATAAAACACTTCTGTAAATTTTACTTTCAGAATTTCATTGTCCAATGTGTTCAAAAGAATGTAACAGAACTAGTGTGTTGTTAGTTGCGTAGTTTCACTACTGCTATTAAAAAAAAATAAAAAAAAGAATCGAAGCTGATTCTTGATATCGTCAGTTCAATTATACAATACTACACCATATATATCTTAAAAATCTTCTTTAATACCAGGCGATTAAATGATTTAGTTTTGCGAAAATATCGCCTGGTATTAAAGAAGATTTTTAAGATATACATGGTGTAGTATTGTATAATCGAAGCTGCTATTTGAAGATGTTTACTCTAGAGTTCAAGATCAAACTAACAGCTTGACAAAAATTGACAAAGAAATATTCTGTTGGGTTGTTTTGTTTTTGAAATTACTGAGTTTTCATTGTTAAGAAATTCGTATGACAGATGCCAAGAAGAATCAAATTTTGTTGTCAGTCATTGGTAATTTCAGTGGAGGCCCTGCCACCAACTTCTTTCGTTATTCGTATTAGATCCTAGTCATTATCTTCAGTTGTCGCCTCGTATTGTCAAACTTGTCATCCTCGGCGTAGGGTTGCCTTGGCTCTTGATGGTGAAGCGTCGGCTGCAAAATATGTCCTTCTCCAAATGTCGTTTTTCTCATTTTCTGTGATAATGACTTTTTTTCTCTCCTCATTTCCGCTCTTTCAGAGTGTTAATTATGCATATCTTTTGTAATCAGATTTCCACTTCTTTTTTTCCTAAGATGAAACGAACTCAGACGAATTTTGAAATTATTTTTTTTTTTAGTTCAGCTGATGCCTCTGCAAAGTCTTGTTTTTAGATCGGATTTTTTTTCTTAGAATTTTCAAAGCAAACTTAATTAGCAATATTCAACTTCTTCGAAACAAATTCCTCCATATCACTATCATTTCCACTGTCAAGCTGTTTAGACAACGGCACTGAACGCTTTTTTGTCTAGAGTCTTCCGCATTTAGAGTCTAAAATATCAGTGTTTTCTTTTGCTTTTCATTTAATCTTGTTGTCTTGTTTTGATGAAAGATTAAATTTAATTCAGATCTAATTAGTGAACTAAATGAACTCGTGCTTTTCTACTTATAAAAATCCTCGCTAGATTTACATAGGAATTGTGCTAAGAGAAAATCCACACTTGCTTAGCCTCAGCTGATAGTTAAATTCTTTGCAGTCCTGAAAGCTTTTCTGACATTAATATTTTATTCGATAAAGTCCTTCTATCAATCAACGATTTTCCTTAATTCTCGCTAAGTGTTTATAGTTTGTTCAGCATACGAAGATCAATCGCTTGAAAATAAATTTCAAACGCGTTGTTGTCTATTTATTCTAAATTGTTCTTTTCTTCTGGCATGCACCATAACACTTTTATTAGTTTAAACAAGCACAATTTTGTTACGAGAGGAAAGACGGAAATGAAGGTGGCAAATTCTTTATCGAGTGAAATGATCACAGTAAAGTACGCCAGTGATTAGTTTCCTGGTCATAATGTTTTATTGTATTAATTTTCTTGAAATGACGAGGCTTACATACTGGCCTGTTGCAAACCTTTAGAACATCTATAAACAACTCAAGCAAGTAATGGTCATTTGGAAGAATTGTAATCAACTAATTTAGTATGGTTCAGTCAATGTTAAAATGAGCGTTTTCCCACATTCTAAGCAAACCCAGCTGATGAAGTAGACGACGGTAGATGAGTAATGATGTGTATTTATGAGTAAATGGCTTAGTATTCATTTAAAAAATATTAAAATTTCCTTAGAACTCCTTAAGAAGTGTCTTAGTCTCTTAAGTGTTCTGGAATTGAATAATAGGTGATTTAGTTCACATTTACATAAGCCTTCACATAAAACTTTTTGATTCCTTGTTTTTCATGAAAAAATGTCTATTTTTTTTCCCGAAAATATTAGTGATTCCTACTAAATTCAGGTTATTGATTGATTTGTTGATTGTTTGTAACATTTTACACTATTTTTGTTGATTAATAATAATAATAATAATTGTCATTATTATACTTATTAATATTATTTTGTTATTGCTGTTATTTATCCTAACTTTTCTTTGTTTCGGATTAGTGTTTTATAAAGAAAATGCCTCGAAAGTAAGTGAAAAAGTTGAGAGGTAGATCTTACCTCAACTATAGGACATTGTTTTATGTCGAAGTTACTCTGACGCAGCTGACCTTCGCATTTTAACCTTATTTTGCATATCGTGTCTTGACCGGGGTAACTTCGACACCAAAAAGAACTTAACAAAACAGGGGGAAGGGAAAGGTGGGAGAAAATAATTTTTGGGACATCAAATGTCATGGTGGCAAATGAGCGAAGAAACTACAGTTATTAGCGTCCTATGGAGAAGATAAAATATGCTCAAAACATGTCGAAGTTCCCCCATTTTACGGTAACAACTAAAATTCGAGTCAAACAGAACTACTTTCATTCTTCAATTAGAACTCTAATTGCAGAACTTTTAGTGCAATTAGAGCTTTCATGAAGATGGACGGCTTGCGAAAAACTGTCTGCTCAGCAATTTAACAAACTTTCGTTAACTTTCTAAGTAAAGTCGAAATTTGCATCTAAAAAAAAGATTCTGTGAGACGAAAAGATAATGATGTTTATGATTATTCAACTAAAAAATCTATTTTAAAAATTATCAAATTGTTGCTCTATTTATTGAAAATGGCACATGATTATCTGTTAAAGAGCAATCATCTTTCATTTGCAACAACAAAGCAATAGATAATTCTTGTTATAGAAATTCGATTAAATAATCTATTCGCAATTGAAAAGTTAACAACACAGATCAGATTATTTTTTTTTAACTTTTCAGGACTTTAATTCAGTTTTACTTCAAAACAGAGCGAAAATTGTCTTTATTGTTATTCTTTTTTATTAGCATTCTTTCATTTTAGATTTTAATATATGTAAATTAAATCGTAGCTAGACTAATAATTGTAGATTAAAGGACATGTTAAAGAACATTTTACTAAATAAATGCTTTATTATTAAGCGACAAAGAATATTGTATCTATATTGATTTATTTTGTACGTACAGTTAACTATACAATAAATTGCAGTTAACTTTATAGAAAAAAAAACATTTCATTGTTAGCTTGATGTATTATAAGAACCACTTTTAATGCTGTTATCGATTTCCGCTTAAGTCGATGCAAAAAATGTTGACTTTCATTAAAGTCTCTCAAGTGTCTAACGAGATTTAACCTAGCCAAATTGAAAAGGGCAGAAGTGAAAAAGAGAGAGAGAAAGAGAAAAAAAAGAAAGAATATTGTGTAGCAGATAGATGATTGACAAACAAACAAATCTCATAGATAAGTCCAATTGGATTTTTGTCACCGCTTAACGAACAATTAATTACTACGAAATATTAATAATAATAAGAACAACGCAAAGAAGAAATGTAGTAGTCTTCGTAATGCTAGAAATGAAAATGCAGTAGTCAAAAATAATGCTAGAAAAATTGTGATTTATAATACAGGCAAAGTGATATTTTTCTTTATTTATGAGCCGTTTGCTTAAGGTTTTATTTTTCAACAATTATTAATGGAAGTTATGATATATATGTCAGGTTTGTGTAAGAATGAACGAGTGGATTTAATTAAATCGACAATTGTGATTGTTGTGTAAATCGTCGTTTGATGCCGACGCAAATGATTTGGCTGAAGATAAAAAGATAAGGCATGTCTACCAGAAATATAGTGAAATAAATATCCAGGATTGTGCTGAAGATTAGAAGGATACATATTATCAAGCTGTGAAGTAAACTATGGTTATATCAGGATAAGCGATATCTTTGAGGTTCATCAGTGCAAGTGTTCCAGTAGGCTTACTTCAACCGAAAGTAAAATGTAAATTGATAAAATGGCAATACGGGACATGAACTACGTTGTCTTAACCTGAATCAGCAGCTTTTTAATTAAATTAGTTATCGATCTGTTAATTGGCAAATAAATTCTTTAATCAATATTTTCAAATTCTATAGTTCATTCGTAATCACCTTTCCCTGGGCACCGAGATAAAAAAACAAAACAAAATAAATAATATCTAATAAATAATAATAGAATTTAATATCACAACTTAAAACAGAAAATATATAATCAGTCGTATTGTCCGACAACTGATATATAATTAATGTTATATCAAAATAATAAAGGCTTTAGTTAATATTAGCTAAAAAAATATAAAAGATTAATAGGATTGAAAGATTAATAAGATTAATCGGTTCAAGATTAATAGGATTGAAAACGAATCAATTTCATAATTTTGAAAAGAAAAACTTTTCATAATAGTTCACTTCAATCCTGTAATAATTAATAAAGTACATTTCGACATTTAACTTTTATTAGTAATTTTATGAGGAAAACCATCGGACGGGGATATATTAGAAAATTGTTCAATTAATTTGCTGCTTTTCGCTTTGCATTTGAATGAAAAAAATATTGTTTTAATATAAATTGATTCTGAAGGAGAAGTGGGTCATGATAATAGGATTTCATTTCTATGAGGAATTTTCCCACTTCGAGTAAGTTGAACTCAATATTTCGCTCAGCTCCTTGAGCCTTCTTTAGAAAATGATGAGAATTACACAAACGTTGCATGTTTTGAACATTGTAATCTAGACATTTCTTAATTTCTTTTGTAATTACTGAAATAATTTTGTTTTTGTTTTTCTTGTTCAAAGGTGTTTCATGTATTTCTTATTTACTCTGACAGCCTCTTTCTTTTAACTATTCATAAATTGAAAAGGACTTCCTGACGTAAATGTAGGTAAATGAAGGTGGAAAATATTTATCTGACTGTACATTTTGATCGCTGTTCATTCCATATTTTTATTCGTTTTCTTCCTGTCCCTAGCTTCGATGAGTACTGGTCTGAAAATCAGGGGCTCTTGTATGTGCTTCTATTACTTATTTATTTGGTGTTAATAATAAAATGAGCAAATAAAAAATAAATAAGAAATCATGAAAGAACTTAAAGGATACTTTCCTTAAAATTTTGTTCCTAAAATTTCTTTTTCTTTTAAAATTTTATTTTATTTTTAGTCACGAAAATACGACAAACGAAATCACCATTTGCTTTTAAATTGTAATATCTGTCTGTTAGAATCAGTAAACATTTTTTATTTTCCAAAAATAAGTAAATCCGCTTTATTTACTTCAGTTTACTAAATCCAATTAATTTTAATCATATCACAGCGCGCTCACGATAATTATTAAAAGTATTAATGCTCGTTATAAGACGATCACGCTCTGGTCATAACTAGTCATACCAAGTTTCAAGATCTCATCACCCGTTCAAAATTGATTAGGACAGGACACACACACACACACACACACACACACACACATGCAAACTGATTTTTTTACGATTTCCTTATGAAAATATACTAAAAATTTGAAAGTAGTTCCATGAAAACCGATACAAATTTGTGATAAATCTTTGATTCTAAAGAGATTCTCCTCTTTCTCCACCTACTTGCCCTAACAGATGGTTATCGTCTATTTTATTTAATTCTACAACAAGTGATTGATAATTAAGTTACGAAAAGGGCGGGTCAAACACTGCAGGATAAAATTCAGCAGTAAAGCTTTCCTCTTTACATTTTGAGGGGAAACAGTTGGGGTTCTGGCAGCAGTGGGGGTGGGAGTTGAAGGCGTTGCCGACGGAGCTTAATTAACGAGCCTCTCACTAAGCTCTTAACCTTTGTTCAGCGTGTTCGTGAATGCTGGGTAAACCTCCTGCGCGCGAAATATGGGGTCGGCGGGACCTTCGTCTGCCATCACAGCACTCTTGGCTTATTGACACCGACGCTGCAAAATTCTAATTAGAAATTACAGTTTGAAGGGAAAATCTACGGCGTGAGAAGCTACCCTCAAATAAAGAGGGCAATGGATGAACCCAAAATGGCTATGCAAAATTTGCGAACATCGTAAAACCCCTCCGATGTGAAATAAGATTACTTGATTTATAGTGTCCACTTTATGAGAATTAGATAAAACGTCGTATCACAGAAAAACCTCAAATTTGTCGTAAATTAAATTATTACGACAATTCTTTGAGGAATCACTTGGTAAATTTGGGTTCTTCAGCTGCTACTTTTCTTAATCTTTTGATGATAAATCATTTCATTTCCAAATAAAAGTGTTCGAAACGGTCAATTTTAATGCATTTTAGGTTTCATATACCGAGCGTAGCTGATATGAGGAGAATATCCCCGTTCTGTCTGATTTTTTTTTTTAATTCTTAATTAGAATTATTATAAACATTAGTTTTAGGAAGCCAATTTTCCTTTTCTCTTCTTGCAATAAATCTTACAATGATTGGTCTATTTTTTTTTATAATGGCATCTCGCAAATCTATGGAGAGCTATTTTTTCTATGGGGTTTTTGAAGTTGTAAAGTTTCAAGAGATTTTAACATTCGCTCTGTATAGAAGCCGTGGGGCATTATGGGATTCCTACTCCTACCTTGTTTATGTTTATTTTATAAAAATAATAGCTTTAATAATGTAAAAAAATTAAATGGTCACTTTAAACTGGATTAGATTAGATTAATTGAAAGTGGGTGGCATGACTGCCGAGCACGTCGACCTGAAAGATCTTTTGTACTATCCTACGGAAAGAAGGACAGACGGAGAGAAAGACTGAGAAAGGATGGTGTGAGAAATGCAGGGGAAACGGGAGAACCCCGGGAAAACCTGCCCAGCGCGGATCGCCACCATCAACGAAACCCACATGAGAACCGAACCCGGGACTCAGAGGTGAGAGGCCAGTGTCTTAGCGACATCACAAACCGCGCAAACCACTTTAAACTAAGTTCAGTTTTCAATGTAGCGAATATGTTAGCTATTTTCAAATTTAACCGAAGTGATTGGAAGAATAAGGTACTATTTTTTTTTAACTGATATATACTTCTTTCAGACATTGTTGTTTATTGAAAAGGCTATGTTTTCTCTGATATATTGTCTAAGATTATTCTGTGTCGCATATATTCCAATAAAGTTCCAGAAGTATGTGAAAAAGAAATGTAACATTAAGAAAAACTAAAATTAGAAAAAGTAAGTGTTTTTAAAATTATTAGATCGTGTAAATTACATTTTATTTATGTAAATTTATCCCAATGTAAGATATGATAGGACTTGTAAGACATGTAAGACATGATACCTATATCAAAATTATCTTAAAATTCATTGAGGCTTTTTCTTTGGTTTGCAATCAAAATACATCATTATAATGTTGATCAATACATTTGATTAAGTTTGATTAAATTAGCTTCATACACCTGTTAGCAAAATAATAACAATCTAATTCTAGGAGTCAAAGTGTTTTATCTCCACACCAGACGGCAAAGCTTCATCTCTTGCACATCCAAAAAGAAATCGAAATGGTCGACAGACATTCAAGGCCTCAGCATAACTCTTTAAGCTAGGTTCAGTATAAAAGCACCAAATGGATGAAGTCACGTTTCAAATTATTCTTATTTATTTTATAAATGCTCCCATTTGCATAAAGACATTATGTAGGGCAAGTGAATTCGTCTTTCTTTTTTTGGCAGAGAGGATTGTATCTGACCTGCTTTACTTATGATCCTATAAATCGATCAATATAAACCCGTCTCAGTCAACATTACATTCTGTTTCACGATGCAGAGCGAAAGATGAATGTAGAAAAAAAAAGATATACACTGGGGAAAAAGAGAACAATCAGATTACAATAGAATTTAGTTTATTCAAAAAGTTATGATAATATGTTCATCTTTGCAGAAACATTATACCTATTCCAAGATTTAGCTTCATGAATCATAATTTTATATAATCTTCATTTTCAGTAAAGCGCAGAATAAAAGCATATCGAATTGGATAGAGGAAATAAAATACAAGTTTTGAGAGTAGAAGTATAACCAAATGAAAAAGTGTAATCTATAGAAAAGAATAATAAAATACAGATAAAAAAAAGGAGTTCAAAGTTCATTAAAATATAATTGAACTTTCTTATTGTATTTTTTTTTCTTATGGCCTGAAAACGGCAAAAAAAAATCCTGTATTTATTTTAAAATTATATATCTACAAAAACAGCAAATTATCTTTTTCCTGAAAAGAATTATTATACATTAAATCTCTATTTCGTATTTTAGTCATCGAAATTGAATTAACAGTAATCGTATACGACTGCCAGTCAATTGATGCATTTGATAAAGGGATTAATAATGAAGTATTAATAGAAGTATGATAGAAATCCATTGTGTAGATTCCAATAATTTTGTTTCGGAATGTTGTCACTTTTCTATACTGATTCTCTACAAAGACATACTTGGAAAAGATTTCAATATAAAACTTAGATCATCTCTAGTCTTTAAACTAAGATTGATGAAGATCCATCTAGCAATGAGACGGAGGAGGAACATACGGACCCACAAACACACTGAATGATCTGATAAGCCTCACTTTTCTAGGAAAGTACGCTGTAGGAAAAAAAAGTAAGCTGTAGAACGATAGTGTTGAATAGCAAATGTATTGTAAGTTACAGTAGTGTAATATATTAAACAAGAGTAATAGTACACAAGTAACTTAGTAAAATGTTGCATTGCAACTTTATGCTACATAAGTGTGTAGTTGAGGTAGTTTAGTATAATTTTGTTCTTAATATTTACAGTAATATATTTATTTATTTATTTAGGTTTTTTTTACACGCCAGGACCATCACTGAAAACTTGCTGGATTCCATTTCCGATATTTCAATGTGCTAATTATATCTGATGTATAGAAGATTCACAAACAATTTTTCAGCTTAACATCTATGAAAGGTTTGGAAATTAGAATTCCACGAAGGAATTGCAATCGTTCTCTTAAAGTCCGCCTAATTCCTTGTTAGTTAATTCCGTTATCATTTTGCAAATCCAAGATCTTCCTGAAAAGCCACTGAAATACCAATATTCAAGATAATTACCCCATAAAATTTGACAAACAGATTAAGACGGCTTATACAAACTCCTTGAAAAGTTTTGCATTAGACAATAGCAAGGATTTTAAGCCCTTTTTTTTAACCAATATTAACTTACTGCTTAGAAATTTCGTTCGAAAAAATATTTTGATTTGCAATTTGAATCTATTTTTTTTTATCTGGCTTAGTTAATAACTTAGGAATGTAAACTTCTTTGTAAATTACGATTAAAAAGGTATTAAAAATCGGTGATTAATTTTCTAAATACAGGATTTCAAAAATTCCTTTGGACTTTATTACAGTGGCCTTCATCGATCATTTGGCGGAGTTTGAATTCTCATTTCGATTCTCCTAGCTAGTTTGAGTGTCTTTCTTTTACCAGTGTTTGTCCCCCTCCGATTGTCTGTAATATATTATCTAGTTTTTTGTAGTTGATTATGTTCATGTCTATACATTAAGTCTGAGTTTGTCCCAAAACTAGTCCCCCGCCATGGACAATAGGAAACAAAGCTGAAAACTGGTTCCGTTGTGTATACGAAATCTAAACCAAAGAACGTATATATGTCTAAGCGACCCAGCGTATGAAATTTGCAAGTTGGTTTTTGCCGCAAAGCGCCGTACAGCCGTTTAGCGCCCTCTAGCACATTTGGGTGCGTTTGCGGACATACGTTCCACTGTGATTGCGGTTTGTTTTTGTATTCCTAGCCTATCTTTAAAGTTTGTACAGGAATTTCGAATCACCCTGTATTTGTTTCACGATATTCTCAAAAGGCTTAAATTCCTAGATGGAATATAATGTACTGTATTTCAGAGACAATCTTTTATTAATTAATAATTAGTTTTGTTTTTAAATTTTTTATCGACTATTGCCACGTGAACTATCATTAAAATCATCTTAAAGCAATTATTTTTTTAATTTGGATAAAGATAATTGGAAAGCAAAAATATCTAGAAAATTAAATTTGTTCAAAGAAAAAAAAATATTGCATTTTAAATATTTTCGGAAAACCAATTTAAGGATTTGAAAGCATCCTTTTTTTTTTTCTTTGAACGAATTTAATTTTCAAGGATGTTTTCAAATTCCTTAAATTGTTTTCCGAAAATATTCAAAATGCAATATTTTTTTTAAAATTTATAGTTGACGTCGTAAAAATTCAGGAAAGGTATAAAAATGGGCTCATAAAATTCTGTGAAGCAAAACTGGAAAAAAGACAGTAACAGCCATTCATCTTCAACATCAATGCTGGAATAATTTGGATCCGCCAATGTTGTGCAACGTCGAGATATTTGCAGGGAGTGTTTAGTATATCATCAATTTGTCGTCTGCGTTCTTTGGCAAGTGTCCAGGATTCTGGATGTTTTCTAAACTTTTCGATATGCTTTTCCAATTGAGAAAGAATTTTTAGTGGCCATTTGTTATTTTCACATCAAAGAAACTGCTTGACATTTTTAAGAGTTTGCGATGTCAAATTGTTTTCGAAGATTTTGAAACTATAATACGTATAAATAAATGCAATAAAATATAGAGCTTTTATATGCAATTTTTTAAAATCTCTAAGTGTACTTTTCGTTATTTTTTTTTAATATTTCGCACATTATTGTTACATGTAAGGGCTGGCATGAGGGTATTCTGCACCCAAGGCAAGGAACAATGCACTTTTTCCCAAACAAGGGCTTTTATTTAGGGCGGGCAGGATAGGGCTTTTGACCCCCCCCCGAGTTTAAAATTTTTAAAAAATAATAATAATTGAATACTACTTAAGAAAAAATGTGAGAACTGTATCTTTAATATTAAAGTATATTTTAATATTAAAAATGCAGTTCTCTGTTCTCACATTTTTTTCTTTAGTAGTGCTACTCAGTTATTAATTAAAAATATTCTTACGAAATAAAAGACGAGATTTGTTTTATGAATGTGTCATTAGAAAAGCATGTGGACATTCAGGAAATGACTTGAGCAATTTCTTCATTATATTGACTGAGTGTTTTGTTTCCTCTATGTCATATTAACAGCAAGTGCATGTATATGTTATATGTAGGATAAGAATGTATGGAAATGTATGGAAAATAGTTCATTTCATAGGAACAGGGAGATGAAGATATATCCTATAAAGATATACCCTATAAGGTCTTCTCTAAAAAAATCTTGACCCCTCCCTGAGAAAAAACTGAAATGACACCAGTATTCTCAAATAACTATATTTGGGACCAAACCTATTTCATTTCTTCCCCAAATTCCGCATGAAAGTATAGTTGATAACAAACACAAAGAAAGATGAGAAATACATCTTAAAATACTGAAAAACAATATAATACTTTTATATGTTAATTTTTCCAAACTTGATGCTCTCAAATATTTTGATACCCTAGTCAGTCACTGAATTCCTCTTTTGATTGATTCAAACATGATTACAATCGTATATTACACTTGTAAAGGCCGTCTCCCGGGAGCAAAACTAGTCGTGTATTTTCTTACATTAATTAAAATTGTGTATCATATTTAAGCAGGTGTACGGCTCATTTTAATGCCACTAAATGATTACACATGTATTTTACAGAATAAAGTTATCTCTATTCATGGTACTATAATAAAGTATAAAAGAATTACAAACTGTAACTTACATTTCAGTTACGTTCATGTACTTAATAATTCCTTTATAAAGGAGGCTAATTTCTTACATTTTTTATAAATGTATTGTTTAAAAGAATTCGATGTATTTATTTAATATTTTGTATTTTGGTTTGCATTTATGAATTATGTTGGTTATTTAGAAAGCGATTAACATCAGTAATCGTTCTTTGTGTTCGTTGTCTACTATACTTTCATGTGGAATTTGGGGAAGAAATGGAATAGGTTTGGTCCCAAATGTAGTAATTTGAGAACACTGGTGTCATTTCAGTTTTTTCTCAGGGAGGGGCCAAGATTTTTTTAGAGAAGACCTTATAGGGTATATCTTCATCTCCCTGTTCCTCTGAAATGATGTTAATCATTCTACCGAATTCGAAACGATGCTAAGTTGGATTCCCATTAAGTATGATTAATGCCTTAGTTCTTTAAATCTCCTTTACCATTGTCCTGCAAATAACCAACTTTACCATTTCTGCAGTTTAAAATTGTAATTTCTACGCTCGTTTCCGTATCCCTACATAAAGGTTTCATTAGAACACAAGCAAATGATTAGAAAATGGTTCCATCTTTCATTACTGATATTTAGCTTTCAAACTAAAGTAAGTAATAAATGCCTTTAAAGTTTTAAGGAAGTCAGTGAAGAAAGGAACAAATGGGTTTTTTTATGGTTTATGATTTCGTGGTAGAAAACAGATCCATTTCGGAGAAATTGATCTGAACGGAATGAAGGTACCAAGATTTTTAGCGACCCATTTGGGAGCTATTGTGATAGCGACCAAAATCGGTAGCTATTGCGTTTGTCCTGTCCGTCCGCCCGTCGTGTTAGTCCAACCCTCACAACTCCCGAACGGAAGGTCGGATGGACAAACGGATTTCACTATCGTGTCCAGAGGCTCAAACAAAATAGAAATAGGATATATTCAGGGGTAAACGCCCCCCCCCCCTCGTGGTCGAGATATTTGGCATTGTTTTCATTGGATTTCCACTATTAGATTAAACGTTAGAAATGCAACCATTTCGTTTCAGTTCTCAGCTATAGCTTGATGGTTAAAGTTTCGGAATCATATACTGAAGGTTGTCGGTTTAAATCTGTATGTCTCACTATTTATCTCTAAATCTTTTTTTTCTCAATATCCGCGTGGGTTTTTTTTTTTTTTTGATTTTTCCTAATGTTTTTTAATTTTTTGTCTAACTTTTTTTTTATTTTTCTTTATATATTCCTTACGTTATTGTACTTCCTTTTTTTATTATTGTGTTTTTTGTTATGATGGGTCGCCCTTAAATTTATGTTTTAGCACAAAATTTTATTCACTTGTTAAAGAAGTAATCATTATTGTGATTAGTAGCAATCTATATTACTAAAATCTTTTATTTCTCTGTCTGTCTGTCTGTCCGGCGCAATTTTCCGTGATAATGAAAAGTAGAAAGAATTTTTACAATGAAACATCCGCGGCAGGAATCGAACCTGCAACCATCTGATCCGAAGTCAGACATCTTACCCATTAGGCCATGGAGACTACAACTCTTTTTAAATTGTTTTTTGACTTATCTGTCCTTCCCCTTCCCCCATCGCTAAGGAATGTATTCAACCTTTTTTTTTTTTTTTTTTGAATCTCAAGATTGTTTATTTTTTTCCCATCCGTCAGTTTATTTGTAATTCGAAATCATCTGCTCTGAAGTTAGACGTCTTAGCCATTAGACCACGAGGACTACATTCTAATCTCCATAAAAAATAAAAATATATCATAGATATACGATTCACACGCTGGTTCTAAAAGCAGTCGTGAATTGACAGAATATAAACATCAGAAATTAAATTAAAAAAAACTTATAAAAAATTTTAGTTTTAGTTTACTAGATGTAATTTGTGTGTGTGTGTGTGTTTTTAATAAATAAAAAGTTGTTTTCCGTTGCATATGCGGAGGCTTCCGGAGCGAAGCGACGGGTAGCCGACTAGTTGTAATTAAAAAAAAAGTTAAAGTATCCCACTGCAGGCCTATAAAGGCCTATCGGGGCGCAGGAGGTTAGGCTCCAACGATAAGCAATTGTAATTAGTAACTCCTAATTAATTAGTAATTATAAATAAGTCTACTTATATTAATAAATTGTAATTACAGTGTAGTTTTATTTATAATAAGTCTAGTTACATTAATATTTGATATTAAAATTATTTAAAAAGAATTATTACGATCTATCAATAGTATGTAAAATTGACTCGAACAGAGTATAGGATAAGAATCAGAGCTGATTTCCATTGCATTGATTTAGTGAATACAAGGATGTTATCCTAAATTCAAATGCCCATCGATTTTGAACTTTTACTATAGCTACAGACGTACTAAGTAGTTATACACTGTTAATTCCTTACATGATGTTAAATTTATATTAAATATGAAATAAATGTTTCCTGAAGCTATGAGTTAGACAAAGTAATATTTAGCGTACCATCTTATTATCTTCAAATGCATTTAGTGTGTTTCACAATTCTGTTTTACACGTGCTTTACAATTGTAAGCCTTTACAATTAAAAAAATTATCAATTAAGGCCGTTTTAGACGTACCATTTCATTAGGCAGAGCCGTGCCGGCGTGGTCTAGTGGAATAGACGGCGGTCTTCCATGAGATCGATGTGTCGGCATCTGGGTTCGAATCCCTGCGTCGGCTTGGATGTTTACTTTCTTTCCTGTGTTTGTCTGCTTCTTCTTCTTCTCTTGCTCTTCTGCTGTCTATGGCACTGAACAATTGTGAAAATTTGTTAGAATGTAAATTGGAAAAAATAACTTCACAATTTCTGACTATTGTAGGGTTATCGCAAGGACCCTACGCCGAATAAATAAATAAATAAATAAATAACAGAAAGTAAAATAAAAATTTCAGTAGGCAATGCAAATGCAATGTAAGTATAGATTGCAAGTGAATAAAAAGCTTTAAAACTCGATCTTAGACATTCCATTTCGACTTGCATCAGAAGGAAAATTTACATTTCTCAATTGCCGTCATACCTACGTTTTATTTAGGAAAATAAACATTAATTTATATTAAAACCATTATTCAATATATCGAATAGGCGAGCGCATGTCCTTCATTAATTAAAAACAGGAAATAAGAATTTCATTTTTTCATCTATTGGTATTTCTTCGGCTTCAGTTTCGATATTTCTCGTTGCATCTTTACCAACGACGATTTGTTTCGAGATTTCAAACGGCCTGGCGCTTCAGATTTTGAGCCAGGAATTTGTGTGATTTAATAACGTAGGTTTTTCTGGACGCATTCATGAAAAAATAGGAAAAAGATGACCTCTGTTCGTGAAAATCAATTTTGTACCCAGTAATTTCAAATAATCAGATACAAATGCCATTGGACTTCAAGTTATTCAATTCGTCACTAGGAGCACTGGTGTCAGATTGCTTCTAGGAATGGAATGCAATGTGCTTTTAAAATGTAAATTGTTTTATAATAGAGCACCAGAGACAATCTACTGGCCATCACGCTATGGCCCTCTGATGGCGTACAGATTGCCTACTGAAATGATATGCATAAAACGGTCTTTTTGCGATTTTTTAATTATTAAAAACTAAATATTAATAATGTTACATATTAAACACAAATATTAATAACAAAATAAGCTTTTTTAAAAAGCTGTTTGCATTTCTTTAACAATATCCTTCGCGTTTTGAAAAAAAAAAGCAATTAAGGAAAAATTAAGATAAAGATAAATTACGAATACTATTTTATAGTTTAAAAGAATTAAATATATGTAAATATACTTTTATACAATCGAGAAAGACTGTTATTGAAGTATTAAGTCTTCATTACTTAATTTATTTTTATTCGATGGCCATCTAATATTATATAATTCAATTTATGTAATTGATATAGGAGATCCATATAAGTTATTACCGGATTACATTATTAAGTCAGGTCAAAACTTGGAAGGTTCATAAACAATGCGAGCTGTTTGAAAAATGGGTGCCTACGTGTAGGACACTTAAAAAATTGGATATTATACAGCACTTTGTCCTTCTCGGTTCTTTAAAGTTGTCACAACACGTGAAGTCACAGATGAGTTTTTATGAAGATCTCCTTTAATATTCATCAGTGATAAAAGCATTGGAAGCTCAGTAGAACTTAATAATAGAACTTAATAATTTACAAATTTTAAGTTGCAGCACTTTTTTTTTTAGACCTGAAAATGGAATTGGAAGACTTAATTGTATTTTCTTAAAATGGTCTCAAAAGAAGCTACCGTAAAACTTAGCGGCAAAAATGATTTTAGATTGAAATTTTAATTTTGTCAAACCCGGAAAAAGGGATTGTACAATGTACAGAAATGTTTTGTTTCTTATTATTATTAATGTTTCCTTTTTATCTAGGAAAACAAGTGAGGCTATTAAAATTTAGTCTGTTTTTGTGTCTCCATAATACCTTTTTGAAACGCTGGATGGATCTTCTTGAAACTTAACCTGAATGTTGATGGGCAAGAAATGGTCTCACTTTTATATTTGATAATTTTTTCGAATGGATCGTTATTTGCACATGAAGAGGACAGAAATTTTCTTTAACATTAGAGGCGAAACCCATGATATCTAATAGTCTGTATTAATATTTTTTTTAACAATCCATTAATTTGCGCGAGCTTTGATATGACAATCTAAACAAAATAATTAAATTTTTCGAGGGAACTTGTTCATTTGTAGCAAACTTTAGAAATAAAAAAAAAGATTAACTTTCTTTTGTTTGTTTTTATCTGCACGATTTAAAAAAGAAAGCAAATAAAAAATGACAAGTTCTAAAGAAAGAATCCTCCAATTTATTTAAGGAGCTGCTTATTATTTTTCTTTCTTTTTTTTTAATTTTGTAAGATTTGCCTCAATCTGGTCGTATGGTTGTTTGTATACTATTGTTAGTCCATTTGCTCGTTGAAGATGATTGTTGTGTAATGTAGTGTATATTTTGGAATATTTTTCTGTTTGCCAGTCCAAAGTTTGATGCAACTGTGACAAAGAAACTTATATATTGTTATTATATATAAAGATATATTGGTAATATAATAGCAACGTAATAATACCGCTTCTTGATTCGTCTTATTTAAGACTGAATTCTGAATTGATGTTGGAAAAAAAATCTGTTAATTACCTCGAATTTATCTGAATAGCAATCGGAGAGAAATTATTCAGGTTTGCTTTTTATTTTTTGATGATTTTCGTTTCTCTCAAAATTTTCGTATCTCTTTCAAAGTAATCACTAATTTTGCAAGATATAGTTTGTGTGCCAACATTCGAGTATCCGCATTAAAGAGCCGAAGATAGTTGCACCAAAGATAGTTATGGCAAATTTTCTGGATCGTTTGCATTTCATTGTAGCGCTAAAGTTGCCTTTCGAAACTTCTGTATTGAGTTTTTAGTTCTCGTGGTTATTTTTCTTGTTTGGTTTTTTTTTTTTTTGTTTTTGAAAATTAATAGTAAGATTGCATTTGGAAACAGTTCATTACAGTGACAAAGATCAAAGAAGATACTTATATATATAAAGGTAATTAATTCTTGAGTTTTATCTTGTATTAAGCTTTGAAGACTAACGATTTTTTTTTGGTATTGGCCCGTATCTCTTCATTAATGAAGCTCTAAATTATCAGCTTCCCAGCATAATTTATACGGGCAGACATATCACAGACAGGCAGAAATTATATTTGGACTTAAATTTACATTGGAAATGTTTTTATTTTAACCCTTTCTTTTCTCTCTGAGATGTAATAACAGATCAAATTTACTACGTCAATTTAATCTTTTATGCATGTATAAATTCATGTAGGAATATTAAAATTTTATAGTTGAAAGGATTTTTTTTCTCATCTGCCTTGTTTTTGCTTTCAAACTTTTTATTAATGATGATAAATTGATTTGTTTACTTTTGCAATGATATACAAAAATAACTATAGGAGAACCTGACAAATGTATAAGATCGATTGTGAAATAAATTGATTTTGGTCGTCTTTACTTTAATAATAATAATAATATTGACAAATGCCGCAAGTTACACATAATACGTGGGAAGACTTCGAATTTGGAGTGTTTTGAACTGGACCATGGTTTGGCCATCCAATCCATGGAACAGGGAGAGACCTACAAGTACCTGGGCTTCCAGCAAGCGCGCGTCATTGACAACGCAAACATCAAAAATGCACTGAAGAACACATACCTTGCTCGAGTTCACAAAATCCTCAAAACACAACTCAACGCCAGAAATAAAATTAAAGCTATCAACACTTTTGCCGTTCCCACACTAACATATTCGTTTGGCATAATTCCATGGACAAACACCGAACTCGAAGCACTACAACGCGCAACACGCACTACATTCACGAAACACAACATGCACCACCCCAAGTCCGCTACGGAAAGGATGACTCTTCCCCGCAAGGAGGGAGGCCGAGGACTCATCAACCTCATCACCCTACACGAAAAACAAGTACATACACTTAGGGAACATTTCCACCAAAGAGCAGAAGACTCCTCACTTCACTCAGCCATTGTCAAGGCTGACACACACCTCACACCCCTGAACCTCGAAAACTCTTCTCCAACACTCACCACCCCTGACACCCACACTCAGCAGCTGCGTGAATCATGGGCTCGTAAGGAACTCCATGGCAGACATCATCACGAACTCAGCCAGCCTCATGTCGACATGGAAGCGTCGAACAGATGGCTGACGAGTGGTGAGCTGTTTGGGGAGACCGAAGGGTTCATGATCGCAATACAGGACCAAGTCATCTCCACACGCAACTACAAGAAACACATTCTACACGATGCAAACACACATGACGACAAATGCAGGAAATGCCACACTACGCATGAGACGATCGACCACGTAATATCAGGCTGTCCCCTTCTCTCTCAAACAGACTACCTCCACCGACACAATCAGGTAGCGTCGATCGTTCATCAACAACTAGCACACAAACATTCACTTATTAAGAGCACGGTCCCGTACTACAAGTACATACCACAAAGCGTATTAGAGTCACCCTCATATAAACTATACTGGGACCGCCCCATTCACACAGACAAAACCATACATCACAACAGACCAGACATCACACTTGTTGATAAGGTCAACAAACAGACCTATCTAATTGATATTGCAGTGCCTATCAGCAAGAACATGCAGAAAACTCACGCAGACAAGATCAGTAAATACACTGATCTAGCACACGAGCTCCAGAAGCAGTGGAGGCAGGATCGAGTACGTGTTGTACCCATCGTTCTGTCTGCCACTGGTCTGGTGCCTCACACATTGCACCACAGTCTCAGCACACTAGGACTTCACAAAAACACTTATGCACAACTGCAGAAGGCTGTGGTACTCAACACTACACGCATAGTTAGGAAATTTATGGACACAACCACACATCCCTAATCATTCTTGCACACATCTTTACACTTGGCAGTATGTGCTTTGGTCCTTGACCCGCCATATTGTTTTTGCTGGGGAAACCCAAGGTTTGAAACATACCAACATAATAATAATAATAATAATAATAACTCAGCCAACCTCATGTCGACATGGAAGCGTCGAACAGATGGCTGATAAGTGGTGAGCTGTTTGGGGAGACCGAAGGATTCATGATCGCGATACAGAACCAAGTCATTCCCACACTCAACTATAAGAAACACATTCTACACGACGCAAACACACACGACGACAGATGCAGGAAATGCCACACTACACATGAGACGATCGACCACATAATATCTGGCTGTCCCCTTCTCTCTCAAACAGACTACCTCCACCGACACAATCAGGTAGCATCGATCGTTCATCAACAGCTAGCACACAAACACTCACTTATTAAGAACACGGTCCCATACTACAAGTATACACTACAAAGCGTACTAGAGTCACCCTCACATAAGCTGTACTGGGACCGTCCCATTCACACAGACAAAACTATACATCACAACAGACCTGACATTACACTTGTTGATAAGGTCAACAAACAGACCTATCTCATTGATATTGCAGTTCCCATCAGCAAGAACATGCAGAAAACTCACGCTGACAAGATAAGTAAATACACAGACCTAGCACACGAGCTCCAGAAGCAGTGGAGGCAGGACCGAGTACGTGTTGTACCCATCATCCTGTCCGCTACTGGTCTGGTGCCTCACACATTGCATCACAGCCTCAGCACACTAGGACTTCATAAAAACACTTACGCACAACTCCAGAAGGCTGTGGTACTCAACACAACACGCATAGTTCGGAAATTTATGGACACAACCACACATCCCTAACTATTCTTCCAATTTTTTTTTTTTTTTTTTTAATACACTTGGCAATATGTGCTTTGGTCCTTGACCCGCCATATTGTCTTAGCTGGGGAATCCCATGGTTTGAAACTTTTTCGATATAATAATAATAATAATAATAATAATAATAATAATAATAATATAAGCACACAAATGGAAGATCAAAATTGTATATGTGGTGTATTTGCAATCGCATTCGAAAATGTTTATTCTATCTTCATAGTGCATTCTTATGTTTGTTACTTTCTTCTTTGATCATGCAAAGAATTTATGTCTTCTTAGTATTAATTCTTTGAGTAATAAACATGTTTTTTAGCTTTCTCTATATTAAAGCTTGAAATTATAAAATTCTCTATGTAGAAAGAGACAAAGTAATTCCATACCTACCTACATACATATAGACAGAATTAGGGACTGTATGTCTGTTTGTCCTTTTTCTCCTAAAGGATGAACAATATATATATATATTCCATGTTTATGACAAAAGTATTCAATATATATTTTTTAGATTTTTTTTTATCTCATAAATCTTTTTATATATTATCTATTCCGCCATATTTTATGCTACTTTTTTGAAACAGACTAGTCTTACGATGGAATTTTCACTCTCTGTCATGTAATTTTTTTTTTAAAAATGTGAATACTGCTAGCAATCAAATAATAAAAAGCTACTATGATATATATTTCGTTATCAAAATACGTTTTTTCAAAGGACAGCAATGGAAAATTATTATTTTATATCTTGTTTACCAAGTCCAGTATCATTGCATAGGATGAAAAATATAAATATTAACAGATACGTATGCTAACAATTTAAGACAAAGAATAATTAGAGCAATCGTCTCCAATTTATTAGATGTGTGTTTTCTTTATTTTTTTGTAAATCTGAAATCCGACAGATATGCTACTAAGTATAGAGTTGTCCAAGAGATTTAACGATATGAATAAGATATTTCTCAATTAAACACACAGCTTCATCCAAATCAGTAAAAATTACTATTTCTGTTTCCTATTTTAATTCTCCGCCTAATATTTACATAGTTAGAAATTCATAAGTAGCAATCTTTAGGACCATGTCTTTCTCTGAGTTACACTTGTCAAAATCTCTACTTATAGCAACTAGCTTGAATTTGTAGAGCCAAATTTCTGTTCAATATTTACAATATTTATATGATGTTCTACATTGTTTTTACACATTCTAGATTTATTCCCATTGCAATTCGCAAAATAAAGAGAATTATTATTATTTAAGTAGTTTATTCATCTGTTTGCTGTTACATTTTAATCCATGATGTTAATTACTAAAGATTAAAAAAAATCACAAGACTTCTTCGTGTAAATAAATAATTTTCAATTAGTCAAATGAGCCATTATTAATAAGGAAAGTAGAAAGTTCGGATGAACAACACTGCAAAAGAGATAGGCCTTAAGTAATTTCAGCATAATTAAGGCTTGATTAATCCCCAGTTCAACAGCCATTTATCATTTTTTTTGTTTTGTTCTTTGGCATTTCAAAGTTGTTGGGTTTTTTAATCCATTTTTTGACATACTCTAATGCATTCTTCTCTTAAAGTTAAAATATTCATAACCATGTTAACATCAATCATTGATTTTTACTGTATGTTGAGCAAAATTTTGCAAGATTTTTGATCTTTTCCCTTGATGTTTTGAAATGCTTCATTAAAAAGGAAATATTTATTTACTGCCACGTATACAAAGTTGATTGTGACTCTAAGGTTACTACTAATTTAATTGTTACAAATGCAGATTCTATTACAGAATGAGCATCAAAATTGCTGTGTAGAAATTTGGAAAGTACAATTAGATGCAGAAGACTAGAGAGTTTTCCTTTTTTTTTAATTATTATTTTAAATAGGCTTTAATTGAAATTTAAGTTAGATATAAATTTTCGAAATTTGCTCCTCAGCATTAAAGAAAGTATGGGACTGTCATAGCATTGTACCACTTAGCGTTGTAATAAGTTTACGTAAAGTGCGTGCTATTTTGTTATTATTAAAGTAAGTGTATTGTTACTAGAGTGCAAAAATATTTGTTAAACGATCAATTACTGTGTATTGATATGAGTTGCTATCTTATAGTTGTAAAGTGACTACTTACAACATAGATACATGCTTTCTTTCAATTAGATAACCATCACCTTGAGTATTCATTGTTGAAAGCTATCTAAGAGAAATAAAACATACATCACTATCACTGTTTTTCACGCAACAAAGCCCATAGAACCTTTGAGTTGGATTACAGAAAGAAAACAGAAATTAGATAATGTGCAAATTATCCGTAAATATTTAGTTCTTTAACTTATAGTTAACTTATTTAATTTATAAAAACAAACCCATCGAAATCGGTCTTTTCTATGAGAAACCCTTCCTGAAAATAGTAAGTATTAATTTTGGAAATTTGGAAATTACATTTTGCCTTTGCCTGCAAGAGAAGCGACATGTCTGCTGTCTGATTTCTTTACTTTAATTTTAAACTGCAAAATGCTAAGATTCATTGAATTTCTTATTAAATAACGGACTTTTTTATTTAAGTAAATTTCACCAAATAAGCATTCTGTTGTTGTGTGTCTTATTTTATTTTTATTTTTATTTCTGTTCATTATTTTCCTGCGCCACTGTTGGTCTGCTGTCTGTAATATGTTGATGTTAAATCTAGAGGAAAAAAACCCAGTAATAAATAATAGCAATAATAACATAAATTCTCAGATAAGAGCGAATCCAACTGTTGTCGTAGAAGTCCTCTTAATTCAAAGTAAAATCTATTAAATCGGTATCGCTAGGTAACATGACCTTAGATTAGATTAGATTACTGGTGAATGTGGGTGGCTTGACAGCCGAGCACGTCGACCTGAAATATCTTTTGTGCTATCCCACGGAAAGAAGGACAGACGGAGAGAAAGACTGAGAAAGGATGATGTGAGAAATGCAGGGGAAACGGGAGAACCCCGGGAAAACCTGCCCAGCGCGGAACATGACTTTTCTTTTGCTCTAAAGCCCATTGCACATGGATCCGAAAATCGGTCGGTCGGATCCATGTGTAATGGGCTTAGGGGGAGCGTTGGAGACCAAAATTATTGAAATGAAAAAAGTTAAGGTGAATGAGGTGATTTGAATATGTAAATTTTGGACTGAATCACCCTAAACGTAAATTGTGTTCCAAACACCCTCATTTACCTTAGCTTTTTTTCATATCAATACGATAATTTTGGTCCGATTTTCGAATCCATGTGCAATGGGCTTAAGCTGTAAATACAAATTCCTATTAAATATAATCTCTAAAGCGACAAAAAAAAAAAAAAAAAGAATGATAAATCAACAACTGCCTTAAAAAGCTAAAATTTTATTACAGTACCGGTATTTGACTATCTTTCAGCTTCTTTTAACTAATTCTGATAAAAATTAGTAATGAAAATTGTTTCATCCTGAAATTAAAGAAAATTTAAAATTAAAGCTTTGCATGTATTGATCGTTAGAATGCATTGCATAGGCATGGATTTCCTTTTTGTCTTTGTTTTCTTTTCCCTTTCTTCACTAACCTTCTATTCAGGTCGTTTTACGGTTCCCTGATATACCTTCCCTTCTGTTTAGATGCTCGAGTTCTTTTGAGGCCAGATTTAAAACATTCGCTGATTTAACTGTTTAAGACACATCTTAAGTCATCCAGTTCAGCGTTTAAGAAATGAAACCTACAATTTTAAAAGGACTCATTTGAGCGTTTCATTTCGCTTGGAATCTCCCCGTGGTCCTTGAAATTGGAGCAAACACTGCATTTGGCGGCGTTTCTTTTTCTAGCCAATCACGTTCGACTGCGTTTCCATTCTCCTCCTACACACTTTCATTTCGCAGAAGCTTTAGAAAGAGAAAGGATGCAGTGGGTTTCAAAAATGACTGTGCTTCTAAAACAGACCCATCCCTCCTGTTCCTTGCAAGAGTAAGCAATCAAAGAAGAAGCAATATAGGTCTCTGCCCACAAGGCAGGGCAGCCAATGAAGCGCAGAGCGTCTGCCTGGGAGAGCAGAAATTACTGGCGACACAACTCAGGGCACTCCGACTCAATTCTCTTTCCTCGTATTTACATTAGCTTTAAATTTGGAGCGAGGTTTTCACAACGTAAGAGGCTTTGCATCCCTTTTCTTTGTTGAAGTCATACAAGACAAATAATTTTAAATGCCGCCTTCATTGTTATTTTAAATGTTGAAATTACAGTCTGTCTTTAAAAATATTAGATTAACTATTTGTTATTAAGAAATTAATAATTACTTTTTTCGGCTCATTTTATGTTGATTCATCGCTGCAGGTACGTATATGTATACAATTTTAACTTGAACACAACAAATGCTCACGATATACGTCTTTAAATTTTAAATGAGATTAGTAAAACGTATTAGAATAAATAAGCGAAGAAAACCTTTTTATTCTTCAGATGCTCTATTCAACTTTGGGACAGTCTCACTCTTCTTCTTCAGCTTTCTGCAGCTCTTTAACATGGCTTGTACAATTAGGCCAATGTAGTCGAGTAAATCCACGACTTAAACTAAAAATTTTAAATAGAATTTTGTGCATAACTTATTAACCAGATGAATTTGATCATTTTCTGATTGTTTTCCTAAGACTAAGACAAATAGCCAGAAGAACGAGAGAGAGGATGGAATCCAAGGGACGAATATAAAAGACCACCTCTTCGAATTCCAGGAAAAGAAATGCTCGATCTTATGCACTATAAGACATTATGCAATAACCTACATTTTTGCCAATGTAATGTTTTACATTTTACCTACATTTTTACTATCATATCACTGCTGTAGTAGCATACAGTAGTATGTGTAGTAATATTTCTTTTCTAAATTTTCAGCAAGGACCAATTTCTTTAGTATCTTCCCTTTTTAATTTAAGGCTCAGTATCATTTTTAAGGAAAAAGTAAGGAAATTTACAAATTCTTGAAAGTACTTATTTTTTTTTTTGTTAGTTTCCTTTTTTTTAAGTCGACAAACGAATTATCCTCGGTTATTTTGAATTTAAGAACAAAAAGGCTTCTTTTTTCTGAACTATTAATCAGATCAATCAATCAATCTGTTTTCGATTCATTTCTAACAGCATTCGAAACAGATTCTTTAGCACTGTTTTTCACATTGTTAATATGTTTGAGAAAATTTGTATTTGAAAAACAATGAATTTGAAATGAATTATGTGATATTTTTAGAAAATACACATAAAGTTCTGAGAAAATATTAGCATATAATAAATTATGTTCTTTACTTTTTCAGATATCAATGGTATCATTCAGAATTATCGCTAAATACATAGTAAGAGGGTCGAACAGAAAACAAAAATTACAGCTGCTTGAAATTAAATTTATGAGTTTGCCATAATTCCAGCTGTTATGGAAATATCCGATAAAGGGCTCAGCGCCGCGTAGTATTTCTCGAGTGTGTCATTAGAGGTGCGCGAAGTCATTTCAAAATGGCGATCCTCTTGGATAACTGATCTCCTATTGAAACCTATAGAAATTCCGCACAACATTCAGGAAGAAACGTCCTGGTCTTTTGAACGACAATGTGATCTCTTTCATGATAATGCCCGACCAGACAGAACTTGTTGCCAGGTTCCTATTGGAAAATTTTGGGACATCCGTCGTACAGTCTGGATCTGGCTGCCAGTGTTTTCCGTCTATTCCTTGACTTAAAAGAGCACATGTCAGGTCGATGCTTTCCAAGCAATGCAGAAATCCAACGTGGTGCAAAAAAAAAAAAAGCTACAACTGCAGGGTCCTGACTTATATACGGCTGGGGTGGACAAACTGATGAAACGAAGTGACAAACGCCACAATTGTCAAGGTGATTTAGTAGAAAAATAGTATGGCAGTTATGTGCCACTGTAAGGGAACTATCTGATTTTCCTTCCAATAAAGGTTTCCTTTTCGTACACAAGCTTTGAAAACTTCTTATTTGATCAACCTAAATATATTGAATATACATTTTTCGATATGGAAGTCAAATGAAAAGTTTTAAAATATACATTGGAAAATTCTTAAAAGGAAATGCAGATGCTAATATTTACAAATATGTCCTAATAGCAACCTTGTCGCATTGAATCTTCTCTTATTTGTTGATTATGTCTCTGGCTCAGAGCCAACCCAAGGAATTCCGACAGATAATTTTTAAAATACGTGTTTTTGACAGAAATATACTTTGCGTAAAGCTACTAAGCGACTTCACTTAATAACTTGTGAACTTTGGCTTTGATTCAGGTGTTTTGAATTACCAGATAATTCTCCTGTTTATTTGAAGTTTTATATTTAGTGACTAGCTTGAGAAAGTTATCATGAATCAGACTCATTTTTTAAACAAAAGAAGATGGCTTGGAAAAAAAAAAAGAAATTTTCCTGAAATATGATACGCAAACCACAGCTTCCCAATTAGAGGTTAGAGGTTATAGAACCGTCAGGTTACACTAAACCATTTAAGTCAATGTCTAACTTGCTTAAAAAGAAGTGTTGAAGAAAGTCAGGAGAATTCCATCTAATTATTGTTGTGAAAAAGATTTTTTTGAAAATGTTAAAGGATTGAATTAGAAACAAGACAGCCATAAAATTAGAATTTGAAAAAGAAAGAACTTAATGCATGCTTTCCTTAAAACAACAGTGTATTTTTTTTCTGTTTTTGTTTTTACAAAATGACAACAATATCGCAAAAACATATAAATGAAAAGCCTCCGTTTAATTTTAAAGTCTAATTTTAAGTATGAAACAGAGGATAGTCTACAAATTTCCCTTTCCTCAAAACAGAACATTAAATCACGTGACTTAAGTTGTCTAAATCCAAGCAAAGTAGTGCATTACTAAAGAGATTAACAATATCCATTGTCAAGGACTCAATAGAAACATTCTTTCGGTTCTAATGCGGTTCTATGGGTATTTTTGTCACCTTCACGCTGTAATAACTCGGTACCGATCTAAACCGAAAAAATGCAATCGTTAGATTGCTCCTTGTCCGTAAACATGCAATCCAAGTTTTAAAAAGATCCATCTAGTGGTTCGTACCCATGAACACAGAAACGAACACATCAATCAGTTACTGCGATTTACACCTTTGGAACAAAAATTTTATTTTATGTTCTTGGAAGCATCTAATTTTCTCCTAGTAATACTTAGATGTTATTCTGCTTCACAAAAAAACAACAACACATTAATTTTCACCCTTCATTCATTCTTCATTAATTAGTAAACTGCGATTTAATCAAAAATATTACCTGTAACAGCCATTCTTGAGTGGTTAAAATTTTTTATATATAATAAATCGTTTATTCTGTGCCTTTATATTACACCTTTAGAACCCCGCTAATTTTAACAATTTTAAAGAATTCCCTACTACACATCAACTAATAAATTCTTATCAGTACAACATCAGTATTTTTACCATTGAAATTAAAATAAATTTATAATTTTTCTCGTTCAGTCTATAATTTTTTTCATTACATTCCTAATGTATTCCAACATTACAGTAGCTATCCACCTCTTTAAATCTGCTTTAATAATTAGAATGTTTCAGTTAGAATTAATGAAATTTTACCTATTATTACGTTTATTTATCTGAAAGCATTATAATTAGTAATGTTAATGTATAATTGATCATTATGGTGCATGAATAAAGAGAAGTATTTTCGATTGTTGCGTAACTGCAATGTAATTAATGTTAGAAGACTTGACGGATTCGGTCATAAAAATTTTATGAGGGTGTGGAGAATTTCAATGTAATACTATTATCACGATCCCTGCAAAATATTTGCTCCTCAATAAATTTTAATTTCCGACGTATCTTGGATGAAATCCATGGTGAAGTCGTAAATGAAATGACACATAGTTCCGTTCAAAAACAGTCTTCCATTGGCTAAAAGAAAAAAGTATTTTACACATTCTATTTAGTTTTGCAATTGGAAGCAAGAAGTTTCTGAAAGAATTTTAAGCCTGTTTCCCTAATTTTTAGGGAATGTTTTCAAATACTAATGAAAAAAAAAATTAATTGTAGAAGAAATGTTTCTGGTTTTATTTTTTCATTTTCTGAAAAAAATATTTAATCCGCGAATATTTATCTTTGTCCAATGAATTTTAAACGCATTTTAGCTCACGTAGAAAATAAGAGATTTAATAGGCGGATTAATATTCTCTGTTGAAAGCATCGTTCGAAATCTAGTGTTTCGGTTTTGTGGGCATTTTTGTCAACTTCGAGTTTTCATTTTTCCATACTTAGGTTAAAAAAATTTTAATTGTAAAAGTTAAATCATCTTTTTTCTGTTACTGTTACTCAAGTTTCAGAAATGCAGCTGTTCAAAAATTACAATGGGGGACAGGAAGACACTGATTGATTGATGATATTCACTTTATTGGAATAGTTTTCAAATGTACAGTATATAAAAAAAAAATTCGATTGATGTAAGAATATGTAATCTGAAGCAAAAGTAGATAAGGTTTAACTAAATTATTTAGTTAGGCTGACTTAGTACGTATCTGTAATAAGTATCTGAATCACAGATAATTGGATGACTTCAGTATAACTACCACTCTGCAGCGTTTAATAATCTTCAGACTCATTGCTTATCATCCATTGAAATCGGGATTACAAGGATTAAAATTAATGAGATATTCACTCTTATTATTCAATCAAGGTCATTGAAAACATGAGATTTTGATATTTAATTTGCTAATGCAATTGAAGAGGGGTTAATTTAATTTTTATTGTTAAAAATCTCCACAGGAAAACTGTATCTGTTATGAATAAAAACAAATAATTTGATTAAATTTCATGAAAATCAATTCTGCATTCAACGATTTCCTCATTCTTTTTCCTTTGTCTTTGTAGTTAGCTTCTTCAATTACTTGTTTCGATGATAGAATATCGTTTAATGTAGTCCTGGGAATATGGTGTTCTTTGGCAAAAGCTGTTTTCGAAACATTTGATTTTTCAAAAAGTGCAATTAAGTCTTTTTTTTTCTTTAAAAGATAACGAGGTAAGATTTCGTTTTCCTAGCATGTTAAAAACGTAATCGAACCACGAAATTACAAGAGAAAAAATAGCCCTTATAGCGGGGCTCACTCGCTATGAAATGAAATCACACTCAGGATCGGTCAAGAAAAATGTCTACACTTGACATAGTCATAGCGAGAAGTGTACTTTGAATGATTAGCATCGAGATTCCAAGAACCCGAAGGGGTAAGAAAGGAATGAAGTGACAGGCATGGTCGAAAATTCCCCGTAAAGGCTTGGCTTTCTTAAAGTAAAGGGGCGGGGCTGAAAAGACAACACGATGGCATGCAAAATGGAGAAGAAAAATGCTTTTGGCCATTTTTGAGGGTGACGAGTTATCCGGAGTTGAGTTAAATTTGGTGACGGGTAAAGGAGGATTATTTTACATTATTGTGTATGAGACCTTGTCGGGACCAAAGGAAAACGACGACTTAAACGGAGTTACGACTTAATGAGGTTTTTCTGTAATACGATTTTATGGAGATACGATATGATTTGGTAGATTTCCTTGTATATTGATTCTAAATCACTTTCGGTTCTTTTACAGTTCGTAATTTCTATCTTATAGAAATTTTAGCTTTTTCTTACCAAAAAATGTTTTATTCTGTTAGGATTACAGATGATTTTCAGCTTACTTTACTAGAAAAAGGATGCTCACGAAAACAGACAGTCTGCGTGTGTGTGTCCTATGTGTGATTTATTGACATAGTATTTAAGGACTGTAAATGATCTAGATCGGTACATTTGAAATATTCTCCGAGTGAGACCTTGTCAAGACAAACATTCCCGTTAAAAACATTAGAAACTAAATAACAGGATTCAATGAATGTCTTAAACAATAAGTTTTAATCCTTTTAGGTAATCCATTAATTCGTGTGCATAAGATTTCAATTAATTGGTTTTCAGGAAGTAACGCGGATTAGTTAATCTTTTCAGAGAATGGAAAATTCATACTAGTAGATACGAATATACTGGTAGATATTATACAATTATACTGTATTTTGAAAATAAACACAGGTTTTCATTTGCGCCGTGGTTGACTTCAAACAAAAGAGAAGAAAATAATAAAAATTAATAACATTTTAAGCTCTTTAATGAACTTGTTTAATTCCTCGTTCATGATCATAATATTCACTTAATATCATTTAATATCACATTTTCGCATTATCGATGGCTTATCTGTTGACTGGCGAAAAAATAAATCATTTGACTTAATTTCAAATATTTCCTACTTTTTTTTTATTCTTCTATAGCTATTTATCCCATCGCTGTAAATAAAAGAACATAGCCGTCGTCCAATAAAAAAATTAATGTTTTTGTGATTAAAGTATTGTCCCAGCGATCAAAATAAATCATAATCGGAAGGTCTAAATTAAATGAATAATCTGGCAGGAGGTTTGATTTATTCTTCACTTTAATTACCATATGGAGTCTCGGGAATTCTTAATGCTCGATAACATAGTTCAACGTTTCTGCGATTTTAGTGATATCTAATATATTCGAGCTTTGGTAAAAATCAGTAGATTGCCTTTATGAACCATCTGGCCCTTCCAATTTTTTTTTTTTTTTCAATCCGGAGAATCGTGTAACAGAACATTTTCTAAATAAGACAATATATTAATATTAAATATATTACACTTACAATTTATGAAATTTTACCTAAATTAAAACCACTTTTGGTTCTATTTGGAATAGGGATTGTCAGTAAATAGAAAAGAATCTCAAGGAAATGCTATTGAAGAACAATTAACAAACTAGGAGCAATGTATGGCATCACGTGCAATGAAGGATCAGGTGATCGATGCATTTATATCGGCGAGACGCAACGATTACCCCCCCCCCCCCCCATATAACTGTAACACTGTAAGGCGGGAAAGCGGAACACTGTAAAGCGGATCAGTGTAAGGCTGTCCAAAAAAGAAATCTACAATATGCTGCGGCTGATGTAGACTGTTTGGAGACTGATCATACTTTGAATATTACAGAACCCATTGATTACTCCGTTCAAAAAGACGACTATTTAAGAAATTCCACGAAATGCTTATTATTAAAAAGAAAAAAAAATATAATCAGGAGATCTCCGATCAAAATTATAGTATATTATTAATTTAATAATGACGCTTCCCAGCTGATAGCGCTTGAAATCATAGGGACACTTAAAGCAGACGATCTTTCGACTCCCTCATCCCTTCTTAAATGATGGTTTCAGCCTCAACCCGTTCTCCCATAAAAATACGGCCTCGCCTGAACTTGAGACTTTCTTCTACTGAAAACTTCAAGTGTGTTATTTTATTGATATCCACATCTAATGAAAGGATTCGGTCAGGAATTCTGAAACATTGTTTTTTAATTGTGTCTTTTTTTGTGAATGTGTTACGTCTCTGTGCTGAATTGGTCTACAACTTTTACTATACAAGTTATACTGTAACTTTCTGCACGTTTAATAATGCAGGAATATTAAAAACTTCTTTACCATTCAATGGTTTTTCATGCTATTAATCGAAAAGTTACTATACAAAAAAAAGGACAGGAGTTAAAAAAAACTTAAAATGAAGAATCAGAACTTGCGTCAATTTGAAAATATTTAAATAGGCCACTAAAACGTTTGTGGAAATGATAACCATGTTTTACACCAAAAGAACTAAAATCTACAAATCTCTATATCTGTGAAGCAGTTGTTAGTTTATTTTGTATTCATTTCGAATTGATTAAAGCAATCAAAACCAAAAATCCTATTCCCATTTGTTAATTACTGAGTTAACTGAGAGTCTTTCCGCTAGAGATATAATGGAGATATAAGCAAATGTTAATTAAGTACTAAAAATAGCGAAGACATGATGGCATGTTGTATATTTTTGAAGAATTGTTTAGACCAACTGACAAAATTGAGTAAGCAGTAAAATTGGAAGAAAGATCACTATGAGTAAAACAAAAGCTGGAGAGTCTGCATACTAAAAAACTTTGCTAAAAACTTAGTTAGTTTCAAGTAAACATTCCTTTTGTTCTATTGCTTATATTATCTATTGTTCTTATTGTAAGAGGTCTAAGGATAAAGTAGTAATTTATCATTTATTTAAAATTTTATCCTATGATTTCTTGAACAGTACCTCAATTTCCATGACCATTTTTTCTTCATAAACATCAATGATATTTCATCAACTCATGCAATGATTTTGGACGTTTTAATTCTCTTTCTACGTAAATGAAACGGATTAAATTTCGAATTGAAAGAATGCAGAAGAGCGAATGATCTCTTTATTAAGAGAATTAGTAATTTCGCTTAAAAGCACCGGTAACACTGACACTAATTCGAAATTACACCTCACTCTCAAGCATCAACAATTCTTAATTAATAAAAGGAAAATTAAACAATTAGAAATTAAATTATTGTTTCTCCAGTTTCATTTATTCTCCGCTAATGAATCACTCTCCCTTTTATCTATGACGGTTTTTTTTAGGTGTCTTTAAACGAAGCTAGTGAACCCTCTGTACCGTTTCAAAACGCACCCACAGTCATAAAAACTGTCAAAAATACTCTTTTCTCTTGAGGATTTTCACTGCAGCTGCCCGATATGACTTTAACACATAATTCAGAGTAATAGCACGCCTCCAGCTGCCCATTGTGTGCATGGATAAAATCATAAATACCATATCACCTACAGTAAATCAGAGGCATGGGGTTGGCGTTAGAACAGTTCCGAATGAGAAACAGACTTTCATTTCATTCGCAAAGACAATGCTGTCCACGCTGCTTTTATGACTCTGCGATAGGCTCTGTGGTAATTTAATTTTTCTTCTCTTACTTTCTTTTACTTTGGTCGCATTTCTTCTTTTCTCTAAGAACACGAACCCTCCATTGTCGTAAAGTTGCATCATGCTAATGCAAGGATCTCTGTAATAGCGGTATTGCTTTATTGAAATTTGCTTTCTTTCTAAACTTGTGAAGCGTGAAATCCAAGAAAATTCTAAGTATTAAATTAATAAGGTATTACAAAGTATTATAAGTAATGTAGAACACAAATTAAGTAATGCCTTAAATTGATATATAATCATTCAGTATCATTCTTTAATGCTATTTCATAGTATTTTTTTCCATAAACAAGTCTTGAATTCACTGTCCAAAGACAATTTCATCCAGTTAAATATCGACACAGAGTTATGGCTTGAACTAGCTGTTAAATTTAGATTTTTTTTTTTTTTTGTTTAAATTTTTTGGAATTCAATGTTGTAATTTTTGATGTGAAAGTATCTTTCAGAAATCACTCAATGATGGTCTACTACGTTCCCACTTGGTATTTAAGAGGTACTTCTTAAGATCTGTTTTCAAATGTCCTTAAAATAGGAAGTTTCTTTCAAATGCGTTGGGATGTTAGCTGCTATCCATCCTCGATTATTTAATCCTTCACTTCTTTCTGTTGCCTGTCGCCCTGTGAACGCGACACCAGTAATTCTCTGCAAATTGAACGGTTGCGATACTGAACAACCATTCAATTTGCAGAGAATTTAGCACATAAATAGTTAAATTACAGTATTTTTTATATAAAAAAAAAACAAAACAAACAAACAAACAAAAACAAATCAAAACTAAAGTTTATTTGTGCTAGCGAACCAAGAACAAGTGCTTTTAGCGTATTTCTAATGTATTTCATCTAATACGTTTAACAGTAACGTTTAAAATAAAGTTAATCCTGTTTTCTGATGTTATTTTCTAAAATTCTTCTAAATTTCTAAAATAAGTATAATAGTTTGATTTGAAATATTTAACTCAAAATTTGATAATAATTCGAAATGTCGAAAATTATTATTACAAGATGCGAAGTTTCAATATATTTCGTGTAATACCAATTTTCTACAGCTTATTGGTCAAGCCGATAAGCCAATTTTCAAGCTAAGCGAAATGTGTTGGTTGCTTTTCACATGGATTGCTTTGTTATTTTTAGATTTTAGAGTATTTTTTTAACTTAATTTGCCTTTGACTTTTAATTTCTATTATTGAATTCTCCGTTTTGCTTCTCATATGTCAGCTGTTTTACTTTATTTTCTTTTATTCTTTTTTAATTTCATGTAGTTTTTTTTTCTGTAGTTTGTATTTTAAATTTTTTTATTTATATTTCTAGAATTTGGATTTTATTGGTTTATTGGGTTTTTCTTTTAATATTTCGATTACCTTTTATGTAAAGATGCTTAAAGTTTGTCTCTTAAATTTACTTTAGTTTAAGCTCTTTAGGAACTGATTAATATCAAAATAACTTATAGTCATTCGAGTCATTATATAGTCTATGCGGTAATAGCATTGAAATATTCTTTAAGTATTGAAACTAACTTCAATGAAGGGAAAAGATAAAATTAGACTATTATATTGTTTATATTATATTTGACTGATTGACCATCTATTCATATTCAATTATATATACAGAGTGATTCAAAATTCCCTGTACAAACTTTAAAGGTAGGTCAGGAATACAAAAACAAACCGTATTTATAGTGAAACGTATGTCCGCAAATACCACCGCGAGTACACTAAGGTTCAGAAATAAGAGACAACAAGTAAGTTAGACAACATGTTTTTTAACCTTATGTTTACAATATGACATTGAGGTGTACACTTACAGATTCATAGTAGGACTCACACTTCCTTCCAACCACAATCTCTGGTGTGAAAGTGCAAACGTTTGATGATCGGGCACTGGTCTATTGAGGAACCGTTCACGATACAATCCTATAGCGACTCGTCCGTTTCAGTTCATTGCCCCATATGTTAGGTGCATATCTGTCCTCTCGCATTAATGAAGGAATACGTCCTACTTGTACAAAGTCAACGTCTCAAATGACGATGGCTCACACTGCTTAACTAATGTGCTACCAAACAGTGCCCTCTACCACATTCGGGTGACGTTTCTGGACATATACGTTCCACTACGAAAACGGTTTGTTTTTGTTTTCCTGGCTTAGCTTTAAAGTTTGTACAGGGAATTTTGTTTATAAACAGGATATCTTAGAAAATTGATTTTTTTTACACACTGTATATAACATCATTAAGAGTGATCAAATTTTTTTAAACATTTCTTTAAAATTATTTACATTTTAAAAACCGAAATTTTCAGTTCATTATAACATAAAAATCTTACATGTACATTATCCTCAACTGAAATATTGCTTAGAGTCCGTATATTAAGTAATTCATTCAAAAGAACGAGTTTTGTTATTAATATTTTTAATCTTTAGAACAAATGAGTAATTGAATAAAGATGTGAACTGTTCTTTTTGGTTCATTCTTTTCTGTATCTGTGTTGTGTAACTCTCAACGTTAAAATGGATGAATGGATTGTAATAAAATTATTAAATAAATATATAAGGCCCAACTTAACATATATGAACACGATCAATTTGGTCTCTACCCTCTCCAATCGCTGCATTCTCAGTATCCAAAATGCGATGAATCTTAGTTTTGAAATAAAACTTTTGCTGATTTTTATGAAATCTAATGAAAGGTTGAACAGTGAAGTGCAATAGTTGTCAGCATAACATATCCGCCTAAATATTTTTAGATACAATTGTTTTTGAGATTCTTTTGTAATGCCTTATCTGTCATAATGGATTTAACCGCAGGAGAAGATAGTGGTAAAATCTAAATCGATATTCGTATTCTGCACAGGCGTGAGTGAAACTTGCCAATTAAAAGCAGCAGAGAATCGGACATCGTAAAGCAACACGGAAGTTCTCACGCGACGAACTCCACCCACCCATATTTCGTTAAGGAACGAAAGCCATTAGTGTGGCTACTGGAGAGAAAAGCAGATGCAGATGCAGCAAGAATTTCTTTTGAAAAGAAGTAAAAGCAGGATTAAGTTCATTTCATCTCCGTTCTTACAAATGCTACAACCTCTTATTCGAAGCCAAATATTGGAGCTCAGATGCTTTTAAAAGGCTTTAAACAAAAAGCTTTGGAACTGTCAAAAGATCATTTAGAAGAAAGATCGCTAGAAGGCTGTGTTTCGCGTAGAAAACTTAAGCTTTTAAAAAGACTTTCACAGAATCTATGAAGTTACTTACAATCTAAATTAAATAAACAAAGTAAAAAGTTGGGGCTACCTTAAAGTAACGCAAACATGATTTAAACTTCTCTTACCTTTGCTAAAATTGATACTTCAAGAAATTCTTCATAAACTTAAATAATTCAGTCAGGATTTCAGAAAATTAAAATGAACTGAATTGCTTTGAAGGGGCTTGGGTACAATCTCTCCATCATTGAAGCCTGTTTCACAAGTTCTATTAAAGAACAATGACCATAGACAGCAACAAGGAGAGAAAGAAAAGAAAAATGAGATAAACAGAGAAAAGAAAGAAAACATCCATGCCGGCACCGGGATTCAGTCATATCAGGCTAAGTAGTAGGCCACCGCATAGACCAGTCGGCTGTACCTGAACAGATACGTGAACGGAATGATCGAGTAATAAATGCAGTTGAACTCGAAACTGTAAATTTAATAAATTAAGGTGAAATATAATAAGGTGAAAGCAACTATATCCTGATGATAATGAAAGTTGATTACCGTTTACTAAGCAAATTCCCATTTATTGTTACATCAACCGTCACAGTCCCTGACTATATCTTGAAGCTCGTTCAATTGAACAACAGTTGCACCAAATACATTGCTAAAAGTTATGTATTTTTACTGTACGATTAACGTTGCCTAATATATATGCAGTTCATTAGTACTACAGCGAATAAAATGGCTATTAATGTCACGCTAAAAGTTTACTTGACAATGTCAATCAGACAACGCTAAGATAATTTTCTATTCTGTCAATGCAACTTTCATGTACAGTAAAATGAATAATTTATGCTAGTAAATATTGTGGTGTTTGTTTCGGCACCAAAGTATGTTGTGATTTTCGTTGGTATCTCTGGCTCGTAAAAGAAGTAGATTAGGCAAGCTGGATCTAACTGTGTTCTAACTGTGTTCTCCTATGTTCTGACTTTCTCCTGTGTTCTGACTATTCTCCTGTGTTCTGTTTATTCAAGGAGAACCAGGGCTTTTATAGAGTATTTACAATGATCGGTCATTGGCTGAGGGCTTTAACAGTTCATTGGGTGATTTAATATAACATGTAATTCGTAACTGAAATAAACTGAAGATTTTAAATTGCAGTAAAAGTACTGCAATTAAAACTAAAATAGGATAAAATAGAATAAGTAAAATAATTGTAATTTAGTTATAAAACTCATCACAATATAATGTTTCATTTCTTACTGTCTGCCATTGTAGGTTGTTTTGATTATTTATAAAAATGACCAAACCCGACATGATCGTAGAAAATAAAATGTATGCACATAAACCAGGATAAAAAATATCAAATTGTGGAAATAAGAAAATTATCTTAGCAGCTTAATTCTTATCATAAGACGTATTTGACCACAAAAAGAACAAAAGAAAAAAAAAGAAATAAAAGTAAAACCTATCAAAGGCCAATCGAAACAAAATTAATTTATAAGGAAGGAATTCTTGCAGTCATTTTGAGACACTGCGACAGCTGTTTTGATTTTATTATACCCTCATCAACCATTCCCAGCTTATTTCAAATCATATCCACATTATTATGAAAACTGACTTAAACCTACAGAAATGATCAAAGGTTCTCCTTTAAAAAACTCCTGAAAGAATATGAGTTTCTTTAGATTCCTGCTCCCGTTTTGTTTTTCTTTGTTGTTTGAAAAAGTAAAAACAATTCAACCGCGAAGTTTCCATGTATTTTTAAAATTTCTTTATTATCTTCCCTGAACAAACGGTAGAGATTTTTCATTTTCTGAAAAAAAAATTAAACCTCAAAAACTTAACTTGCCTAAATATTAATTTTAATCATATAAAAACATATGCATCTGTGCCGATATTAACAGAATTCTTAGCCATCCATTTTTTGAATGGACATTCATCCTAAGTCGATACCATTGAAATTGAAATCCCTGCACTGTCCAGTTTAGTTATATAGTCCCACCACGATAACAGGACGATCGGAAAAAAACTCATGTGATTATGATGTATCTGATTTTCAGCCAATCACAAACAAAGCGCGCCTCAAAGACAGGTCTCAATTAATTTCCCTCAAAATGTCGCTCCAGTGTACTACAGAGCATTGCTCGAAAAATTATTTTACAGGTTGAAGATTATTTCCGAAAGAAATTGGAAAATGGAGGATTAAAATTTAAAATTAAAATTTTCTTTTTGGTTTGTTTTATAGCTGTAACGTAATATTCTTCGGAACATCTAAGAGAGGCTATTGCTGACGTCGAATGGTCACGTTATCGTGATCGGACGATAGTAAATGCAAGGAGTCAAAAAGTAGTCCAGTGATATTACTTAATCTTTAGGCAGTAAAACTGGCAATAAGTGAGTTCAACATTGTATTACTTTTGATAAAATTAAAATATTAATATTAGGTACTTTAATTTTAGAACTTTAAATCACAACTAAAGGATATTCATTATATTTACGACGATGACGTCACTCCTTGAAAATCTTTCAGAGACAATCAAAATGCTCATAATGACTTCCAACACTGCGGTCACTTCGCTACTTCGAAAGTGAACTTTCATAAAAACAAATCTGACCATTAGCTATTATAAAATGCATATGCAAAACTTCGAAACAATTGGACTCAATTAATAGCTTCGTAAAGAAACAACGTAGCGATAGCGATTAGTAAACCAATCACAATGCTTCGCAACGGCTTCTGATTCCTTACCTACCAGGTACGGAACGTGTCTCGACGCAGTGTATTCTAACGTAAAGACCAGACTACCCGGCTTCAAAATGCGCGCGCGACTCTGTTGGGGACCCCATGCTATCTTACCCACCCTATTTATATGGAATAATCGTTATTCTTAACTCAAACCTTGTTAATAGACTGAATTCCTAATAATGATTTAAAAAAAGAGATGCAAATAGCTCCTATCTACTTTACGTAAAATACAGAAAAATCAATATTTATATCTCACCTCAAACGTTGTTAATAGACTGGAATCAATAACTTTTGAATAATTTTCTTCATTCACGTATCAGAAGCCGTTGCGAAGCATTGTGTTTGGTTTAGTAATCGCTACCGCTACATTGGGGCCCGACCAGCTAGAGACACAAACTCTACGGCTCTGAACTACTCTTGGCAAGACCTTTTCAACGACAAGTCTCTAACCCTCCTGGTTGCTGAGTTGATACCTGTCCACAGACAGACAGACAAACCGGGGATATAAAGCTTCACGATATCAGAAGCCAAAAAATGACAGCTCGCTCTAGCTTTCAAATCAAAAGCAAGATGATATTTGGAAAATCGCTTCGAACTCACGACAAACATAGGCCAACTTCCATAAGAAAATAAAGGAGATTACTGAAATATGATTACTTCCCTTTATCAGGAATTCCAATAAAAATCTATGGTTTTTTTTATTGCCGTCATGAGATATCAGCTTCGGAAAAAATTTCTTTGAAGACACTAGAAATCAAGAATTTGTTTTTAAAAACTTTTCATTTTAACGTTACGGTGCTTGATGAAAAAAAATAGAATTTGCTTTTGAGAAAAGAAATGGAAAATGGTGAGAAACTTCTCACAAATTGACATAGAAAAATAAAGTACTTTAAATCAAAAATATTTTTTTTTTTTAAATTAAAAATAAAATGGAATATTTTTTTAATTTATTTTTAGGTTGTAATTTCATTTTGTAATTATTTTAAATGAAACTAAAGTATTATTACATTTTATAAAAAATAAAAAGAAAGTTAAAATTAAAAGTTGTAATTCCATACTTGATTCAATATTCTTTGTTTTTCTCACAATTTTAGAAAAATAAACACACAAAAAAAATTAGAAAGCTGTCGTTAAATGCTGTCTTGACTTGATATTTTTTTTAATAAATTTTCGATTAAGCAACAGTACAATTTAAATAAAAAAAAATCAATTTCTCTTGAATTTTTTTTTCTTTCCTTTACATAAAAAAAAGTGTTTCCATTCTAAACAAGCGTACGGTGAAACCACGTAAAAAGCCACCTGTGGAAATTCGCGTACTAATTTTTCGGCAGGGACGAACCAGTAATATTTTCAATTCCAAAAATTACAGTAGATGGTGAGAGGTCCCAACATGTATACCAAGATCCATTCATTGGATCAGATGTTATTATGGATACACATACAAAATGTATTTACACATTGACTGATTTGAAACTGATGTTATTTGCCTTCTATTCCAAGGCCTATATTTTTATTGTTTTTAGCCTATTTTCTCAGCCTGGTGCATCCAATCAGTCACTCTATTTTGTTTGTTTGTGTGTATAAATTTTCACGCTCCACTCCTAATAACTTTTGAGCCGCTGCATTGATCGAGAAGATATTAAATATTCCTATTCAAGAAAACTAAGATATAAGCAGTGATGATGTAAGGATTAGGATAAGAGTAAGGATAAAAAGAGGGGCGAAAAAAGATTCTGTCTCAGCATTACCCAAAATACAATTGTGCTATCTCATAAAATCCATTATAGAGTCTGTGGGTCAACCGCAAACTGAGTATGGGATAAGATGAATAGTCACAAGAAAGTCCTGTAGATTTCCAACAGGAATGATCTTGATATAAAAAGTGTAAGACGTGTAAAGTAATAAGATGTGTAAAGTTAGTAAGATGTGTAAAGTTAGTAAGATGTGTAAATAGTAAGATGAATCTTGCCAACGATCTCTCATGGGTTCATGTCAAAACAGGACAAAAGCATGTAATGTGTTGAGGAGTTTTCTGATTCACATTTCCTGCAAATACTACTCTACCAAATGCCAAGCAAATGCAGGCATCTGTTATGAGTAAAATGTCCTATAAAGAGGCCTGTAATCATTTTGCAATGTTCCTATCTATTGTTAAGATCGACATTGCAGTACTATGATCTGGCGTTTTAATAAAACAACATAATGTGCCTTATTCCTTCGGCATTGGAATATTTCGAATATTTCGAGGGAATCCAATATCTACTGAACTATCGCAACTATTATCTCGGGGTAATTCAATGCCCAGGACAAGTGATTGTTTACCAAGATCAAGAGGAAAATTAAAAAAGGTTCAGGGTCATAAAGAAGCAAAGAACCTCTTTTTGGTCAATTGTTCCGCTTTTTCATTTCCATCAAAGCTGAAGTGAACCAGCACAAATTGATCAAATAGATTATGATCAGATAGATTAAGGCCTCCCTACATTCAGCAATGAACTGTGAAATGCAAACAATACTGCTCCAAGCAAGTAGTTCAGCTTAACTAGAAAGTCCTACCGAATATTGACTGTTGAGGTTTTCATAAACACAAAAAAAAACCCAGCAAAAATCTCTGCTTGAAATACGGTAAATAAACAACCAAAGCAAGAGAAAAATGAGCTCTTTCTCTCAGTTTAAAAATCCCAGCTCCGTTCTATTTCCTACTATTTCCGCCCATCCATTCTTCCTTATTAAGAAAATTAACAATATATTAAGTATCATGTTAAAATGTTTAAACATAACCAGGAAAACGTAGGATACAAACCTTGCGTCTCTCTCCAAATACTGGAATGAAGATAGAAGAGCCATGGAGCCATTTACCTTGGTAAACCAACCTAAAGGCCTTCTTGATATTCAATAAAGGAGATTTAAAGATGACAAATCCTAAAGCGCCTCTAAGGCAGCAGTAGACGCCATCCTCATAGTTCGAATGATAGCCAAATAGGCCAAGCATTGAACTCTAATTAGTAGAACACTTTTTAGCTTGGTTCTGGTCCACCAAACAATAGCTATGCAACACAGTATAGGTCTAACTAGGGTTACATAAAGCCAATAAATAATGTTTCGTTGTTAATCTCATGAACTGCCAGAAGCCTTTCTGCACATTCAAAAGGAGGGCTTTTTGATCCTCGATTCCAAGTGATAAAATGATCTAATAAACGGTATTAGTCGTTTTAGCTAATTGCTTAATTCGATTAATTTAAATCATAATTACTGAGTTAGAAAATTATATGATTAAAATTAATCGGATTAAGTAATTTAATCCAAACATATATCTAAAAAACATACATTTAATCCATTTTTCTCCGAAAATGGAAAAACTTCTATTTATAATTTAACAAAGAAGGAGTCTTTTCTTTTTTGTGGTTTTTCACGACTTTAAAAAGAAAGAAAAAAGAATCTCACGGAATTTAAGAAAAGTAGGCTTTAAATCCTTTCAAGAACTTTGTTTTCAGTTGGTGGATTTGCAGATATCTTATCAATAATGTACCAAGTAACAGCTTCTAATGGCGTTTGTAGCTTAACTTTGGAGCAGATGACAGTAACCTCAGATAATTAGGAACAAACTTCGCGAACCATCGGACGCTAACTGACGATACACCGGGAGAACTAGAATGATGATGGAAGATTGATGGAATGATTACAGGGAAAATGGAAGAATAGAAGATACATCATTCAACGCCTTAGATCCATCAACGGATACAGTCCTAAGCATAAAAGAGTTACAAATTCCGAAACAAATTCTAAATATATCTTCTTATTTCATTATTTAAAATTAAAATAATTAGATAATTAAATTTCAAAAATATTGCATGAACCAATTTCATAATAACCAAGTTATATAACTAATATCAATGTATTTGAGCTTTAATCTTTTTGTTTTTATTGTATTTTAAAGTATGCAAACTTTGTTTATTATTTATAATATAAAGAACCCCAAAAAAATATAGACTTAAAACAAAAAAGTCTCAGAAAATTTAGTTTAAAATACCTTTCTGTTATCGCCTGTGAGCTAAGTAACTCAAAAGATTAGTTATTTTAAAAACTGGAGGTAATTGTAGGATGATCCCTTTTGGTTTTATTACATAAGGAACAACTCTAACAATACATTAAAACTTCAATACAGGGTAAATGTTTACTGAATATAATAAGTTTTGATATAGGCAAAGTTCGTAGATAAGTGCTTAGGTGAGAAAAAAAAAATCATGATTGAATTATTTAAATTAAATATATTATCTAAAAATATTTAAAATAACCCATATCAATAACAACAAATATCTAAATCTACTGTATATCTATATCTATAAAAAAAAACAAATATTTGTATATCGCTTCACGAAGGACTTGACTACTTTGACTACGTTGACTACTTTGTGCAATGCCGGAAAAAATAGTCCCAATTCATACTTAAAATAATTGGTTATATAGCACTTTCAATATTTTGTTTATTTTTCTATCAAAGAATGTGAATATATCTTTTAATTAAATATTAAGGAATTTTGCTTTTGTTTTCCCTGAATACCACAGGAAATTTTAGAACGGTTAAAATGTAGGAGTGGAAGGATATTTGACAACTTTTACGTTAATAGAAAGAAAGCGGAAAAAAGTAGAAAGTTTAGAAGTCTTTTATGGGATCTATTTTATCAAAAATCAATAGAACTTTTCATATTCAGTATAATCACCTTCCATTACATTTAAGATTTCCAAAACAAGCAGTTTAAGTTTATATTGTCCATTACGACTTTGAAAGAAAAAAAACAAACAAAAAAACTATAGGCCTATAGGCGTTCTTATCATATTTTATTGTTGTATGGTTCGCACCGAAATGCAATGTTCGTGTCCGAAGGTCCGTGTTTCACTGATCTCTTAGTGGTGCTAGCATGAAGAACCCCTAGAAGAGGCCATGGATTTTCAAGGGAAAGATACTGAGGTGGTTTCCCATTGCCTTCCTCAGGAAATCGTTAAGGAATGATTTCAGACCCGAAGAGAAAGATGAAGAAGCAGACAAACAATGGAAGGGAAATTTTTTAAACAACCATGCCGATGCTGGGATTCGAACCCGTGTTCCGATACCTCTGCCTCGTGGGAGGCCACCGCCTAATCCACTGGTCTATGCCGAAACGGCTCTTATTACATAGATATTCGAAAATTGATATCCTAACTTTTACGTAAAATATTAATTTTTATCCATTTCAATTTAAGTTCAATTGAATTCCGAAATTTTGACATTAAAATTTCAAAGATTGTCTAACAGAGAGAGACGAACAAGGTAACAAGCCTTGATCCTATCCACTCTTGTTAAAACTCGTTCGAGATTTATTTACAGGGCTCTCTAACGAAACTAGAACGCCTTTTCTGAGTATTTTCCAAGTGATTGATTCGTTAAGAACTTTTGAAAATGTTTACTGCTCCCATTGCTGCTTCACTTCCTCTCAAAATCACTTTCAAATTGTTGACTTAGCAGAGGTGCATCGCTGCGGGCTGCCATTTTAAAGGAATAGGGATATGTTTTATCAGTTAACAACTTTGCGGAATCCAAAGGCTCGCCGTCGGTTTAACATCCGACCTTATCAAGCTAAAGGTTATAATTCTTGACTGCCTGCAGTTGATACAGTGCTAAGTCAGTGTCTGTCTCGACAGGATCCTAATTCCACAGGGAAAACTTCGGCATCATAGTGGAAACGAGCAATCAACAACCTCGTTCCCAGTGGTAAGATTCCACGACGCTTCGTGTATTCTCTGCAGCTGATAGGAATCCCGATTGCAATTATATCACCTCTATCAAATAACCTGGGAGCTGTAGTTGCACATTTAGTTTTAAGTCTGTGATGTTTACGTTCGATGCCAGAATTTATAGGATGTTTTATTAAAGAATTGAAATCACTATTTTTCCATGAATAGATGCATTAATCTGAATTTTCATGGCCACTTACTCTGACGAAATTAGACTTGAGGAAGCGCCATGCTGCTGAAAGATGGAAACTTACGGAGCTTTAGATATCTAAGTATTTAGCCAATTTCAGAGTTTTTTTTAGCTCTTAATGAAATTTAGCAGGATAAAAAAAATTTCAACCAAATTTGCAGAAGAATTTATAGAAAGAACTAGGTAGAATTATAACAAAATGGGATAGTAATATATAGGGGACCATAACATACAAATCTTATGAAACAAAAATATACTTTTTTCACATAACATGTTTCGAGAATTTCTCGTCTTCAGATGTGTACATAAATAGAAATAATAAAGTAACCAGAACTACATCATAAAATACAAAGAATATTCTTAATAATAACATCAAGTTTAAATAATATCATTTTAAATCATATAACAATGCATTCCGGATTGACACTTCTGTGTTGTAGCATCTTTGCGTATTAATTATTAACGATTCGTGAAATTTTCTGAGGTAACAATCCTTTTCTGAAGCAAAAATTATTGGATTAGCATGCATTATTTCATGCCCTGTTTGTGGATTATGAATTGCCGTTAAATATTGCTTATTACGACCTTTCACTGCCGTCTCATGCTCCTTCATACGCTTGGAGACCCTTCTTTTTGTCTTTCCCACGTATATACCCTTATTCCCGTCCCCTTTACACCTAATACCATATACAACTCCTGTTTTATCCTTTTTGCTAATTATTGGTTTTTTTTCTCCTTATTAGTAAATTACCCAAAGTGTTGTTGGCTTTATGTGCTGTTTTAATTTTACTTATATATTACAGTCTACACACGATGAATTACTATAAAAAATGTAATAGTATAATTATTATAACCACATGTTTTTTCATTAGAAAAAAATGGCATATCGAAATATAAAAATTGTATCATTATAACGTAATAACTTAATTTGATTTGAATTAAATATTGATCGTTATTTAAAATATCGGTATTTAAAATATATGTACCGGTATCCGAATTTTTATGAAGCATAACTGGTAGCGGTAGTAGTGTTACGGAAATATTCTATTGTCTGTCTGAAATTTTATGGACTTGGGATATAAATGAACACCAGAAATGTTACGGTTTACCTTGTCTGCTCTTCTTGTTGAAAAGAAAACGAAATGCCATCTGAAGCAAAACATGACAGCAGTGATGTTTAAAATCACACAATGCTTAAAAAAAGCAATTAAATTTAATTATCATTGAAATACTTAATAAAATAAAAGTTAAAAAGATTAGCATTCATGATTACTTTTCAAGATCCATTAAATCAAAGGTATACATGAAGGTTTGAGATACTAAATATTAATATTTGATACCACTATCCATAACATCTCAAATTTAATAATTCAGTTATTTTGTAATCATCCCATTATTTTCTTCCCTTTACTACGTTTTCTTTCTGATTTAAGTATTATTATTTGGTATTTTAAACTTGTCAGCAATTTTTATTTCTTTTTAAAATATTAAAAAAAACCAAAGATTTGGACAGTTATCGAAATATTCTAAAAAGAGCATTTTTAAAAAAAAAAAAATCCGACGATGATTATTCAAATATTTGTCGTTGTTGTTTTATTTTATTTTTAATTAATAAAATACATTAATAATAACTGAATTTAAAATATATACATTAATAATAACTGAATTTAAAATAGTAAATTGTATTACCTCGTAAATTATTATTTTATATGTTTTGTGCTTTTATTAAAATTTTAATCTTAAATCTCATTCAATCTTGGTTTTAAAAAGGTTCTCAAACAAATCTTTAATCGGAAACACAGCAATGAAATTAATTTATGTAAGGGTTATAAATATTAAATGCGGAATGTGTTTCTTCCGAAAGACGGGAAAAAACCTAAAAGGAAAACCCTGCTTTTTCTTTGTGTTTTAGTCGCTTCTTCCGAAATAAAGCTGTCTTCCGAAAACGAAACTTCCGAGAATGAATACAACAAAGACAAAAGCATAGAGCGTAGTAAATTTTAATTAGAGCGCTCCAAACTCTTGATTGTCGATCTCCAGAAGCGAAATACCGCTATGGCATTGTCACGTGGAACGTTGCCAAGCGGAATATTGGTGCACTGCAGGAAACTTCGTTAGAAACGAGGACACACAGATAGTGACAATACAGGAAACTCCTGTAAGACATAGACTGTCTCGATTTTTCCGCCTTTTATTTTCATTTTCAAACCTCTTTAAATAAATATGAAAAACTATTAAAGACGGAAGCACTAAATAACGTGAATAGATCATAAAATTTTTTTGATGTATATAAATTTATAATATGAAAGAAAAAGGCCTATTAAGAAAAAGTGAATAGCAAAGAAATGAAATATGATAAATTCCAAAAACCTGAACTCTGAATAAAATAGAAAGAATAAAGAAAAAGAATTAATGATAATCTGAAATGAAAATATTGAAGACTGATATGTAATTTAGAAATGGCCATCTTGGAAGAAAATTAGAGAAAAAGAGAAATGAAAAGTTTTTAATGTTTTTATTCCAAGTAAGAAAAAATACATTACAATAAAAACATTAAAAAAAAATACATACATTAATAATAACTATAAATACTTTACATTAAAATTTATTTTAAAAAAAGATATTGTGTTTTTTAAACACATAAAGATCAAGTTAAATGTATATAAAATAATACGTACAGTAATAACTTTAAGTAAATAAAAATGTAGGAAATTGAGTTTTCGTGGGTTTTATTTGGCATGATATCAATCCGCCAGTCATTGTGATTGTAAAGATTTATGCTTCTACTTCAGGGATTCATTTTATACATCTATAAAAATAATAAGGATTTACTAAATGATAAATTTTACTGCAGTTTAAATAGATGGCTAAGATTTAAATATTATTGTTGATGTAATATGCGATATGTGAATGGTTTCTACAGTGGTGGTCAGAATTATAAGGACAACTGAAAATTTCACAGAAAAAATTTATTTCTGAAGTAAATAAAGTGAAATGTATACATAAAATGCTTTTTTATGCTAGAAATCATTGTAGAATGCAAAACATTGGAAAATGCAAAATATGAATGATTTGCCGTATTAAACAAAAAATGTCATTGTAAAAACTGGCCAAAATTATAAGGACAATGAATGTTTTTGGCCTAAAACATACTAATAATTAATAATCTCCCCCTTCTTCTCAATCACTTTCATCAGTCTTGACGTCATAGAGTTTGACAGTTCCTTAAGAAGGTTTTTAGAAATTTTTTTCCAGGCTTTTTCGATGGAGGACATGAGTTCTTGCTTATTTTGATATTGAACACCATTTTTGTATACTTCGTGTGCCAGAATACCCCACAGGTTTTCCATTGGATTTAGATCTGGGCTTCTGGCCGGCCAATCAAGTAATTTCACGAAATTAGCATCAAACCATGCTTTCGAAGTTTGAGAAACATGTACTGAGGCATTGTCCTGCTGGAACAAAAAGTCTCCACTTGTAATTGACGGTGCTTCTGATAAAAGATTATTGCCCAATATGTAAATATAACTCTCAGACTTCATTTTGCCCTGCACAAAAACTATTGCAGTGGTTCCGCCAGTTGCGAAACCTCTTCAGACCAGCCACTGAGCCACCTCTAAATCTATGGTTTGCGAAAATTTCTTTTTCTTTACGGAGATCATACCAGAAGTAGCGAAAACCATCTGGTCCATCCAAATTAAACTTTTTCTCATCAGAAAAGATAATATCATCGCACTTCTTTTTCCATAGTAATGCATTTTTTGACAAACTCCATCCTCAGTCTCTTACGAACTTTTGTAAGAGGTGGTCGTGACCTAAGTTTTCCTAACGAACCTTTTTTTCTTTTTGTAAAACATGTCGAACAGTTCGAACACTGCATCGTAAGTTTAATTCCCGTTTAATTTCCGTTGATGTTTGTTTTTTGGAGCAAGCTCGCCCTATTATCATTCTTTTCACAGGCACAGAAACAGAAGATGGCCTACCTATACGTCTTTGCCGTCCATATTTTTCAGGATTTTTAAGAAAATTATAAATAACCGTTCTCGATCTATTCAGCTTTGTCGAAATTTGATGTACAGTAAGTCCTGAACTTTTAAAAGCAACCACTTTCCCTTTCTAAAACTCCGAAAGTTTCGTACCTAGTGGCATGACTGAAAAAATAGAATATGACGTTCGCAATCTCTTACTATGCATTTATATCGTCTGGGAGTGCCGTGTGCTGAACAAAAAACATGCAAATTTTGCTTTTTAGAACACACAAATAGCATTGTCTTTATAATTTTGTCCATATCACAGTGCTGTCTAAATCCAAAATACTTTTTATGAATGTGAATTTCCCATATATTTCCATAAAAACTAATAAAAAATGCTGCATTTATCGTTGGTTTCCAGCCATAAAATTTGCATAATTTTCCAGCCAACTGTAACCAAGTTTGGCGATTTTTTCCCTTGTCCTTATAATTTTGACCACCACTGTATTCCTTTGAATCTGATGCTCTGAAATAGATATCATATTTTTTGTTAATTATTACACTTTATTTTACTGATTATGTGGGATTGGTTCCAGTTACAAAATGTATCAGCGAACTCACATAAAGTAAATTTGTTTCAAAAAAACAAATGAAGAAAGAGAGACGAGGCAAGTAATGCTTTTAGACCGTGTCAAAAGCAAAGCGGTCCCGTAATATGCACAATTTTATAAACAAACTTTTATAAACAACTTTATCGGAAGCGACCACTTTTGACTCCCAACTTCCGGTCAGGGAGTGGTCCTAGAGGTCTGATTTTTTTTGGACGTGGTCCCCTACTTTTTTGATGCTGAATACAATAGTAAGGTATCGGTCCTCTATGTTTTATAGGCAAGCTGTAACGTAAAGCATTGCTTTTATGCTGTCTGGATGGCACAATCTGTAGCGGTCAAACTGTTAGAGATATTCCAATGAAACCTTCACCATTGTGTTCAGCATCAAAAAGTATGTGACTTCTCCCTGACCTCCCCGCTCCAAGGCGTTGTCTTTCTTTTAAAAATGCCTTTAAAAGACAGAAAACGCCTTGGGGGTCAGGGAGTGATCCTAGAGGTCTGATTTTTTTTGGACGGTGGTCACCTATTTTTTGATGCTGAACATAATGGTGAAGGTTTCGGTCCCCTATGTTTTACGGGCAAGCTGTAACCTAGGGGCTGCTAATATTGCTTTTATGCTGTCTGGATGGCACTCTCTGTAGCGGCCAAACGAATAGAGATATTCACGTGATCACGTGTTTAAAATCAGACGTCTAGGACCACTCCCTGACCCCCCTTCCCCCCCAAGGCATTGTTTTTCTTTTAAAAACGCATTTAAAAGACAGAAAACGCCTTGGGGGGGGGGGGTCAGGGAGTGGTCACATAGGGAGTGATCAGATCTAGAGGTCTGAATTTTTACACGTGGTCACCTACTTTTTGATGCTGAACACAATGGTGAAGGTTTCATTCTAATATCTCTAACCGTTTGGCCGCTACGAAGTGTGGCATACAGACAGAACAAAAGCAAGAGCGATCCCCCAGAGGTTTTGTAGGCAAGCTGTAACCTTGGGGCCGCTAAAAAATTCTTAGAAAAATATTTAGAACCTCAAAATTTCCAAATTTCCAAAGAAAGTTTAGAAAATATTAAAATCCTAATTTATAACAAGTAATCATAATTATTAAAATAAGAACAATTTTAATGATTCAAATTTAAAATTATAATATTAATAAGTAATAAGAATAAGTAAATATTATGAAATATTACTTTTCATTAGTCTTAATTGGTTTGATTTAATTATCTTATTAAAAAATAAGAAAGTGGTTGTAACGTTTGAATTTGTAATGTAATTTGAATGTTTAAATGTTCAGAAAAATAAGTTGTTTGAATTGTATCCCGAAATAATTTATCACTTTTGCTGATATTTTTTTTATGTTTAGTGAACTTATAGTTATTCATCAATGATGCACTGAAATCTGTTCTGTTTCCTGGATTTTCGTCTCAAGTGAAGTTACGAAACATTCGATTACATAACCATTCCAAGAATTGTTTGCCTTCTTTGTTTGTCCTCCGCTCTTTGGACAATTGTTGGTGTTGGTATTGTTGGTGTTAAAGATAATGATATAGAAGTCGTGAAAAATGTGAAGTGCTTTTGCACTCCTTAACCTCTTTATAGCTAATTTCGGATTTTCATTGTTTCTGGAAATATAAAGAACATACCGTATATGCTCCAATAAACGCCGAGGCTCTTATTGTCGCCGTTCTCTAATAAGCGCCGGGCTGCAGAGGGGACACGGCCAAATAGTAGCCGGTCTCTAACAGTAGCCGGGTCTTTGATATTTGCCTACCGGTACTCGTATAAGCGTCCGTATCTTTATAGTCGTGCGTAATACCTTACGGTACATTGTCTTACAAAATGCCGCCGAAACGGTCATTTGACATTGCCTTTAAGTTTCGCGCGGGTGAAATACGCGAAAGAAACTTCCGGTGAGGCGGCCACTCGTCATTGCAGATTCGGACGACGAATAGCAGCGAAAGGTACAGAAAGACATTGACATTAATCTTTAACAGTCTTACGTAGCATGTGAAATTCAAATAAAGTAGCTGTTTGTAATATTAGCCGGTATTTATGTGTAGAAATATTGCGTTCTGAAGGTTTTTGTTAATAATGGCCGGCCTCTGTTAAACGCCGGGAGCCGAGGTTAGTTTTACAAATAAACGCCAGGGGCCTCTATTGGAGCATTTACGGTAAATAATAATACTAATAATAATAACATGAATTTTTATTGAGTGAGCATGCCAAGCCTTCCTACAGTATTCTACTTGAATATTTTCCTTCTCTGTTTTTATCCATTTGTCTGTTTGTGTAAGCGCATCACTAAAATCACTTTACAGTTGGACGGATTTCTCAAAAAATTAGTAAATAAAGTATTAAGGTTTAACTGAAAACATAAATACATTTTGATCCTCGAACTTCTCGGAAAAGACCCTCGAATTCTATAGTTAAAATGGCTGGATTAATTTCTGTAAAGTTTGATACGATGCTTATCACCCGCTCAACTTAAAACATGACCATTATTTTGGTACTCAACGTTGACCCTTTCTCAGTCTTCAAAATTGACTCCGATTGACTTAAGAAAAATTCAGTTTTACTAGCGATAAATGACTAATCTAATTTTTATTTCCTATCTAATTTTCCTATATATTCTTGCATTATTTATGTAGTTCTTTTGCAATCCGAGATATGATTCTGAAAGACGAGTTCCAACGGGGAAGGGGCGGGGAGAGGACTTACCCTTACTTTCTAGATTTATTTTCAATAAAATACAGAAGTATCTTTACAGTATTCTGCAGTATCGATCACTTTTTTTTTTATTAATTCGATTGCTAATTTTTCCAGTGCTTTTTAAATTGCAAGCTTCATGACAGTATACAAATGTTTTTTGTTTTTTTTTGTTTTTTTTTTTTATATCTCATTTTAAAGTTTTTGATAAATCATTCCGAAGACTTTGGAAATTCGAATTTTAAAATTGTTATTGTATTTGGGTTCAGAAAAAAAAATCATGGAATTCCAGTGTCTTTTTCAGACTGTTCTAGAATTCTATTGTGAAGGCAATCTGCCGATGTTAATCTTTTACTACAACGAATATTGTGGCATCATATTGGAATATAAAATACTCTCAAATTTTGCTTATTATGTCTTAAATTAATATTTAAAAACATTTTAGAGTATGAAGTTCTATGTTAAGAATTGACTAAACTGGATATCGTAGTTATCACAGTCATCTTCCTAATTAATAACAACATACATAAAATTAAAGGTTTACAAACGTGCGTACCCTTACGCAATCTAATGTATCTCGTGTTGAGAAGAGAAGCGAATAAATAGGCCATTCCTTCTTGACATTACCTACACGAGGAAACCTGCATATATTTCTCGGAAGCGACCACAATGACAGAGCTCTGCCCGAATCGATGGAGATCCAACATGGCGTCCATTGTCAGTGGTTGGTGTCGCCCCAAGATGACAATGGAATATAAAAAGCGAATGCCATTCAATATGAATGAGAGCAGGGACCCTTAATCCTGACGAGTTGACATTTCCCTTTGTTATCACACCGTAGGGACACCGACACCTGGTGGAGTTTGGGCGCAGGTGAGGCAACTAATTTAAGACGCTTCACGCTTTTGATTTATTTTGAGTTGTAATGCTTTTTCGGTGTGTGATTTTTTTTCCGTCCGTTATGTAAGAGGCAAATTTATTAAAAACTCACCATTTTTCGATGGTTCTCAAAGGTGCTAAAAAATGTGTAATCTCTCGAGACTTTTTTGAAATAATGACATGCTCGAAAATTCTTCAAATTGAATAGAACTGTAGTCAAAAGTCCAATTTAAATAATTAACAAGATTACAAAATTTCTTACAAAACAAAAAGTAAAAAAATACAAGGAAATAGCAAAAGTTTATTTAATTTCCCAAATACAGGAAAGAAAGGATTACAAAAAATAAAAATGACAGATAGAAACATTTCTATATTTTGTTTCCACACATTAATTTGTCTTTAATGACTTAAATTAAAAATCAAGAAGTTCTTTTAAAAACTTAAAGTCTACTTCCCTGAAAATGCAGATTTTTTAAGTTTTTTCCTGATTTTATAGTCAACTCAAAACAAAATTTAGTACAAAATAATTGTAGAAGAATATTGGGAGTTTGTTTATTTTAGTCTTCTGATACAAGTATCAGAAGACTTATATTCCCGTTTTGTCTTTCTGTGGATAAGTATCATTAAAATATCATTAGCAGCAATCACAACAATCACAACAATCGCAACAATTGCACCTTTTGCATTCGCAGCAATCACATTTATAATAATAAGAAAATTAAGGCAATATCAATTATATTTTCATAGACGTACCAGAAAACATTGCGAAGCATTGTGATTACTAATCGCTATCCCTATCTTATTTAAATAATAAAAAGAGCGAAATTTGTTTCTTGTTGAAAGCTATTTAACTTAACAATAAATAACATCAAGCATCTTTTTACAAATTAATTTTTACATTTTCACCAATTGTATCAATTAGTTTTTACTTCAAAGGTTCCTTCAAAATCTTATGGCTTTTTTGTTGTTGTGATGGGATTTATTCTCTTTCAGTTTTACTGTAAGTCCAAATAAAGTTTGAATAAGTTATGTTTTTTTTTATAAATGAGAACATTTCCTATAATTAAGATACACAATGAATTACTCTTTGATGATTACGGACCCCACTTCTTCCTCCAAAACTACTGGTTCGTAATTTGACTTAAGAAATATCTCTGTCGCACTTATATCGCCGTAGATGTATTTCGCAAAGATCAACCTTGAGATTTATGAGTAGTATTTTGCTAAAAATATTAATAATAATATTTGATGTTCAGCCACCCGAAGTCAAGCTTAGTTTTAGCTGAAAAGCCCAAATTTTGCAGCAGTTATCCACTTCATAACTTTAAGGTCATGACTTCTCAGCACCTTCCCCATAAAACCCATGTACAGATTTCGAATTTGTTCTTATTTATTTGTAGTTATAACAATGCCATTAAATCTGTAAAACGCTTGTAGCAAAAGCTGTAAAAACAGCGTGAGGATAAGGTTTTGAAGATAAGTAAAACGTCAAAAAGTTGAAGTTTCTATCGGCCGCCACTGAAATAGAACATCAGCGAGTCCTTAAGGGTATTTAGGCCTAGCACCCATATAAGATTAAGCTCAGAAGCTCAAAATTTACGGTACACTAATTTACGGCTCAAAATTTGCAACTTTGAAGTCATGGCCCACTTCTAATGCCGGCCCCCTAAAAACTCAACAGATTTCGATTTTTTTTTCTTACTGATTTATAGTTCAACCAATGCCCTAAAAGCTCTGAAAAGTTTGTGGCGAAGTTCTAAAAGCAACTTGAGTATAAGGAAAAATTGTCAAAAAGTGGAAATATATAGTGCTTATTTATATACTACGTGATTATTAAATATTATTTATTGAAAGACTCGACATTTTTCAAAATTCTTTTCCAAGTGACCATCATTAAAATGTCGCCAATTATTACCAAAAAAAGCATCCAAATCGGCGGTGTTTTCTAAAGAATAATTTCAAACACCAAGTTTAAAACAGAATTTGTTTTTTTCATTCAATAATTGCAATAGCATATCTTACTTATTGACAACATAATATTGACACAAAAAAGAATTACGTAGATGAATTAGTTATCCAACAACGAAAAAAATTCTAGATAAACAAATTTTCGTTGATACGTAAAAATTCTAATTATTAATAGATAATTATTTAAAACACTTTTCTAAGAGGTTTTTCAAACCTTAATTTTTTTAAATGTTGAAGGGTTGGGTGAGAAAGCCGAATCTTTAAAAAAAAACCAAATGTTATTTATTTTTCGATTGGCCTAAAATATTTTTTTTCATCTTTTTGTGTGTGTGTTTTTTTTTAAGTATTCCTTGCCAGAAATTTTCTAACAGTTTCTTAAATTCCTCTAAAAATTCAAAATCCAAATTGCTAACTTACTGAAGTTACATTCCTTAACCATAATCTAGACTTTAATATTATCAAAATGCTCTAATATCATAATATTTTAATAACATTTTAATGTTATTTCCACCAACATTCCAAAATATCATTTCCCAATTTGACTTTCTTTCCAAAATGGAGACGCGACATATTTCTTGCATTTAGGAGAAGTGGTGTCGAATTCTCCATTCTACGTTTATCCATTTTTGATGCCTTTCTAGCAACGAATCATAAAAAAATGAGAAAGAAAGAACGACAAGAAAGAAAGCTTTAAAAATTCCCCGAAGAAGAAAAGCGAACCGCAAGACTTCGAATTGGTAAACATTCGATGTCGGCTACTGCACAAATCTAAATTATTGAATTGGTTTTGTTGTGGAGCTCAAAGCAATTCGTCTAAAGACCTGCGGGCTCTTCTCTGGCTTCACCCTGTGGCTAAAACATGAAAACACAATGAAGTGCGAATTGGATGGCTTTTTTTTTCCTTCAGAATTTTCAAATCAAGAGAAAGTGAATGTGTGTTTATATATTTTCAGAAAAAAAATATCAAATTTTTATCTTTCAAGTTTGAGAAGTTTGCGATAAGTCATTTAAAATTTTGAGAAGTTATCCTTCTCTTAACTCAGCAACTTCTAAAATGTAAAGAGTGAGTTAAGAAAGAATGGTAAGGGTTATTTATCGTTTTAAAAGCATCACCGTTCTAATCTTAAACTGTTGAGGTTTTATTAATTTGCTTAGGATGTTTCTATGGTGAAAATTCGATTTTACAGATTTAAACAAGAACTATGAACTGCATTTTAGTACAGAAGAATTTATCAAATATGAGAAAACTGAATAAAATTCTATGAAAGCAGTAATAATGGCTCCTACTCATTTTTCTAATGAGTTTCTGATACTGAAGTTGAATCTGACTGGATTTGAATTTTATAATTGCTATAATCTTTTTTTAGGCCTAACCTAGATGTTTTTTTTACTGTTTACAATCTTTATATGATAACGATAAGAGCACAATTTGAAGGTAAACTATTATAACACACTAGGATTCTTCTGTATCGTAATTCAAAACGGTACATATTTACTCTATTATCAGAATCGTCAATATTGTTTGAAAGAAGTAATATCATATTTAAAAATTATTTAAAAAAATATTTTTTTAATATACCACATTTTAAGACGGACTAAAAAGTATAAAATAATTAGTATAAAAACTATAATGAACAACGGGGGTCGCATGCAATAGATAATTGAGAAGGTAAGGATGGAGTGTATTTTATCTTGCGCCCCACGTTTTTTGTTATACTTTTTATACTTTTTATACTAATTATTTTATACTTTTTAACCCGTCCGAAAACGTGGTACATTAAAAAATATATATATTTTAAAAAATTATTTTCTGCTTTTTAGTCTTGTGTGTATGAAATTTTTCAATCGATTTTGAACATTGTCAAAGAATTACGAAGCTAATTCGAAACCTGGGTCGTGTTTGTAATTTTATCTTAAATTAAATCAGTTTTATTTTTTAAACAGGTGTGTCGGCTAATCCTTGAATTATCCATAAAATGTGCAACACACGTAAAATTTTAACAGTCTTGAACAGTTTTAAACATTTACCATGAATTTAAATTTTAAACACGATAAAAAACGTGTTAATGTTAAAAGAAAAAAAAAAAGCCGCTGCCTTGCAATGCACGGCAACTCAGCGCCATGCGGCCATTTATAGAAACAGCAGGCGAGCCGTGACAGCAGACGAGCCGTGCGCCACTGACCTGTTATCTGAAGAATTAGGGTTCCCTAACGAACAGACAGACAATAAAGCGAGTTAATATTGCATTGTCATTCATTTTTGAGCTATATTTAATGTTTCAAGTCGCTAGCTTATCGGGAAGTTAGTTTAAAATCAATTGCAAAATTTGTACCGAAGAAACCGACATCAAAGAAAGCGAACTAATAAAAACGTGTTAATAAAATAGAATTTGCTTTCTTCATTCAATTGTATTAACAATTAAAGAAGTACAATATGTACTGTCGATTTATGAATGGCAGAGCTACCACTGCGGGACGATTTTACTCCGCGGAGGGGTGATACGCTGAGATGGGTATTTTCCTAAGAACTAAATCCATACTTCCTCTTTAAATCACATCATAACATATTGAAAAAACTTCATCTACACTTCATTTTATTATCGAATTTTCGGAAGAATTTTCTATCTTCCTTCTTCAAGATTACAATGTATAGTGAGGTGATATCAAATTACAAAAAAATTCCTTAGCATAGTTGTTAACAAAACTTAGCATTTTATCCTTAAAATGCTACTAACATATTATTATATTTACAATTGTTACAAATTCAACAATTCTTAATTTTAATACAATTGTTTTATTTTACTAACAATCATTATAATAATCATAATTTTTTAAATTCATCGATTATTACACTTTTTTTGTTCTTGTTCATATGAATTTTTACCATTTCCCTAGCTAAATTTACGAAAAAGTAGCATTTGTAAAATATGTTAGTAGCATTTTAAGGATAAAATGCTAAGTTTTGTTAACAACTATGCTAAGGAATTTTTTTGTAATTTGATATCACCTCACTATACATTGTAATCTTGAAGAAGGAAGATAGAAAATTCTTCCGAAAATTCGATAATAAAATGAAGTGTAGATGAAGTTTTTTCAATATTTTCCTAAGAAATTCTTTTGGACATTTTCGCTTTTCAGAAAAAAATAACTGAGGAACATTTTTGCAATAGTATTTATACTTTCCGTAATTCTTTCCCGAAAAGCGCAAATAGAACCCAGCTACTAGTAAACTAACACTATAAAAAGTAAACATCCCATCTTCCTCGCCCCTATTTGGAAGAAATCAAAGAAGACCTGACGCATGCGCAAAAGCGCTGAAGGCTCTCGTAAACCAAAACGAACAGTAGTCATATTTATTTTTAATGGCAGTTGCAGTTGAATTTTATTAAACTAGTGTACTTTTTATTTATAGCACGTTCGGTTATCTGGGAAATAAAAAAAAAGGTTGAGGCGTTGCACTATAAGCCATGAAGTCCCTTGGGGCATCCAACGAAACATCTCGTAAATAACTTCTACTAAACAGACACATTTCTTAATGGTAGAGTTACTTTATTTTCTGATTTACTGAAATGTCTAGAAACATGATGATATTTCAGTAGTGATCCTAGACTTACAAACATTTATTATATTAGTAATAAAGGAGCACGACATTCAAACCGTATAATTTAAAACCGCAGTTAGAATATAGTTTAGAAAAAACAAACAAACAAACAAAAGAAGCAAAACAAACCTGATGATGAAGATGCCAATCTTTTATGATATGACAAATTTTCTTTGTATTGGTAAAAATACAGTACATTGGTTTTTATTTTCCTTTTTAGATTTTTTTTAATGTGTTCAAGAATTTAAAAATTATATTTTGTATAGAAAGGATTTTTTGATAATTAAATTTGTTAGCAAAATGTTTTTATACGTAAATATTCTTATTTTACATACTGCAATATAGATGCATAAAAAAAAAATAATTATAAACTTAGATTAAGTTATTTACGAAATTTATCACTTATTTCCTGCTTTCCGAATTAGGGTATAGTGCCTTTTTAGAGCCGAAAGTGTGATAGTAGAAATAATAAACGTGCAAGAAGTAATAGATTTGGATTAGAAGATGATATATAGTTGATGCTTTGAGAATTTATTATCATAAAACAGTTAATAGTACTAAGAATATATACACCAGTAACACACTACACGTTTCGTAACGCTCAGTTAAAGAATAATGCTTTATTTTTTAAATCAGTGCGAAATTGTTTGAAAAGTTTGAAAATTTTCCAGGGACTAATTAATTTAATGGTGGGGAAAATAATAGATCATAATTTTTGAAAAAAATAAATCACGTTTTTAATGCTGGGCGAACACGTACCAATTTGCGGCAATATTGGTGGACAATATTGGTCCTTTTGATTGGTACCAACCGTTTCCAGCGATAAAAACGAACAATATTGCCCAATATTGCCCATTGGCGATTGTCGGAAAAAAAGTATCAATTTCAGTTGGCGAGAAATATTGCTGGTGAGCGAGCGAATCACATGAACGGATGAAATCACGTGACAATGGTGACGTCGAAGGAAGGCGGGACTTTGAAAATCGGAAAATCACTCACTCACGCCGGCCATTTTGTTTGAGAACCATGGCTTAAAATCAGCAAAATGGGTCGGCCCAAAACAGATAATTCAAACAACAACATTTTGTCAATTGATAATGAAAGAATCTTAATTGATTTCGACAGAGGGACGGCATTTAATACTATAGCAATTCTGTACGGAAACACGCTCTCTCTAGCTCTCCCTAGTGAGCAACGCCATAACCAGGCCAATAAGGAAAACCTGTGTGTTCGCTGACAATGCCAACCGCCAATATCAATAAAGACCAATATTGTCCACCAATATTGCCGCAGATTGGTACTTGTTCGCCCAGCATAAGGCAACATTCCTGATTGTGACTATTCATATAAGTTACTTTTGTTCCATACATCGGAAGCGCAGTGGTGCCGCAAATGAAAAAATACACAATGAAAAACTCACTAATGAAAAAAACGAGTGAGAAAATCCACGTGCCAGCGAGAGCTGCCTCAATGAATTTTTTTAAAGCATAAGACTTCAAACTGCGCATTTGAAATGTAAAAATAAACAATGGATGAGACCAAATTATTCACAAGTGACATTCTGGAACAGCTGTTTCACGCTTGTTGGCGATCATCTGCGATGATAAATAACAAGATCTCCGTACTGAGGCTACGAGCGTGAAACAGCTGTTCCAGCATGTCACTTGTGAATAATTTTGTCTCATCCATTGTTGTTTTTAACATTCAAATGCGCAGTTTGAAGTCTTAAGCTTAAAAAAAAAATTCATTGAGGTCGCTCTCGCTGGCACATGGATTTTCTCACTGGTTTTTTCATTGGTGAGGTTTTCATTGTATATTTTTTTCTTTGAGGCATCACTATGCTTCCGACGTATTGTTCATACTAGCCTCAGTACGGAGACCTTGTTATTTACTGTGACTTCTCCTGGCTGATGATCGCTAACGAGCGTGAAACAGCTGTTCCAGGATGTCACTTGTGAATAATTTGGTCTCATCCATTGTTGTTTTTTACTTTTGTTCCTTCGAAAGAAAGGATTTTCAGTCTGCTAAGTGGATGAACACTGCTACTTTTTGACTTAACAGAGAAAACTTTAGAAAAAAATACTTGTTTCCATTCGCAATCAGCTCGAAAAGTTGTTTTAAAATATTTAACTTCGTTCCAAAACTGCCAGCTAATATATATTTCTAAATCAATTCACTTTTACGTAGAGTATGAACTGACTGAATTCTTAATTTCAGTGTGACAGAAAGACAAGCTATGCTTTTATTTTTTCTTTAATTGAAACATATGCTTTATTTTTAAATTGCCCAATCATCAAAACTGCTTTTATATCTGAATTTGAGGACTGTCACAAAGGAAAGCCATTAGGTAAATACAAAGCTTATTTCTTTACAATAGAAACACACCAATACCCTCTGCTTATCACTTGTATAATGCCTACTGCAACTGACAGCACCGATTTTCAATTAAAGTTTTCCGTATTGATTTTGAGGTCAGAACCATATGTCAAAAGCAACTGAACCACTTTATTAGACCTGTTTTTGGACTCCTTTGATTGCATATTAATTTTCTCTCTTCATTTGGTGTGAAGCCATCGACGATGAAATTTGGATTTGGCCAACAATAACATCGATAGATAATAATCCAGCTCTATACACCGTGGACAGACGTTTTGGCATCTCCAATAGCTCTAATACAGTTTTGGACAAAGCAAACAGTAGTGAAACATTCCACATACCCACGCAATAATAGGCCGCGTCCGAACGTCACGGTCTATTTGAATATAAAACTGTATAGTAACTGATATTGGGTTTTGAATCATTCGAGACAACAATGGTTCTGTGCTCAGAAGAAAAGGTATTCTTAGTCGAATGTTACAACTAGTCATTAAGTCTAGGACGAAAAGACGAATCCAGCCTTGCGTATGTGAAGGAGCTGTTTCAGCTTACGTTTCGCAAGCACTCTCGAATTGACAGTATGATTCTTCGTGCCATCCAAAAATTTCTTTGGATAGATAGTGTGCTGACACAGTAAAGGGTGCACGGATGGCCATGAATCATATCAACAAACGGCCATCTTTTGGAACAGGTGTTTACTTATCTTCTGGCGCACGTATGTTACGGAAGAATGGACATGTTACAATAAAGAATGGCAGCTTGTGATTGTCAAAGTCCGCCGAAGTCCGTTGCCTCCAAAGGCTTGAAAGATCAGCGGTAGGCCAACCACGTTGCCGTGAGAGAGTGGCGGGAACAATCAATTTCAAACAATCAATCACAAAACAATTCCTTTGCTTAAAGAAGAATCGGCAGCCATTTTCTCACTCGGTTTATATTTTCTTTTTTTAATTTCCGAGTAAAGATCAAAAAGCGTTTAATTATCGGAGGAAAAAAACCGTATGAATAAATTCTAATTCTACGTTGCTTTTATTCTGTGTTTCCGTCGTAACGGCGAATATTTAGAACATTTTATACACCTTGGATGGATAATGGTAAGTTAGGGTATTCCTGTATTGTGTAACTGATATTTAATTTTATTTATTGCTTCCACTCCTGGTTTCTGTCTTTTACTACTGTTTGTTTTACCCAATACTGTACTTTGAGGAGATTTCTCACATTGAAAGACTATTGGAGAAAGATAGGGCGAAGAACTTTTTTCTTAATGAGAAACTATCGAACAAAAGACGGTCCGAACTATCAAATAAATTTATAGTTCACTTGACTAAAAAAATTAAGAATTCTAATTTTGGAAGGCAGTCTTGTACAAAAAATTAGTCCTCTATGAGAAATGATAATGGGAATTATCATCTGCACAAAATCAGGTCACATGGTCACAGGAGCGCCATCTGTAATGAGAATACTTGCAATAGTATGAACAGTCAGTATATCGTTGCAGCATCATTTCCCCTGGGAAAAAATGGACTGAAAAGCCAAGAAAGCGTTATTACATTCGGTTCGTTTGCAGCTGAATTGATTGAATTTGCTCGTCAGAATGGACAGTCAAACAATGGCATGCATCAAATTCCCCCAAACTCTGTCAAACTACGATCGAAAGCGCCTGTTCATAGAAAGTGATCGCCAAGGAAAAATTACGTCAAGTAAAAACAGACCACTTTAGAGTAGGGCTCTTAAGATTGAGTCTCAAAGATCCATTTCCGAGAGAACTTTATGCTTGAAATTCCATGTAATGGACATATGCAGCCTAATACAAAGCCTAACTATTGTACGTAAGGTAACTGGTTCAATGGGCCAAGGATTTCGACTGCTGAGGATTGGAAATGTATCTTGTAGTCTGACTGATCTCGTTTTTGTCTTTATTCCAATGATGTTGGAGGAATCGAATCCATCAAAGAATCAGAAAAGTCTTTCCACAGACTGCATGACTATGTCAAGGGTGATGTGCAAGCCTATGATAGATCTGTAATGTTCTGGGGGTGCCTTAAGTAAGCCCATTTGTTGAAAAAGCGATCCGTTTCGATCAGGGGAGGCTCTGTATAGGATCCTTTTATGGACCCACTTTCATTTGCAAGTGGATCTGTATAAACTATGTTTTCAAGACCAGAAGAGGACATCGGGATAGAACTGTTTGTGATTGGTACGAAGAACACGAAGAACAATTGGAACACCGTTCAATAACTTATCAAATCCCCGAATTTAAACCCAATGGAAAAATCTGAGAGATTATTTGGAACAATAACTGAGATGTCGACAACCATGACAACCAACCATGAATTCTAAATGAATTACAAAACCTGGTGGTTGTAAATGGTAGCACACAAATGCCAGGTACTTTAAACAATTTGTGGAATCGTAATCTTCAAACATTGTTGCTGTTATTTGTGCTAAGGTTATGTATCGTGATATTATTAGGCTGAAGGAAAGGTGACTGGTTTCTTGTCCCGGCTGAAAAATTGTACATTGCAGTGCACATGATTAAAGTCTACAACTTAAAAACTCCTAAAACACTTTTTTTAAAATATAGTTTTTTTTAAATAAAATCTTAAATTAGAATAGCATGTACCCTTGAATGTTTTTAACATCTTTATTTAAGAACAATTGCTTCATTATTCAAAATCCGATCTATCAAATCTGATCAACATTTACTTAGTCTTAAAGTTAAATAGGTGTTATTGTTTTGTTCTTTACAACACTCTTTCATGAGAATTTTAAAACTTTTAAAAGTCTTAGGTTTTAAACTCTTTTAAAAATTAAAAATAAGCCTGGAAGATATCTTCAATAGAAGTGGTACAAATATATTTTATAAATTCAAGCTTTTATAATCTCTGCCCATACTCGATCTTTTTATTATCATCTACTATCTTTTTTGAGTAACATATAGTTACCCAAAAATTTCGTTACCTGTTAATATTCGCAATATTTACCTGTTAATTCGCAATCGAACAGAAAGTAACTGACTTATCTAAAAGTACTGTGGCAGTATATCAAATGTACACCTTAGGCTTATATTAAATTATATATTCGACAACATAATTCACCTTAGGCTTTGCTTTCAGCTGCTTACGATAGTTCAATATCAACTTCCACTGCTTTGAATAAATGGAAAAAATATATGCTACATTTTTTGTATCTGAAATTAAATACATTTAACGGAATACACTTTTTTTCGGATTGTTATTTGTATTAAATATTTCTTCATATTTATTAAGAAGACAAAAAAAAAGAACTTTTTTTCTTATGTTATTACTATGTCGTTTGTAATATTATTTCTTTAGTTTTCTGGTTAAAATCATATTTTCAATGTCAGGCGATCATATAACAGAAGGGGGCTTTACCATCATCAGCCGACGTAGCAAATCCAACACGGTGTCATAACGTTAGCTGTAATGTTAATATGATCAGCCTATCCCTCAATGGGAAGGCCTTCCATCGATCAACTACTGATGGCAAGGTAATAAATCTCGTTAGGACATTTTCACTGACTCCCTATGTAATTAATATTTTCATCGCCCAAACTCAATACATAGATTTTCAACAACGAATGGTTTTATGAAAGTAAAAATATAATAAACATTCTTCAGGTATTTGGCTTCTTATTTGTTTTTTTCATTTAGATAATTCATTTTTTTATTAGAACTTTATTATTTATCATACTAAATATTACTCCTAAAAATGTATACCAGAATGCATTTTTCTGCTAGTAAATTCAAGAAGTTGGTATGTTTATTGTTTAAATCATGCTTTCGAGATGTAATGCTTTACATTTGTAAGCATCATTAAGTATATACCATCCTATTGTACGTTTTATAAAACCAACTAAAAAGAAAAGAACAGACTTAGTCGCTCACTATTGTTTGCAGGTTGACATCGGAAAGCCATTCTTCATTAATGAAGAACAAAGCAGTAATCCCCTAACTCCAAACCTAATCCAAGATGCTCTTTTTTTCAGCAACCCGATCAAAGGACTTCAAAGGACATGTTAAATATCACGGTATTGTAGTTGCTGAAATAATTATGGACAGCATATGCATTTCCTTAAGAATGAAGAAAAGAGTAAATTTTGGTTTTGATATGTTTACTGGTTAGAAACGTGTATTCTATCATCAGTGGTTGTACCTGCTTCTCATTCTCTCATTTGCTGCGTTTATTTTGAAAACGGTTTAATTCCTCCTAGTCTCAGTATATTATTGGAAATGTTCCTAAGATGATCAAAATTATTCTTTGTATTATTATATAGATTATTGTGATAAACATTCTGTTTATTAACTTAATTTTGTTAATTTCTTTATTTCTTAAATTGGTTCTAAAGAATATTTTAGGATTTTTTTTATCTGTTCTACTATAAATCATTTTTCTTTTTAACAAAAACTTGAAAATTATCTGGGAAGTTTCGATTTTTTTAATTTAGAAAGTCGTTCAATTTATATACTCTATAAACTCTCATGTATAAAGTAAAATTAAAGTATAAAGTTGCCTCTAATCCAGATTGAACTTATTTTTGAACTTAATTTTTTGAAGTTTGAAGTTTAATTTGGCTTGCTTTGACTGAGATTCCAGTTATGCAACTATTTAACACAATCCAGATGAGGAACGCTTTTGGTAAAATCTCGATTTATCACTCAAGTACTGCCTCGCCTGTCTTTGACACCACAATAACTTCCTACTCTTTTATATTGGAGTGACTTTGTATCTATGATGAATGTTCAGTGACAATGAAAGCAAGAGAAATCCCTCAACATTCAAACTTCCTCTGGATAAAAATAACATAACTCTCATACCAGATGTCGCTCTGTTAAACCAAACACCAGCCTTCTCCTAATGTATCTGCTGAATATCCTATCTAATCGCTTCCTTCAAACTCACAACGAACACTACACTTTGAACGACATCGACACCATGTGGCAGAATGAAAGAAGTCTAGATCTCTTCTCTTTTATCAGATTTTATTATTCTAACTATTCGTTTCATTCGATAGTGCTCCGACTTTCAGATATCTAATGTTTAAGGCTTTTAATTAATTCTCCAATTTTAAATCTGTTCTGTAATTCAGAACAATAACAGACTAAGCGATTTTCACATTCTCCATGAAGTAGAATCAATAAAAAGTTTTACTATCGTTACCTTAATCTGATGAATTTCTTATGGTAATAATTGTAGATACAGGAAAACAATTAAAATTAAAAATTATATTTTTTTTAATCTTAATACATTCATAGAAAATCCGTAATACATCTGCAAGTCTACAGATTCAAAATTGTAAGAATTTGATAATATTTTGGTTGTTTTAATATTGTGTTTGAAGAGTCAAAGCAAGCTGGAGTAATAAAGCCTTCCCCCAACCTTAACCGAAACCCCTTATTTTAGCCAATACTAGCGATTTGAATTATCTAAAAATTTCAAATGATTATAGAACATATAGAAAAGAAGTTGGTTAATAAATAAACAATAAACTCTGTTTCATGTTTTGTGGAAGAATCAACATTAATAAAGCTTTACGTTTAATTCAATCTTTAATATCATCTTTAACTAATAGGATCTATTTTCATAGCTCGGAAGCGATAAAAGCAGCAAACAAACAAAGGGAAGCAACATTGCGGTTATTAAAATATTGAAGTAAGAGACAAAGAAATGAAAACCACACGTAAACAATAATTGAAATACAACTTATCTAATATAGTAGGTTAGATAATTATGTTCTATTAAAATATATCCTACGGTAATTGTTTTAAAGTTCAGTTCAATTAATTGAATAGAAAATAGTTCTTGGTATTTCATTTAATATCTTTTTTTTATTACTATCTTAAATGATTTCATCCAACTGATAATGATGATATAAAAAATTGAAGGATCAATAACAGCAACGAGGTGCTTCAACTACTGTAGATTATCAATGCCTTCACTTAGGAACATCACAGCAATGAAAACAATCCGCACTTTTTAAGATATTATTGATGATATTCTCTCTTTCTCGAAGGAGAGAGAAACTAAAAGTATATAGATTATTTAGAGATTCTTATAGATAAATGTTTTTTAAAGGTAGTACTGAGCTAAAAGTTTATTTTGTGATAATGAAAAACGGATTTCTATCAAGAAGAATATTATAAATTCTAGCAATGTTAAAATTTATCAGTAAAACACTTCTGAAGAAAAATCATTTATTAGATAGTAGTGAAACTTTACAGGGGACTTGTCTTCTGGCAGGGGGAAGGTCGTATTAAATCCTCGGAAAGGCTACCAGATTCTTTCTTGTCGGTTGAATCCTGAAGAGGCTTTGGGATTGATGGAACCGTCTTTCAGAATAAAACGAAAGTGAATATTAGACAAGCCTTTAAAACACAACTTATTATCGAAGGGACCCTACGACTCCCTCGTCAATAATGCCAGCAAAAGGGGATCTTTAACCTTTCAAAATAATAACAACCAGCAATTAAGCTTTATGTTAGTTTATTACATGATTTTAAGTGTACTGGTGGCTCAATATGAACCATATATGATTTAAATCTCTATAAAGATATAAATGGAAACAAATAAATCACGTATAGTAATTTACAGATTGCTGATAATAAACAAAGCTTTGTTTAAATAAACATATCATAAATTTATAGTTGACATATTTATGAATACTAAATTAAGTTCATAAATAAAGAGCTTGATTACGCTACGTAAACTGCTTGGATGGATACTAAATATGAAAGAAATATTTAAATCGAAATCCAGCTAGAAATGACATTACCATCTATCTTTCTGGCCTGTGTTCCTTTCGTAGATTGTTTAAATGATGTATTTATATTCGATTTTTCTGATGATGATGACTGAAATCCATTAATTTCACACTGGCATACATTATTGTTTTTTTTGTAAATGTTTTAAATAAATTGTGTTTAAAAAGTAACAGGAAGAAACAGAATTTAAACTATCTATCGTATACCTCCATCCCTGGTAACTATTGGTATAGTTTTCTGGGTTAATTTGATCTATCCTCGATTTTCACAAAAAAAAGATTCAATTTTATATCTTAAATCAATAGAACTCTAGAAATCTGCACATAATTAAACACTGTTGACAAGAATACAGCAATGGGAAGAGTTGAGCAAATAGGGAATGGGTGTTTAGTTTTTGATTTTGATCGATACCGTTTTGATTAACGATTTTGGTTAACGATTCTTCGTCCTCTTTGGTTGACTTCTATGAATTTTAAAAACAGTGATGAAAAGCACATTCGGTCCTAACAAATATCGCCCATGCTAAGTAGGAAGAATAAAAATGTTTACATTTTTTACCTTTAAAAATACTTTGCAGACATTGGATAGTAGGCTAGATATTAAAAACGAACGAACTCCATGTTTGACTTGTAACAAGCTTGGTCTACTAAGGAAGAGATTAAGCCTAAACGAAACAATGGTACAACAGCAAATCTGTTGTTAGGAATCCATCCATCTACATAGAAGAATATATTGGTGTTTTTTTTCCTCCGAAATCATACGACACAGAAATACAAATAAGGTGTAAAATGTTAGGTGTACTACTGAGGATGCTTATATTTAATTTTTCATCGACGTTGATCAACCGTAAGTCACGTGAGATAAGGTCAAAGGCTAAACCGTTCATTTTTGGTCGGTTTCCCTGTCACGTACTTTCACTATACACACACACACACACACACACACACAACGGCAGGTGACCGATATTATTTGCTCAGTCAGCAGGGAAGCCGTGTGGGTAACGGGAAGCCACTAAAAATTGTGCGAGTTCCTATTTTGTATTTTTCAAATTCCATCATCACTGTCCGGCTTTATATAGTTTAGTGGTATAAGTTAATTTTATTCTTATATTCAATATTTTTCAATAACATACAAGGCACAAAACAGAGATATAACATACAAAGCACAAAACAGAAATGTAACATACAAAGCACAAAACAGAGATATAACATACAAGACACAAAACAGAGATGTAATACAAAACAGAGCTAATAATTGACTTTCTATTGAAAGAAAAGAAGTCATAGTTACAGCGTTCACGTCTGTTGCAAATCAATATGTTTATATTATAAATCAATACCAAATCAATATGTTTACGTTAAATTCCAATAAATTTTACAGCAGATTTAATCCATAGTAATCCATTGTAATTATAAATTAGAATACTTGTAAAACTACGTAACATAGACAACTTAGTTCATATAAAAAAAAATCTGTGCTTATTTATCAAGGAAACTCCATCTCTATAAATAAATCTAAAATCGAAGAATTTTTCTAGTTTCTCCATCGAAAGCTAGAAGTTGAAAAATTAACATTTATAACAATCCAGAGTTTCATACAATATCAAAATATTTCCTAACCTTTTGCTTCGTACTTTGTTCAATTCCCCAGACTGTTTATGTTTAGAAGATATTCTGTCCTACAACGTTATTGCATTTTTTATCAAATAGATTCCTTTCTTTTAAGTAGGCATGGGAATGGCACCTCCAGAAAAAGTAAACTAAAATTCAATAATTGTTATGATTTATTTTTTAATGTATTCCAATCACTATTCTCACAAGAAAGCAATATCATTATATCCAATTGGGACCTTACACACTTAAAAAAATATATATTTTAAGAAATCTTCATTACATGTTGCGGGGTCCAGGTTCGGACCCCTTCGTTCGATGTTTGCTCCAACCAGTTTGCTCCAAGTGTTATCGAACGAAGGGATCCGAACCTGGACCCCGCAACATGTAATGAAGATTTTTTTAAAATACAGTAGAGCGCCGATTATCCGAACAAGTCGGAACCGACCCTTATTCGGATAAGCAAAAGTTCGGATAAATGGACAATTTAAGGGATGTTCCTGACTTTACTAAAACCTTCACACTTAATCCAGGCTTAGGACTGGCAGCACACGTTAGTGCTGGCGTGTTTAAAAATTGTTTTTTCTTTTTTTTTTTTTAAACTTAAAAATATGAGTGAAATAGGCTGTTCGGATAATTGGAAGTTCGGTTAATTGGAGTTCGGATAATCGGCGTTCTAATGTATATATATATATATGTTTAAGTGTGTTAGGTCCCAAGTGTAAATAGCAATTCACCACACTAATATAAAGGACAGTATCATTATATCTTTGATATTGTCCAGCTTTCAGAAGAGATTGGTCTTCCATTGACGGTAGTCGAGAAGATTGTATTCCAGAACATTTCCAGTGCTTTATATGCCTGTCATTAATTACGAATGATTAAAGGATCTACTTTATTATTGAAAGGTCATAGGTCACAGCGTTGGAAATCCATTGTCAGATCCAAAATGGTCTCTAAACAAACTTAATTTTTTGCAATAATCGATTGCTTTTTTGTTAACTAAAACGCCCATTTTAGTGCGTTTTAAGCACCTCTGAAAATTGGGCTCTTATTTTATTATTTATAAGAAAAAAGAACATGAACTCTCCAGAAACAAACTATGTATTGTAAGAATAAACCATTTCTATTTTTTACGATTATGTTGATTTTTTTAGTGTGTTTTGTGTTTGTTTCAGAGAAATGTAATGCCTTATAGCAAAGTATTTAGTATTTTGTTTGACGAAATTCGGTAAAAAACGAATCCGACTATGACTTTCCAACAGTTTTATAAAATAAGGAAGTAAATAAGAATTAAATAAATAAGGAAATCATAAACAAGTACTTTTCGTTATAGAAAGCGAGAACCACAACTGGCGGACGATTCTACTCCGCAAAGGGGTGATACGCTGAGATGGGCACTTTCCTGAGACCTGTTTTTCTTTTAGTACCTGTTATTTTTGCAATAGTATTTATTCTTTCCATAATTCTTTCCCGAAAAGCGCAAACAGAACGCAGCTACTAGTAAACTAACACTATAAAAAGTAAACATCCCCTCTTTGTTTCTCCTCACACCTATTTTGATGAAATCGAAGGAGACCTGACGCATGCGCAAAGCGTTGAAGGCTCTCGTAAACAAAACCGAACAGTAATTCATTGCTTGTAAACACAATAAATATAATAACTACAGTATACTTCGATGAATTGACTGCTTATGAATAGCAAAGTGGTTTAGATGGAGATGAGATTGTCGGGACTGGATGCCTTCGATTCTTGGAGACGACTTGAATGTTTCTCTTCTTTTTTGTTTATTCGTTTCGTTTTTTCAGACCATGTTCACAATTAATAATAAGTTATGTGGAATCGTCTGTAGATGTGGCCATTGTTGAAATTGAAAGCATAAATTTGTGAAAATAGCCATAGCACTGAGACATGAATTTACACAGATTTAAGCCGAGGACAGGAAATACACAAAGCACATATGAAACCCTTACAATAGGACAGGCTTATCCACCAACATTCCATTTTTTCCATTTTCATCATAGCACATCCTATGAATTTTCCGCTTTCATTCGCATGACTATTTAGTTCTCGGTAAATAACGAAATTTCGATTGAAAAAGCCGTGATGTTTAACCTTACATATCTTGCGTGAAAGTTTGAACGTGCTTTTCTCGAAACTAATTTTTGGCGCCTTCGCCTCTCCTATTCTAGAGGCCTCATATATTCAAAAAAGTGAATGAAATGTGAAAGATTTAAATTTTTACTTTTAAAAATTCTTTGCAGACATTGGATAATAGATATTTTTAATGATATTTATGTAGATGTAAATAGATATTATATAGATATTTATTGGCTTGCACTAAACTTGGTCTATTAAAACCGGGATTAAGCGTAACTGAAGCATTTGGCAGACTAATTCCAGATATTAATCTGTCAACTATAATTTTCTTGTACTAAAATTTTCATGTGTCTTTTTTTGTAGTTTGATTAACTGGAATTTGATACATCAAATATATTATTGGCAGTAATAAAGTGTCCTGAAGATCATGGATATTGAATTTCTGCTTACTAAAGTCACTTTTTTCCTTTAGATTAGTTTTCACTTCATATTATCTTTCTACAAAATAATTATTGCTTTAAATTTTTCTAAATATTTTATGTGTTATCAATAATTGGAAGATATATTGTTCATATATTTATTATTTCATTCATGTATAGTGAAGTTAACAAAGCTCTGAGATAACTAAAATATACTGTCTTTTGAACAGTGGTTACCCAAACCTTTTTTTTTTCTTTACCTGCTAGTAAAAAGGAGCTATCAAAAGATATTAAGGCTTCATATTTGTATTCGTTATGGAATAAACTGAAATAAATGTCTTAGACAGAATTATTAAAAAAAAAAATTGGATATCCATACGTTTAACGGTAAATTCAGATTGCACAAATATTCAAGTTAATTTTGATATATACAGTAAAAACTGGTTTATACTTAATCCAGTTGTATGTAGTTCTGGTTTCTTCGTAATTGTTTGTAGGTCCTGACATATATAATTACATATAAATTATTTCTGATATGTATGTAACTGAGTTACACGTAATTCGCCTATATACGTGATATATTTTTGAAAACGAGATTGAAGGATATGTATTTTCAACTATAGATATTCTCCAGGTGCACTGATACACAGCTCTATCTTCCGTATCGATATATATTCGTCGCGTTCGTGAGGTTTTCGGTTTCTGAGTTTCTTAATTAAAAGTCGGTCAGAGATAAAAGCTAAATGAATTTTCGCATTGATGAAACATGTGGTCCATTCATTTATTTCAGTCATACAATACAAGGTAATACAAGGAATAAAAATTACTCTCAGAGGTAAAAGTGAGATTTATTCGGGAAGTGAAAGACAACCCGCAAAAATCAAAAGCAGAAATAGCGAATAGCTTAAATGTAAGTTACACTATGTTGTATGCAGTCTTTAGTAAGAAGGAGTCAATTTTAAAAGAATGTTGAAAGTTAGGTTCAAAATCTGTAAAGCGCAGCCGTCAACCAAAAGGGAAAATTTGCAGATATGGAAACGTAAGTAACAATATGATGGAAAAATTAGTGAAAATTTGGCGGGTCTTTTGCTTTTCATTTATCTTAGAACTGTAATTGTATAACGGGTGTACAGTAGTTTATTCAATCCCTTAGAGTTTCTTAAAACACGAAATCAGAAAACCTCTACGAAAATGAATAACCTATTTTGAAATTGACAGTTTTACAGTTATGCCTATCATATTTTGTAATAAACATTTGTGTATTAGATACATATTTTCGAGTGTTCTTATTTAAGTTTAATTAAAATAAAAGTTAAACCTGAGTTGTACGTAATCTCAGTTATGTGTAATTTAAAATTTTCCCCTTAAAAACGCTTAATCCAGTTTTTACTGTAGTAAGCAGTAGAAAATCGCTAAAATTAAGTAAAAATTATCGAAAGTTTAGGAGATTGAATGCAGTAGACCTATTTATTTTGACGATTGTACATAAGGAAATTCACAGAAATTATAGTCCTATTTTAGAGTTACAAAACAAAAACTGTATTTATCTTAGAAAATTTAGACTGAAATGAAAAATGAAGGCTAAGTAATTGTACTTACAAAATAATGAAAACGAAATGATTTTTCCTGAACGTGTTTGGGACCATTCCAGGTTGAGTTGTAAAGTTTAAGGCAACTCTAACCGGATCAATAATAATACATTCAGTTGTAGTATATATTTAATTATGCAAAACAGAAATAATAAAACTTCACTATAGTTTAATGGAGAAAACTGCTTAGTGCTTCAATAATAATATTGTAATAAACTTTGCATTTTATTTTATTTTAGTGTGTAATGAGCTAAAAATGCGAACATTTATATATAGATATATATATATAAACCTGAAAAGATACTTCAATAATGAAAATAAAAAAACGATAAATAATTACAGTGAAACCTCCGAATAGCGGACAGTCACGGGACCGGAAGTTTCGTCCGTTATTGGGAGGTGTCCGCTATTGGGGAGGACTATCTTTTTTTCATTTTTTAGCTTATAGCATGTCTTTAATGAAAAATTAAGTACAATCTTAAATTTCTACAATTAACATTGCCCTACGAGTATTAATTTTATCATTATTTCATGTAAGACAAACGGATTAGAAAATTAATTTTATTAACTAAAGTAATCAGTTAACAGAGTTTGATATTTCTTTTTAGCATTGAAAACATGTTTCTCAATATGAATATTTAAATCTCTAACTTTGCAAGGCTTCAGAGTCCCCTTTGCTTCCAACGCCTTTTCTTGCAATAATGGCCCAGTAATGGGAATGGTTTTTGCTCGTGCAGCGCAAAACCAATCGAAGACAATAGAGTCGGTCGCACTTGTCTCCGTTTCCGAACTTTGATGTGTTGGTAGTTTTCGTTGGAGTTCGTGATCCATAATTTCAAAATTTCAGCTGGACGCTACGTATTACTGTAGCCTGATTCTATTGCTTTTGAAAAACAACCCAAGATCGTTCATTTTCTGTAGAATGTTGTCCGTTATTGGGAGTGTCCGCTAATCGGAGGTCAATACATAGAAACGTCTATATTAAGGGACTGGGGATTGCAAAATTGTCCGCTATTGGGGGATGTCCGCTTTTCGGGAGTGTCCGTTAGTGGAGGTTTCACTGTATTTGCTTATGAGTGGTGCAAAACCCGCGGCCTGGTAGTGTCAAACCAAAAAGTAACTTTTAGCCTTTAAATTGCTGCCAACAGATACTTTGAAAAATAACTTACAATAGCAACTGTCTCAATTTACTATTGGAATATGGAACAGAAGTAACTCATTATTTGATAATTTGTAGGTTACGTCAATTACATTATTATTAACTATTACATAAATGGCACTGGCAAATCATTAATTAGTAAGACATTTATGTAAATTACATATATTATTAATAATTATTATTGTAAATGACATTATAAAATTATTAATTAGTCTAATGGTTGGGGGAGGGTTGGAGGATGGGACGCTGAGGCTCTCCATAAGAATTTTTATAAAAATATTGGCCCTCAGACTTCCTTAGGTTGTGCACCCCTGGTGCAGATTATGCCACATTGAAGTTAATGTTATCTGTGTGCCGCACCTTTACATTGCCACTTTTTAAGTTATACAGAAATAGGACTTTTATCGGCTGCAGCTTCTTGTCCATCATTCTTTATAGAGATTCGTATCACTTTCAAGTTTTTGCCTACTTTCTTTAAATATTAATACTAATTTGAATTTATTTGAACTGCATTTTGAAAGTTAGAGTTCTTTTATCTTAAGTTGTTTATCCTGACATCTTCAAAAACTCATTCAGATGCCAGGATAACCTTTACCATTAACTTTTCCAGAGATGAATTTCTTTTATGTTTTTAAATGATTTTTGACATTGATTTTTCCCGTGTATTTGCTTGTTTTTTTTTTTTTTTGTAACAATGTCGGTAAATCTTTAATTGATGAGAAACGCTAACTGAAGAGTTCCAGTCACCTTCATATAAACTTCATATATTAAATTATATAGATTAATGTGGACAGTTATTCTTAAATCGTAATGCAAATCTTAATTGTATGATAATTTTATTAATTCAATAATCAATATATTTTAGAATCTTCACTATCACTTAGAATCACAAATTAGTTTTAAGCTTCTGAAAGACGCCTATATCCCCGGTTTGTCTGTCTGTGGACACATTCCACAATGCTTTGCAAAGGTTTGTGTTAGCTCAGTTGTAGGTGGCCTGAATGTTGAATGTCGTAGGTGGTCCCTGTGAAGCTCGTGGATTCGATCCCTTCATCAAGTTTTTTTTTTAAATCATTACGAATTCAGTGTATTAACAAGGTTTAAGTTAAGAATGACGATTACTCAATATAAATAGGGGTAGGTAAGATAGCATAGGTTCGCAACAGACTCGCTCGAGCCTTTTCTAGACACCCCGGCGCAGTCTATTCTAAAGTAAAGGTGACTTAGAAACCGTTGCGAAGCACTGTGATTGGTTTACTAATCACTATCCCTACCTTGTTTTCTTTTTTTATTCCTGTAGTTTTTTTACAAATTTGCCCTTTTTGAGTCGATGATTCGAAAGTCTTTTGATGATTCGATGTAAGCATATTCTGTCTTTTGATATAAAAAAGCGCTACAAATGTATGTGGATCATTATTTTGTGGCTAACAATGATCTTGGTGCACACATTCTTTTTGTTATTTCATTGAACAATGAAGAATGAATGATATAAAGCGTACATTATACTATGTGAAAGAAGCCATATACGTTAGATATCAAACAGTGGTCCACGAAACCTGAGATGGCTTATTATCAAACTTGATGTCACTGAAACATCCGTTTTCCAATGAAAATTAGACTTCCATTTTTTAAAAACGTAAATAAAAGTAAATAAAAGAATAATAAATTCGCTGCTAGATATATGCTGATCAGTGGTTTACTCTCCAACTTATTTTTTTCTTTTACATTTCTTAGAACTTAGCAGCAGAATCTTCAGTATTTTTCTCTTCTTTTCATTTAATCTCGATAGCTTCTAAGGTTAATGGAAAGTAAGACATAAAGACAAGGTTCTTGTGTTTCAATTAAGATCAAAGTAATAAAAAAAAAGCTACTAATGCACATTAAAGTCAAACACATAGCCCATAAGAAAAATAAGCTTAAAAATTACCTCAGGAAATTGACTATTAAAAGAAATTGTAAATTAAATTTGTTACCATAAACTTTGTAACCCATATAACTAATTTTCTTACTGATTAATTAATTTTTTCGTTATTTTTTATGAATAAAGCGTAAATACACTCATTGCCAAAAATTTAGCGTACCAGAACAAATGATCCGGAAGCGATTAAACTCGGTGCACAGTCAGATATGTATGCAACTGTTTGTAGTTGGGCTTTGATTGCCCTCTGAGAATTGCTATCAGGGGCATATGTATCGCTACGGCTGTGATCGTATGAACGGCCGTCACATGACCTCTGTGTGCTTTACAATCAGTGTGATTGTGGGTATAGGTCTCTGAATCTGTAGCATGCCTCGCTGACGCATGCCAGTTTTGAACATATAACATCGATTTATTTTTTTAAAAAAATAAAAATCACACATTTAAAATTATATCATGTGTTAATTAAAAAAATATTGATAAAAAGTTAAAAACTAGTTATGACAAAAACAGGAAGGACAATTTCGAAGAGAGGACGCTACTTCATCATAAGAAAGCTATGTGGTGTATCTATCCGCACGATTGCAAGGCGGCTTTCAGAACGAGACTTGTATTCACGGTACCCCTTCTACTGTCTGCCGTTAACACTCCATCATCGGCGGCTTCGTTTGTAATGTTGTAGTGAGGGGTGGCTTCGACAACTGTGAACTGGCAACGAATCGTGTTTAGTGACGAATCCAGGTTTTGAATGAACATACAAAACGACCGAACTCGAGTAGGAGCAGGACAGGGCAGCACACAAATCAGAAATTCATTGTTGAGGGACCTACCGTAAGGAGTGGTGGCGTCGTAATATGAGGAGCCATTTCCTACGATTCTCGGCCTCTTCTGATAGTGATCAGGGGAATCTTGACGGCGCAGCGATACGTTCAGAAGATTCTGTGACCTAAAGTGCTTCCCGGTTACACGCAGTCCCGGATTAAAACAACTGGAGGCCATGTGCTGGAAGACCTTGGGAGGCCCAAACGTAATATCATTTATTCACGGGAAACAAAACCTCATTTGATCTTCTTTATTTATTCAATGAAAGTAGAACTTTGCTAAAATTTAAGCATTGATAAACAGATTGTTTATAAATTTATAATCTACAATAAGTTTACAAAAGTATGGAATTAAAGAACGCATTCACATAGAATATTCCTAGGGATAGGAATTACATGATTATAGCAAAATTATAACATTACATTATATACAAACTCAGAACAGTTTCTTTCGAGCATTTTTGGATGCAAACTTATCAATTCTACCATTAAAGAAAATCAGAAAGTAGCAATTTATCATTATCTACGCAGAGAATGCCTAAAACAGTAGACTTTTCCATTTGTGGAAGAATATACTAGCTTTTCTCGAGGATAGGTTTATTCATTTACTTTGCTGGAATGAAATAAATCCTTTGAGCAAAACCGGACTTGGTTTTTGTGCGATCGCTTCGAATTGGTAAAACGCCTCTCCCAGTGCTAACATTCCGATGGATCTTTCTCAATCCAGAATATTTCCTCGCTATTTAATGTGGTCCATGTGGCCTCACTATTCAATGAAAACGCTATTATTGTTCCTGAAGTCATTAGTAGCATGAATAGCTGGTATTTTTGTATCTGCAAAGCTAGCTTTCAGCTGAGAGCATTTGCTTTGTTTTTCAAGTCTTTAAAAGCGGTAATGAGCTTGAATTGAGCTTCTTTTGGTGTAACAATCTCGTGGATTGTTCCTTCAGCTTCTTGTATTAATTATTTGGCTGTAGGTCCTCTCACTTCATTGTCATTTTCTCCAGAAGTTCTTGAGGCTGATTGTTCTTCAGTCATCTCGATCTGCTCGCTATAGTCTAATTGATTTTCTTCTGTTTGTAAGTACGAATGTTCTGTATCTGAGGGATGATTTAGGGCTGTTTCTGCTTGCTATGCAAGGTCATAAAGTATGATAGCCATGTCTTTAAACGTTTGAGGATTTCCTTTTGTTCTTTTTATTGTTTTTGTTTACTTGCACCACTCTCATCTCATTTACTCATTATTATCTTCACAAAGAATCCTCAGTTATTCTCAAACGCACCGTAAAAAACAGAATCACGGACAACATAGACAGTGATCTGAACACTTGCATTGCTTTATAGTTGACTATTCATTTGATTCTGAGTAGCTTTAAAGCCTTATAAAAATATCTTTGTTTCTGCATCTATTTTACTATACTTGTAAATTATTAGCTTATTAGTACTGTAGCTTTTTTAGGTTTATTGTGTAAGCCCTGTGAACTTTTAAAGGAAGAGAGAAACCGATGAGAGAAAGAAACTTTCATGCAAGATTCGAATCTAGGTTCAGGCTTATTATTCGCATGGCATGCCATCGTTTTGATCACTTGGCTATGCCAGAATCTTTCTTTATTTTGGTTGGATATTTTTGGTGTTCGTTAGTCAGAAAAAAACTAATATCTTTGATATAGACAATTTCTTTAAACAAATTGATTGGACGTTCACGGACAGTATAATCATGCTGTTAAAAATATGCTAAACAAAATAAGATAGTAGTTATATGTTTATGATAGCACAATGTTTCATCTAAGATATACAATTCTCTTTGATATCATATATCCGTAAAAGCAACATAAAGTTATATTAGAATACATATTTATTGTGCGCTGTTTTTAATATTTATTTTTAATTAATCTTTTTAATGATTTTAATGTTTCATTTGCATAAACTATATAATATGAACATAAAGTTTAACAATATATTTTCAAACACTTATCAAAATTTAGAAATTGAGAATAAATCTAAGCAAGACGTTTCGAATTTCTGACAAGCAGGTTTTCTCGAACTTAATATTTCTTTTTCCTTTTTTTTTTGCAACTTTCTAAATTTTATTTTTTGTATATTCTTAAAATCTTGCAAAAGCAAAATACATAGTGTAATGTTTCGAGAACTTATGACAGATAGAACTGGATAATGATGTATGCTTCATAATTTGCTGAATAGTAAGTAAAGATAGCAAACAACACATAAGAAAAAAATAGACATTTCTGGAATGAAAGATATCTTGTTTTCTCCTTTGAAAATAATTCAAGAAATAAAAGATAAAGGTTTTATTTGCGAAGCATCATTGGTTTTACAAACTGAGACCTGGGAATTATTCCACGCCATATTCCTCAGTTAGTCGTCACGGAGACTTTAAGTGTAGCCTTTTCCTTCTGCGTGAGGCTTCATTATATTTCAGTTGAAACAATCTAGGGATTTCCGTGATACGTATAGCTCTAAAACTGAGAAACAACAATGAAAACGGTGCTCTCTTTTTTTCCCTTTTGCTTACTCAACAGATAACAAAGGCAGGGGATTTGGCGCTTGAAAAATACGTCTCACTTAAGTTGTAGGAAAAAAGTCAAAGTAATCAAAAAGCGTTAACTTTATTTAACACTAGAGTCAAATAAGTTGCTATTATTTCGAATCCAATTCGCCTGCAGGTAAGTTTATTTATTTTCATTAGTGAGCAACACAATTATTCATATTGACGACAAGGATTGCTTTTATTATTTACATACAATTCAAATGCAATTAAAATTGTAACAAATTATTCATAATGTTGATTAGGATTGTAATTATAATTTTATAACTAACAAACATGAAAGTTAGTATACATTGCTGTTTAATATAAGATTAGTAATGTAATTCTTATATTATTTTCAGGACAACTCGTGATTACTAACTTTTCGGACATTAAATGATATTAATATATTATTGTAGCTCGTATCAGATATCTATGGTCCATCGTTAGATTGATTATATATCTTACTTTATATTAGGTGATTAAACTTATTATAGTGTAATGTTTCGAGAACTTATGACAGATAGAACTGGATAATGATGTATGCAAGCAGGTCATGCTTCATAATTTGCTGAATAGTAAGTAAAGATAGCAAACAACACATAAGAAAAAAATAGACATTTCTGGAATGAAAGATATCTTGTTTTCTCAATAATAATAATTAAAATTCATGGTTACTGCTATCTAATAACAGAAATCGTTTTCCATATTAAAAGATAATTTAGAAAATATGCTTCATTGGTAAAATACAACTGTTTCACTGTTCCTATATTAAAACTTTGTTTTTTAATATTGAATTGTTATTTACCTAGTTTAAATAAAACATAGATTTTGTAAATCTAAATTAGAGTATCTGTAAGACAGAAGAAAAAAACTTATTAAGTTTATTATAGGTTTTCAGTATGCTCACATTCGTAACAATTATATTTTTTTTGTTTTTGTTTTTTTTTGACAAAAGAATTTCTAGATTTTCAGAAATGGGATATTTATGTGAATTTGTGATAAATGGAGTTAACATTCCGAATAATTTATCGTTAAATTGCTGATATTAAATTCAGTAACAGAATAGTAATTAACCTTCGGCATACAAGGTGAAAAAAACTCCTCACCTAGACAACATGGGGTTAAATTAACCCCACAATGAATTGCATGTATTTTATAGATGCATTAAATAAAATACACTTGAATGCATTTTTCTATTGAAGATATTATTATATTATTAAATAAATACAAAAGTATAAAAAAATTAAACTTTTTTAATAGAAAAACTAAAAAATCTTACAAATTCTCCTTATAATCAACAATTTACCATTAAACAAAAAAACACCAGATCTCCATAACATGTAGTTTATTTAAAAACTTTTCGGAATTTTCGGGATGATAATACGCCATCCATTCTTCAAGCGAAATGAACAATAAATTAGTTCTTTGGAATAACCAAAAATACAAAATAGTGATAAACATGAACACACGTTGAAACAATTCACAATTGTTTTTACAATATGAAATAGCAATATGCTTTTTCATTACTTTACAATTTTTGAAAAACAAATATTTAACAATAAATCCAAATGAACTAACAACATAATAACACATTAGATAAATCAATTCTTGTTTACAATAAGATAACTCAGATATTTTGAATCCTTTAATTTAACTAACAATCCAATAATCAAAAAACATATCAATAATGAAATTCATCAATATTAACCACTTTTTTTACATCTTTTTTAATTAGTATTTTACAAATATAATCGTAGAAGGGTCTACTTTAGCCCCTTCATATGTATTAAAATTACTTCCATTTGTACATTTTATTATACAACTTTCTAATATTTTTCTTAGACTTAAATCTGTTTCCTTATATAAAATTTTGACATAGTCCTTCATAACATGTCCTTTTTTGATACAATAAAATTACCTAATGAAAGAGTTGTTATCAAAAATACTGGTGATTTGGTCAATAACGTCCTGTCGTTAATGCATACGGCATATTATGTAACAGGAGGAAAGTTATTCTGTTACGGGTTCACAAATGGAGCTAATAATATAACGTAATAATGTAATAATCACCGCTGTGTTGTTTGTTATTATAGTTTAATTGCAGCTCCAGTATAATTCTTGTATGTTATCTGACTTACTTTTTAGCATCATTAAATCTAATAAGTTTTAATTTCATTCACAATATAAAAGGAAATGATCCTCAGTTAATATCATTTAAATGAATTTTTGGTGTTCTCAGAGAAGTTTTCACTTCGAATGTTACTGAATCTCAATAATTTTTGAAAATGAAAAATATATCACAAATATAAATTCAGGTTTAATGAAAACCTGAACAAATTTTTTTAGTTAGTTTTGGAAATTAAGTATTTTTAAGAATGAAGTTTTCATTACTTTAGATGTAAGTAAGAATATATCCCTGAAATCCAATTTCTTTTTACACAGTCTTCAAAGATGTACCAATATTATACTACGCAATTAAAAGAAATAACTGTATAATTTGTACAAAGTAACTTAAATCAAATCTTCTTTTCAGTAGCGGTGCCTATATTTTTAGTTTCTTTGTTCAAAATAATTGTTAAGTTGAAATGATAGCAGTGAATGCTAGCATTACTGAATACAATAACAAATAGCATCCTTGTGGTAGATGTCTTCTTTAGGAACATCATTAACGCCTGTTTTCCTACAGTCAGCATCATTATCTTGTGAGGAACATCAAAAACCATTGTACCATGAGCTTCTGATTGATGAAGGACAAGAGCTTCGGCCTCGGGTCATAATGGAGTACTTAATTATTAATTATTTTTCGCGGGGTTCGTTCGACGAGAAGTGCGCTTTCCTACCTCCCACCTTTGCTGATTGATGTCTTTCCATGTTAATTTATGCACCGACCATCTGCTTTCTCTGCAACCTAAGATTATTACTGACATCTTGATTCTTTAGCAACGGTTTTCTGAACTCCTTCTCTTTCGCAACGATAAACTAAAGAAGACCCCACAGAATCAATCAGCCTGAATGTGGCAGTGAAGGTATTATTACAGAAAATTGATTCATAAATTTAATAGATGGTGACTGTAACTTACTTCATACTTACTGTTGGATGGTTGCACGCAGGAGGAGGAAATTCGATGCAAGACCTACTTTACTCAAATCACTTATTCCTCTTAATGATTCATCTTATATTACTTTAAATGCATGGTGTCAAAGGATACGGAATAAGTTATTAAACTGTTTAGTTTCTTCGATCTTTGAAGAAACTAAAGATCAAAGATCTTTATTGTTTCTTGCAATAAAGAAATTAAAAAGAAGATTAATAGGTAGAAAGTTAATAAAAAATATTGTGTTATCACTATTTGAATGCAATTTGAACATTGTTTCTTGCCTCTGTTTAAAAAAACAATGATTCTTATTTACGTTACTTTTAATTTGTTGTTTGCTTTTGTGGAGTCTCACTCTCGGGAGCGGGAGAGAGAACCATACACTGTCGCGCTTTCTGAGCACATTATCCTCGGATAAATCTGGTTGAAAGGTCCTAAGAATTACGAAACAGCTGTCCCAGATTCCCTTCGCTTAAAGGAAATGATTGTGCATTTTGTAGATCCCTTTCTTCCTGTTTCATTTTATGGAGGTGAACTTTAATTGGTCTTCAGCTGAAGACAATGTTCTTCCTAAGACAATGTTCTTCATAAAAATATCACAACCGATCTCTACGATTTTTAGTTTGTTGTGAGATCGTCGTAAGAAAAAGTTTGGCATGCCTTTGAGTAATCACCGAAAAATCTCTCGGACCATTAAATTAATATTTAGAAACTTAGTAGGACTTTAGCTACATTAAGGTGGTTTTAGTCCAGTCAGATCGAAAATCAGTAACATTCTTTCAAACAAGATAACTTTCAAATTAAAGACGTTTTAATAAGTTGTAAATGTTTTATCAAAACTCTTAATATACGGAAAGGTTAATTATTTTATCGAAGATTAGATTTTTATTTTTCTTAGAAATTCTAAACTTAGAAAAACTTGTTAATCTCAATAGAGAAGCCAATTTGCTAACAATCTACTAAAAATAAAAAAGGGTCTTTTCTTTTTAACTTCACAAGCATTTATTTTATTTTGTTTATAATTTGGAAATATTAAAGTAAATGGTCTTCCAATGTAGCTTGACATTCTTTTTAATTTCTGAGTTACTTATAACTTTTTTAATTTATTGCGACATGAAGAAATAAAACAAACATAAGGTACACTTTAATCTTTAAAGTGTAGATTTGTAAATGAAACCCAAGGATCCGAAATGTAAGTAAATAAAATGTAAGGAACGCAAATAAAACGAAATTTCTTTATTTTTTCCCCTAACCCTCTACAACGTAAAAGAAGAAACAAAAAATTAGTGAATTTGAATGTACGGGGTCGTAATGCAAGTGAAAGATAACATTTTCAAGAATGAAAAGAAATCCACTGAAAAAATGGGTTACTTAAGGGTAAACGGAAGAACTTATCTATGATGAGGCTTTTAATTGTTAGGAGCAGAAAATAACACTTAAAAGTTAGAAAAATATAGCGCAATAGCGCTTGCAGGTCCTGGAGTGAAAGAGGTTAAGCCTCCCAGTGATTCTCGATCAACAGGACTAGTTGAGGTCGGATGGTCAGCCCGACGCGGACGAGGCGTAGAAAACACTAATTACAAAACAGAAAGAAGAAGAAACAAACATCTATATGCATAAATGTGCACATGGCCATGACGATTTTAAATTGATCGAGCCATTTTGGGATTAATATCCAATCTGGAACCTGATGAGAAACCTTTGAGAACCATTAAGGTTTCGTGCTGTGCTAAACAGCAGGAATAGTTTTTTTCTATTGCTTTTATTTCGTTAATTATCTTAGTCAAATAATTTCAATGTGATCTTTCCAAATTTTCTTTCCAAGAATCAAAATTTAAGGGGAAATATAATGACACAAAGTTTTGTCTTTTATTACGTTAAGTTAAATGTGCAGATTTTTATTACAAATTCAAAAAACATCACTAATAATCTTTATAATTTTTTTAAATTTCAAAATTAGAAATAGTTAAAATTAACTCGCCACTTAGTCGGGGAGTTTGTGATTTTACATACATTCCAATTATAATTTCTCAGTTGATAACTTAAATTTAGGGATCCAAAGATATTATTCACTATTAAATTCTATTTTATGATTTTTTTTATTTAAGCATTTTCTGTTTTATTATTTACGTTTTTTTAATACCATTGATTTATTAATTTATAACTTTTTTCTTTTTTTTCAGGTAAGAGACATTTTGAAAGTAATTCAAGTAACTTGGTGAGTAATAAAAATTATCTTTAAATATATAATCGTATGATAAAGACAATCATATTTTAATGTATTACAAAACCACCATCAATAATTTTGCTTTTACAGTTGTAATCGTTTAGAAGATATTGAAATCAAATAAAGTAGTATTCATGTGAAATTAATACCAGTAATAAAGACTGATTCCAATCTTAGTCAGTTTCTAACATTCTCAGCGATTGTTTTGAAGGAAAAAAAATTCAACATATCGTAAAATATATCTTATAAGTTAGTAAATAACATGATGACCATCGTGATTAGTTGGATGTGATAATGAATATCCATATGAATCAAGAAATAACTTGCACTATGTGATCAAAAATAATCGAACAACTACCCGACCATACAGTCCCGCGACAGCCTCCCCAACAGCTCACATTAGTATGGGGTGGTCCACCTTTTTCCTTCACCACAGCCATGACTTAGCCGGGAGCCTTTCTTCCTTTCTTTCATTATGTCTGTGGAGTAGTGGCAGCCCAATCTTTCTGAAGAAAGACCTGTAGCCAGAGCAGGTCGTGATGTAGAACGTTGGAATCTGGAGCGAAGTCGTCGTTCTAATTCCTGCCATAGGTGTTTGATGGACGGGACTCTGCGCAGGCCAGTTCATTTCCGGAACCTTATTGTCCACAAACCATTCTCTCAAACTCTCTCTTTATTACACGGAGCATTGTCATGTTGATATGCAACGGTCATCACCGAAGAGATCCTCTACCGTAAACAGCACATAACTGGTCAAAATTTGTTTGTACCTTTCCTCATTTACATTGCCGTGCAAGAGTCCATTCCATTAAGTTATATCTTTTTTAGGTCATGTAAAAAAAATATATGATCTCTTCCACCTCTGATTGGGACTTGGAAGTGTTTCGTTATCATCAGCTGATGCTGAGTTCTCTTTCCAACACTGAAATAATTTTGAAATAACTGAAATAATTTTGAAGTATATTAAGAAATAGAAAAGAAAGCTGCAAGAACAACATATCCTCGGAATCATGCTTCATTTGTGTTTCTGTCAAGCTGTGTATACACTGAAAACATTTTGCAATAATTCATTTCTAGTATTTTATCTACAAAACTAGAAAAACGTTGGTAATTATAATTATAATTTATATATATATTGTATAAATTTTTTGCTTTGAATAATTTGAATAAAATCGGTAATTCAGGTTTTCAATACAGTATTTTTTCTACCTATTTTTTTATGATTACTACTTTTTTATTATTCTAATGCCTATGAAAAGTAGAGAATTTTCTAGGACAAATTTTGTCCACCTAGTTTGTCCAACACTGTTCGTCCTAGTTTAGTAATATAAAAGTTAGGTGTTTAGTAATGTAAAAAAACAACAAGAAAATGTTAAAATTGTAGATTACATAAATTATAATTGTGGAATGGATTGAAATCTTAATTTCTATTTAGGCTTTTAAGTGCAACCTGAAATTTAAAATTTAATAAAATTTTGTTAGTTAATTATTTAAAATTACTAAAAAGCTTTTATTTTTAATAAAGAATTGAAGCAATAATTTAAAAATTCCACAGGTTTGTTAATGTATTTATTTTGTTAATAAATTCATTTAAAATTTTTTTAAAATGCAATAATTACTGATTGGTAATTTGTGTAATGACAATTTGAAATAAAATCTCAGGAAACGTGAAATAAAATCTCAGGAAACGTTTTCGAGAGTTTCGTACAATCGTACTTGGAAGAACTGATTCTACGCAAAGTTTCAAACATTTCTTGAAACGTTTCGGTAAGAGAATTAAAATACTAACTTAATTCAACTTCTGGGAGATGAATTTCAAATGGAAGAACTCGACTAGAAAACGTTTTCGATTTTCGAAAAAGCTATATCGCAATTCCACCAACTAACACACCGCAATGCTGAATTGGAATAGCACTTACACCGAGAAGTTGCCTTATTCAATTAAAAATCAGCAAGTCAGATGGCGGCGCTGGTTGTAACAGACAAGCTTCTATTCAAGCGGTGAAGAAGAAGACCCTTCGTTCAGCAATCGTGAAGGCGGGATATCATCCAAATGGAGACCATTGCAGAAACATATTACGTTGCAGCAAATGAGAGAGATTTTTTAGTGGTAGAGTCAACTTTAATCACGGTCTCATCCATTAGGATCTCGTAAGCGAGGATGGGGGTAGGGGAAGTAATGAAGAGCATACCTATCATTCTTCGTGAGACCCTCCGAGACCAGATGGAACCTACGCTTACAGCCCTTCAAGAACGGAGTCCATTAGGCTGGAAATACCATTAGTTGGCAGATCCAGGTAAAACTCGACTTTGCAGCATTGCCCGCCCACTCGGTTTTTGCATAACTCGTGGTTTATTCTGGCGACGCTCTGCGAGAGAACTTTTAGACTTACCACTTTACAGAAGACATAACAGATGGTAAGTACTTCCGTTTTGGCGCCACAACTTCCATGATTCACTTTTGCCTTAACGTTTATTTGATGAGACAGATTGGATGTTTCTGCTTCCACTTCGCTTTAAGTTAAGAAGAAAAAAAGAAAAAAAAACCTTTCTGCTTCTTATCTTATCAATAAATTATTCAAAGAAAATGCAGACAACGGCCTTTTACTTAAAAAAAATATATTATACCTTACGACTTAATTATTCAACTTAATAAAGATTTAAATTTAAATAATACAAGATTTTAGACACATAAATAAAAAGTATTTTATTATTAATGCATTTTTTTTAATAATTAGAGAGATCATTGTATTTGTAGATAGATTCTTGTCTTATTTTTTTTTCTTTAAGTTTTTCTTTAAATGTTCTTAAAGTGATATAGCTCCTCCCCCCCCAAAAAAAAAGTAGAACATTTTACGAGTTTATATCTCGTTTATAATATAAATTCCAATCAGGATAAATTGGTGTTTAATTAAAAAAAAAGTAGGCCTCCACATATTGTGGGTTGAAATTAAAATAACGTTTTGTACAAATAACAACTACAACAGTACTTTCTAAACGATCTGCGTTTCATTCTCAAGTGAATAAATATTTATATCTAAGAACGAAGCGCAGATCGTTTCTAAAGTACTTGTGTAGTTGTTATTTGTACATAAATTTATTTTAACAGACATTCTTTTCTTAAATAACATTAATTTTGTATATGTTGTCTAAAAGTATTGAATTAATTACAATTTAATCTTCAAATTGTGATGTTCGAATTGATTTAAATTATAAATTGAAGATAAATGTAACGGTAAAAAACAGATAGCAAAAGTTTTAGCGACCATTTCAAACAATCGTAGTTAACTATGTAAATATTAAATTTTATTTATTTTCATTCTATTGAGATAGCAGTAGACTCAATATGGTAACAATAAATATACATTAATATCTATTTCATTTCATCTTTTATTAAAAGCATTTTTTTAAATTTCTTAATTACATTTTTTTATTAGAAGTTGCGAAGGAAAATCACAATTCCAATATGTTGCAACCGTCAATATGTATAAAAGTGAGAAAGGAAATCTAAAGGGATGCTATTCCTCACATAAAGAAAATTGTGCTTTTTATCTAAATTCTGTATCATTGTACTTGGGTCTTGACTAGAACCAGAGTAGATGGTACTATAATAAAAATGTTATTTTCTACAGTCCGCCAAACCAGAGAACGACCGTGGCCACCAGATGTCGCTATAGTAGAATTTGAATCGATTGTATATGTCTGTGTTTATGGCGGGAAAGTGAACATTTAGGGAGTTTGAAGTTTACGGAAAAAAGACGATATTTATTTTCTTGAACTATTCTGATTTCTCATCAAATATAATTTGAAAAATTTATTTTTATTCATTCGTTCGTTTCAATCGTTCAAAATCAGTCTCCTACCTTTCCCAATTGGTTTTTTGACGAAATTGCATCCCTGACATCGACAACACGAAGACGAAGATGGGATTCTTTTACTCACGTCTCGTCTTTTACTCATGGCACTGGGATCGAAAACAATTTCTCTGATGTGCCATAAGTAAGCATGTCATAAGGCCTTTTCGAAATAAGAAGTAACGTTAGCAATAACTTCCGTTGTTTTGCTTCCAACGGTTTTTTGTGTCGGAGAGTCGCCATCTTTAATCTTCTCTCTCTTAGTCCTGGAATGATTAAGAGGTCATGGGTCTCGTTCAAGGTCTAAGTCATCCTCTGGTTTGGCCAACTGTAAGTAACTTCATTTCTGTTATTTTCTTTACAGTTCAATTATTTGTATTTTTAAATATAGAATCAATACGGTTGTTATTTTTGTATGTCATGCATTTACAATTCGAAAAAAATACAATAAGTACTACGTTAAGTATAAAAGGAAAAAAAGTCATTAATAATAGTAATATAGATGTATAAGTATTATTACGCTAATTTCAGTCCAGTACGAGGTGAACGAGCTCTGCGAGGATGGATACGTTAACGTCACTTCCTAAGTCGTCCGATAAAACTTGGCATAATTGAGATAAGTTCTTTCAAGAGAAAATTAATAACGTTATTCTGAGATATGTAATAAGGTCATATCTAGATGAATAAAAATGTATGTGCTCATTATGCAGAGTAACAGTTTTGCCTACAATAGCAACAATATAACAACCTATCAATGCATCCTCTAATCACGAAGATGCTCGAACTGAAATCCGTCGGAATTTATGCAGTCCTATGGTAAACTTTCTCGCACAGCTCCCTAGAAATGGAAGTAAACTTCGCTATCGATATGTTCCAGTAGGTCCAGAAGGTGTTGTAGCTTGGTTGTGTAGACCAGTTCACGCACATATCCCCACAGAAAAAAAGTCCACGGGTGTGAGATCTGGTGATCGAGGTGGCACGTCGATCGCACCACGTCTGGCAATCCAGCGTCCGAAAACATCTGATTGAGTAATTCAGTAATTTCAAGTAGCGTTTACCATTCACTGTGTCATCGAAGAAGAAGGGTCCCACGATGCCATTGGAAGAAATTCCAGCCCATGCTGTAGTTCCTTGCGAATCAATCTGTTGCGACACCGTCGCATGGCGATTGAAATCCGGGCAGTAATAGGTGTTGTGCTAATTTACGGATCTATCAAGATCAAACAGTGTCTGATCCTGTTTGTGAGTTATCTAGCAGGATGTTGCAGAACTCAATCCTTTGGTCAGGATCATCCTCAGACACTGCGTGCACTCTTTGTGGACGATTTGGTTATATTTGCAAGACGTTTCACTCTTGCATGTGCAATGCTTTTTTCATCAGATAAGCTTTATATCGACTTTTTCAAACTTCTCACCAGCGATGATGTTTTGGTTCTCTTCGGTAGTGATTGTGGCGTGTGACCCTTTTTTTTGCAACGTGTTTTGTTGCAACATAACCAGTATCTTCAAAATTCTTCTTGATTCCACTCATTATTATACTTTTTCGGAAAAAAAAAACCATTCTTCATCAAATAAATGTCTTGTTGCAGAAATGTTGCCTTTCGACTCGTAAATAAACTTAATTATAAATACACGTTGCTTTAACGACAACCGGAGGCACCTCTTTCGCTGCCTGCCATTGTGAATTACCGCACGGTCACTAACCAACGCCACCTAGATATACAAGGCCCTGTCGCTGCTTCAGTGACGTCACGTAAGGGGACCGACACTCACAAGCAGTATGTGGGCTTCCCTGCATTCAATTCTATCACTGGGCTAGCTGTGATTTCTAAGAACATTTAATGCAGTTAAAACTTATGAACTGTGCTCATTATAATATTTAACAATTTTTAAGGAAGTTTTATCCACGTTAAAAAAAAAATTCTTGCAGAGAATTTGTTTTCATAACATAGTTGTCTTTAAAATTTTAATGTTACTATTTACTTAGATACAGTATAAGAAAAAGTTAAATATTCGGATTTAAATCCAGAAGAAATTTGCAATAAAATTTCAACCATTTACACAATAATTTCTAGTAAAATTTGAAATATACACCCGGATATAGAAAATAGGGAATTTTTAAGACAACTTTAATATTTACATGACAATAACTAACAACAATTAATGTCAGGTTATTCACTACTAATAAAAATGCTAAATAATAACGTTTCGTTTATTAAATGACTTAAAAAAACAATGTATAATTTCTAATTAACCGTTACTTTTCTTATTTTTTTTTTTAAATTAGACTAATTGCAGATATATATATATATATAAACATTTTATTCCGGATACTGAAAGCATTTTAATGAAATTAATGTAATGAATAGAGCGAACATTCACTATTTCAGTGATAAGAATCTTAATGAAAGATATATTTTTATTAACAATTTCATTCCGATATATTTTAGTTCTACATATAAAATCAAGATCAGCTTTTTCTTTCTGTTCAGCTACGATTGTTAATTTAAAAATTTCTTGGATATCCCATTTGTTAAATTACTGTTGGTTTTTTCTGAAGTTCTTATCATTGAAGTTTTTGCTCATGAAACGTTTAGGTTGAAGAAAAGTTTTTGTTACTTGTAATTGTGAAAAGTCAAAGAATAAATTTCAAATTTCCTAAAAATTAATCTTGTGAATTCATCAATTTTTTTTATTTCGATCTTAATTAAAAATTTTATAATTTACATAACATATCTTTAGATAAAATTATTATTATATATCATACACACAAACCCACTATCCAAAAAACACTCAAAATATGATAAGAAATAAAAATTTCTACCCTTCCCCCTCAAAAAAAACTATAATCATTATAGGGTTGTATGTGGATTAAATTCCAAACCAAAACACTATTCTCTTTATTTCTTTCTCCATTAGCATTACCTATAATCTTTATATTTCTATTTTGTGAAACTGTTGAAATACACAAAAAATCAATAACAAAATAAAATCGGTTTTCATAGAAATTTATTAAACTATTTATACATTACAACAGTAAAAATCCTATACAGAAATAAAAAATTTTTTACAATGTTGATCTGACATTAAAAAAAATCAAGTCTAAAATCAGCAGTTCAAACAGAATTTACCGTATTACAGCCATTTATAAAAACTATGCTAACAATATCTACATTGAATATATAATACAAAATTTATTACTGATAGCAAAATACCTAATGAAATTACACAGATAACATTTTTAGCCGTATTAAAAGTAAAGCTTTCATCAATAATTATGGTGAATACAGTTTTGTGGAGCAAAATTAAGGAAAAAACAAAAATAAAAAAAACGAACCAAATCCATGTTATATATAATTATACAAATATTTAAAGAGAAAATAATCTAATTGGATAAAATAGTGCAATACTAATCTATCTAATATAATTTAATAAACGTTCTAATTTAGCATTTTCATCAAAATTCTGAAAACTATATTATTTGATTAATTGATACCAGTGAGGATTTTCTTTATATTATTATTGATTAAATCTTAACATTTAAAAATATATTCATCATAATAGATAAACTGAATTTGAAAGCATTACTTGCTCTTTTTTCTTTTCATTTCTTAAATGTTTCTAATTTTCTTTTTTTCTTTGAGCTGGAAGGTTTGCTTACATCGTTCTTTTGTGAACAATAATTTTTTAGCAAAGTATTAGTTGCAGTTTGCAAAACATATTTTAAGACTCTTTCAATCGAGTGTCCCTCAGTACATTGATCAAAGGACAGACATTCTTGTTCAATCAATGAATGGAAAGTTAGATTAACAACTAGACTTCGTTGGCCTTGTACTTGTAAAAATTGATCTTCATGATCTTTGGATAACAATTTTGAAACAATTATGTAATTGAAGGACACAGCATGAACAACATCTGGATGAGGACAAAGTAATCCTCCTCTATCCAAATTTCTTATGTACCTGTAAGATATGTCTAAATCTAATTTCTTATCTAAAGTTAAATTATTTAAACAAGATTGACATTGAATTTTTCTTAAAAATTTATATATACAATAGCCTGCAAGGTAAGTAATAATAGGCAATACTTTTAAAGAATTTAGATCATTTTCTGTAACAGTAATTTTTCTAAAAGGGGAATCATTTTCATTGAAAGACGAATTATCAGAAACTATCTCTTCACTGAATTTATTAACAAGTATATTTCCAAATTTTGAAGAATTTAGGGTTAAGGGAAGAGAATCCTGCATTCTTAGCTTCGATTCACATTCAAAAATCTGTGTTATTGATATGTCATAATTAGAGCCAGATAGTTTGCGATATTTCCCAAATCTGTCCTCCAGCATATCCGTTTGCACCTTTCCTGGAAGGAAGTATTTAAATTTAAGTTCCTCAATACAGTAGGTGCACATTTCAAGAAGAGCACAAGTTGTATGGGCCAGGGCTAAATGGGTGTCTCTAGAGAAAGTACCAGCAGTGGAATTCCTTTGCTTCCACTGATCTAACCAGCTCCAAAATTTCTCTAAAAATATTTGGCGTTCATCATTTTCTGCTTTAGTCATTGGTTCCTGATATACATTGTTTAATCTTTTACCTTTATTTGGAGATTTGACATTTACAATTTCAAACCAAGTACATATAATTTCAATAAACAAAGCAGTAGAACTGTGATCTATCAAAGTATGCTTACCTCCCATTTCTCTGAGAGCCTGGACAATAAATCTATTGAAAATTTTAAGAGCTAAATTCACATTCTGTCTTTCTAAGTTTGAAGGATAAGTGCCTTCAAAGTCAGACCATATCCATATTTCAACAAACCTTCACCACTCTCTAGCTGATGCATTTTTCTCAAGGTGCTGAAATTTGCTGTCAGTAAGTTTTGTTCTGAACTGGCAGATGTGTCAAAGTCAGGATAAAATAGGCACTGTCCTGATTTCTTTTGGTTAATCCAATTGTTTCTTACACATTTTATAATGTGAACAGAATCAATACAAAAAAAAAGTGGCCTGGAAGTATCGAAAGGATGCTTGTAAACTATACGTAGTTCTGGTGGTGTGGAAAAATAGGAAATTGCTTTCCGATTAATTGCATTATTGTCACTGACAACAGTAATAACCATAAACCCAATTTCTTCAAGGCCAATAATTATCATTTTCAGAAAATTAAATAACTCTGGGCCAGTTAATTTTCTTACAGGCAGAATGTGTACAACATCTTTATATTTAGATAAAAGACTTTGAATCATAAATACATAAGCTGTTGTAGCAGCATTTACAGAATCATGACTTGCACCAAAAATGCTACCTCCTTTATAGTCAAAATAAGGTTTTAAATGAATTTCATCCATCATAAGAACAATTTTATGGTCATTCTCACTTAACAATGAAAATTTACATTTTATGTATGATAAAAACCCATCCTCTTTTTGTTCAGCCATTGGTTTCAGTTGAAAATTAGAAATTACTCTTCTGAGTGTGCTAGGATGTGGTAAAATAAAATTTTGTGAAGAAAGCATAAATCTGTAGGCATGAGGTGATATAGAATAAAGTAAAGAAGAAAAAACAAGCATATCAGCTGTATATCTTCGACATTCCTTCTTACAGTCTAGAAGCATTATCTGGTCACGAATAAATTTAATAACATTACTCAATGAATCATCATTATCATAACTTTCAAATATTTTCAGAATTTGAGACATAACATGTAAATTTGGTTGACCTTTCTTCTGTTGATACCAAAAAGATTTTACATTTTCAAGAACACATGATAGCTGATTTAAATCATTAACTAATTCTGGGAAAATGTAATTTCTATTTGAGCTAGCAATTTTTACATTATTAATAAAAACAGACAACTGCATGTCTTCTGAAATCAAAACAGATACTACAATGACAGGTACAGGTTCCATTTCAATGATGGAAAAAAGTAATACATTAGGTTTTTTAATTACTGACCAACAATCTGGGAGTGCCATGCTTTCAATCTTTGAATATAGTTCCACTATGGAAGTAAACTTCATTCTGGAATCATAGGCTTCTTTCTCCTTCATGCTTTCCACAAGAGCTTTTCGAAGAGCTTCATTTTCACGATGAAGCTTTTTCTCATCAGCACTTTGTCTACATGATTGTGATGAAGATAAGTATGAAGGGCATCCAGGAAATATCAGTGGCACAGCATTTTTAATTAAACGAGGATATGCCAGAGGTGCAGAAATATTCATTCCAGTCTTTTCATCGTACATTTCTGTTATTCTCTGTACATCACATGGTCGGAAATGCAGCTCGCAGACCTAGGGAAAAAAAAGAGTATGTTCAATTTGCTACATATGTGTAAACTGTGTATGCAAAGCAGATGTATGATATCACTGAAAACCTTGTATCTAATTTCTTTAGTTATTTTTAAGTAATTACTTATAATATCCTCCCAAAATAAAAATCTAAATTTACAGTGGCTATTGCTTGTATATATAGCACATTATTTCTTCTTGTAATACCTTGTTTTTAGAATATCAAAAAAAATATTTATCTTCTATTGACAAAATAAAATACACATAAATCAAACCAAACATAATTATGTCTAAATTTTCTCATTTTTATTTTTCTTAATAAAATTTCTGACTATTTACATTACATATGATGTAATCGGTAAGCAGCATATTTTACAAATAATCTCAAACTCTTCTTTAAGGAAAACAAAAACACCATAATTTTTCCTTTTGCTTATTAAAACATTAATTCCATTTTATTGTGTCTTACGTATTTCGAATATTATATAATAAACACTTAACGAAATTTGATTTTTACATATTAAAAACAAGAATTTCAGTATTTTTGTTTTTGTTTTTTTAATGTTATATATATATATATATTAATGCATAATTAATCAATTAAATAATTTAAAAAGATTTTTTTTCCTGAATTATATCAGGTATTAATTGTTTTTTAATTTCGTAGTTATAATTATCCCATTTCAGTTGCTTAAAAAGCTTATATTTAATTAAATTTACGGATCTAAGCCCAAAGTTATTCTATAGCCCAGCTATATTAGAAATATTTAACCAATTACTTCTAGTGTTTATTCTATTATCGTAATTACGTTGTCATTTCTAATTCGAAAACAAATGTTTAAATTACCCTGTAAATAAATTTCTCTTTAATCATTAATATTTTATATTTAATCGAATTTTTTGTTTTTCTCTTTGTGCCGTAGTATTATAATTGATGACAATATTACTTAGGATTTTATTTAATAAATTATTTACATTCTTATTTGGTACTTAGTTAAGCATAATTTAAAACCGAATCGACAAGAAATTTGAATATCATTTATTTTTGTTGGAAAGGAAATAAATTTCTTATATGTACAAATAAGTATGTATAAGAGTGAAGTTTATTAATAATTGAATTAAAATGAGAATCCATGTAAATTTATTGTTTATTTGAAGTCCAAGGTATTTTTGCTGAGATACATATTCACTTTTATCGCAATTACATATGTTATTTGTAGAAATTAAATTCAAACAATTATTGTGTAAAGTAAGAAAAAAAAAAATAATTTATCACAATTTTGTTTTTTATTTTAATAAGCATTACTTTTGTTTTTTGTGTGGTTTATTATCATTTTATTATTATTAGCCCAATTAATAAAATTATTTATATCTTTAAGAATTTGAGTGAATTTATTAATTCCCTTCTTTTAATATTTTAATAATTTTTCTAATCTTCAAACAATTAGCAATTTTATTCTTAAAATTCACTTACAATAATTTCTACATAAATATTTCATTCTGAAATTATATGTTTGGTATTTATGAAATTATCTTCGTATTTTTATTAACACTGTTTATCGTTAACTAAGGATAAAAAAAAATACAATACCTATCAAAAATCCCTTTAAAATAAAATATTTAAAAGTTGCTAATTTTATAATAAATTTATTTACGCATCTCAAGTTTGAATTTAAATACATTTCATGGCTACCTTTCGAAAGCACGTGTTACCAAATGCAACATGTGCTTATTTAGGCCTAACGTCAAATTAAAAGTTGTTCTTAATGAAATGACTTAAATTAATAAAACAGTGTTAATAAAAGATATCTAGTAAATGTAGAATAAATTCATTACAGCATAGCTCTTCAAAGAAAGTGATTAAAAATTTTAGAAATACTCGTAAAATTTACTTACTCGTGTTGCTTTCGTTGGTTGAAAATTTTGTCTTGGAATCGAATTAATCCATTTTCTTCGTAAATCCACTTCCTCTGGAAATTTAAACACAGATACCTTTGGTCCAGTATCGTAATTGCCACGGCAATTCGGTACACAGCATCTAGAAGGCATATTTTCTGAGTTGAAAATAAAAAAAATTAACGCACAACGTTTGAGAAGTGACTGCCACGGCGAAAACAACGGTCTGCTGCCTCTGACGTCAGAGAAATTTGAGGGTAGAGTGACTTGGCCTTGATTTATCTAGGTGGCGTTGCACTAACCCGAGTTTAATGTCACGTGCTACTCGTACTGACATCAGGTGCATGCACGCTGTTGTACCCAGATGAAGCATTCTGATGCCTACCTTGTCTTAGGATACTGTTACTCTTGTGAAAATGTATAAACTGATCTCGGAAATAGTTCACAGGAAAAAGTAACCGGTTTGACGGGTACAGCTGATACACTGGGCTTTTGATTTTTTCCTGTTACGGAAACAAAAGTACTTACGAAACATCTTTTTATTGTCAATCAAAATCTATGCTTTTTTGTTAAAGTATACTATGCCTATTCATAGTGAAGGTTCTTTACTTACTTGAAACACAAAAGATTCCTATGTTAAAAGATTCCATAAAAAGATTCCACAAAAGATTCCGCATGCTATTACATTATTATAATAAATAAATTATTCTTAATTTAAATTCATAATGTTGCAAAGAAGTAACAAAAAATTACCCTTGAAATGAATGTATTGTTAGCATTTATGAAAGTATAACTTTCTAAATATATTTAACAATAATATTTGATTTTTTTTTTCTGTTACTCCACATCCCTATCTATACTTCATGCGAAAAAAGTATATGCATATCTATATATACTTTATTAAGTATATTTGAATGGTATGAAAATTGTTTTCTTGCATGTGTCTTCGTACATCCATAAACTGTATTAGAAAACGAAGCAAAAAAAATCTCCTTTTATCCCATAATCCTCTTCAGTACTGACTGCTGAGTTTAATCTCGTAAAGAGCAGGTGCTGTGGGCGGTGGCTGCCGTATAGCGCCCTGTAAAAGGGCGGAAGATGCTTGTAACATCGAATCACAACCACCGGATTGTGTTGGAATTCGTCTCATTACATTTTGCCTGCCAACACAAGATAAACGGCTTAGAGATTATCAATAGATCTCGGCTAATTCACCCTTTCGTGACGATGTACAAGCAGAGAAGAGCCAAAGAAAAGAAGAAAAATAAACTCCCTAATGATATTGCAGGAATCGTCTTTTCTTTATGGAACATGAAAAGATGTAGTTTGCAATGCAGTCGTGATTATGGCAGCCCATCTTATAATAACTTTTCGTTACAATACTGTTAAAGAATCACAGTACATGTGGGAAAACTTTTATGTGATGTTCCACATTCAAGTGATGCTCAAACGTATTAAAACGTTGTTGTTTCATGCAGAAAAGTTTCTAGTCATGTTGAAACACCTGCTTTCAGTGCTGGCTTTTAAAGGAATTGCCTAACTTCTGAAGGAGAAATGAAGTCGAGACAAATTTTTATTGGAAAGTTTACAGCGTTTCCTAACCATTGTTTCATTTTAGTGTTTTCCTGCAGTCACACACTTTTCTCTTAATAACGAAATGACTATTTCCATTAGCAATTCTTTTTTTATGGAATTGTTGTTAGAATATAAACAATATAAAGTCAATATTGTTGCTAGATTATTAATTGTTTCCCAAGTTAAAAAACCCACAGTTTTTTTTTTAAATGAAAATAAATATTAAAAAATTCGAGAAATCAATGTGTTATTTATAATGTTCATCAATGTTTATACTCCCTTTTTTTTAAACAAAAAAAAAATGTTCTTAGTTATTTACAGCAAAAATATTTTACAAAAATTAATTACTGGAGAATTAATTACAGTGTATAGCAAGCAAATATAAATTTGTTCTTTGCCTTTATATTTGGGGATTTTATTTATTGGATTGATACCCTTTCGATATATCAAAATAGCAATAACAATTTTTTTTTTAACTTACCTCCTTTAGTTCCTAGTTTGTTTATTTTTTCTTTCTGGAAACGTTTTGTAAATACTGAATTCGAAGTCTAACTGTCAATTATGTTCTCAATAATGCATCTTTTTTTTTTTTTGTTAAAATGTAAACATAGATATGTATGTGCAAGAATTTAATCCTGATATGTAGAATCATAATAAGAATTATATTACATATATTTGTCAAACTAGGATTTATATATGCAATTTCAGTATTTTTCTAACTTTGAAACACTTAGTATTTTTATATTAAACTAGCCTGCTACCGTCGCTGGAAGCCTTGCATATGTAGCGTAAAAAAACGCTTTATTTATTCAAAAAAACAAATTACCTGTAGTAAACTAAAAACTGAAACTTAGAATTACGAACACTCATGTGAAATTTCGTGTTTCCAGCTAAAGCGGTTTCAGAGAAATGCGCATCATCCTTCAACAAAGGTTCTCTCCCACCTCCTTCCTCCCGGCCCATTTACACTCCTTAGCATGCTAATATCGAAAATTCGTCAAATTCGTATATTTTAGATTTTGACAAAGAATTTGAAATTTCGTGTTTCTAACTAAAGCGTTTCAGGGATACACATACCCTTCAAGAAAGTTTGTCCCCAATGTCTAAATCCCTTAGTCCAGATCCGGGTTTCCGTTGTTCTTAAATTAAGAATATTGAATTAAAGAAAAATGTTAAGAAGAATATTACTTATTTCGTAATAATAAAAAAAAATGAAAAGAAAATTCATTATCACAAATAAAGAAGGAAAGTAAAAGACAAAAAATGCAAAATATAAATAGAATAAAATACAAAAAAAAAACAAAAAACTTACTGCCTCCGAGCAGATTTGAACTCTATAGCCTTATATCTAAAGGAAAGCCCCATTAATCGTTGTGCCACACCAACACTTCCATTCTGGAGACAGAAGTGAGTTAATAAGCCACTACTTAAAAATTATTCAAAATGTCAAGGGTATTAAATCAGTAGGATGGGGGAGATATGTCCAGGTTTGATTGTAGTCTGTTGTTTCCGCAGTATCGTAGAGAGTAAATCTCCAAAGTTTGGTCCAGATCGGTCAAAGAGCCTACGGGTGTAAAGCGAACAAACAAACAAACAAGTTGTAATTTGCTTCCAAATAGCGTATTTTTCTTTTCGACCCATTAACATACAAATAAGATTTACCTCGGGCAATAAGAGTGAAGGTAAAAATAAATAAATAAATAAATAAAAAGAAATTCATAAAAAATATTAGAAGTTCCCATTTTGAATATTCATTACATTCAGTTTTACTAACGCACATTAGTAACGTTTACATGTATTTCTATATGACAGTAAGCAGACGTACCATTTGAGTAATATCCAGAATTGTCAGACCCAACAAATAAATTGAATAAATCAATAAATGATTGGTAACGTAATTGTTAACTGGTTAAAGTGATCATCAACATTACAAATTAAAATCATCATCAAAATTAACAGTATTTAATGAGAACTTAACTTCATTTTTACAATTAACCGTGAATGAATTCAATTATAATTTCTAATTAATTAGTTTCTGAAGTTTCCCACCAAATTATGATTAATAGTTAATTTATTTATACATATATTAAATATCAACTATTCAAACCATTCAAAACAAACTATCTTTTTTTTTAAACATTGAAACGTTTTGTATGTATTTATTCCAAATGAATTTTTATTTCATTACATTCTTTTCATAAGGAACTTCTATTATATTTCTAAGCTGTTCAATATTTTTTTTCTAGTCATTGAAACGTTTCGTTTAGATTTATTCTCAATAAAATTTTTATTTTATTCCAACCTTTTTATTATGACATCATATACTATTATTACATTAAATGTTTTGTTTTTATATATCTTAAGTTTTTCATGTTTTTGCAAAAATGCAAAGATTTTATGTATTCTTTAATTCTCAATTTGTTGGCCCTTAATAGTTTATTGCTCTAATATCTACATGGTGTTCAAATTTATCATTTTTTATTTATTTATTGATTTAATTTCAAATCCTTATTCTGTTTCGCTTATATTTATTCTTGATAACTTTCTATTTTCTTTTTTCTTTCTCCATTATGATAATATAAACTGTTTTCTATTAAATAATATTTTGAATATTTTAAGTTATATATATTATGGCAAAAAGGGAAAAGGTTAAGGTACTTTTTTCCCTGCGTTTTTATGTTTCTCTTGCAAGGGCAAAACCGGGCGATAATGAGACCGTTACAACTCCTTTCAAACGAAATCACCCTAGCGATCAGGTGATCCTGTTCTCGCGTTCTAGCTTCTTATTCTCGAAAAAAATTGCTTAGAATTCTCACTTGAAAATGAAACGCATATCGTTTTGAAAACGTTTATATGTAAGCTTATTATAGATGTATTTCTGTGGTGACCTTGATTTTTAGCTATGAACATTTTACGCACGTTAAATTGTTTAATATCAACTATTCAATTATCCAAATATTAGTTTTCCTTGTAAAACAGCTTGAAAAAAAAGATATAGGCCTATGTATTAATCGCATTTTTATCATACATTTTCGTGATATTCTTAAGAAACGTCTGAAGTTCACTGAAGCTGTTGATATATATATATATATATATATATATATATATATATAAAACTTTAAATATAACTTAAATATATATAAAACTTTATGAACATTTTGTTGGTGATGGTCATTTTAGGTGCACTTTCGGAGAAATAAAACAACTTAAGCAAATAAACAACTTTCACAGAAGTTGTTTCACAGAAGCCTTTGCTAATAATTGTTGATGTCAAATACTATTCCATTTCCTTTAGCTATTTCAGTTTTGGTAACTGACATAGACATTTTTTTTTGGATTAAAATTATTCCCATTTTTAATCTATTTCTCTAGAAAAGCGTGTTCTCAATTCACTCTGTATGTATTTATTGCTATGTATTTCAAATCATTGTTGATGCGGTAGGTTTTACTACAACTTTAGCATAAATATTTAAGGATATTTAAAAAAAATTAGTCTGTCAAAAAATTTTTGACGAAAAATTAGCGGAATAAGTTGCCAAAAAAAGCATGTAAAAAAAAACCATGAGAACCGAGACAAAGATGTCTAACACTGGTTTTATTCCATTTCGGTAATCAATTGGATTCGATAATTGATGTTAAAGTGAATCGGATGTAAGCAACTTAATTTTTTTTTTGTAGCGACTCTAGTAGGAGGATTAATATTCTCGTGTCTGTAAACTGGGAGTCGAAGCCCAACGAGTCGCTGATTTCCCAATGACGTGGAGGTTTGCGTAAAAATGTGACTTCCTACGCAGGTCATTTCTTGATATTGACCGGACTGAGGTGTAGACTTTGAGAAAGAGTATGATACCCTCGACCTAACTTTATCCTCGAATGTGATACAGTTCTTCAAAGTCATCTATTTGTGTTAAATTTCTTAAATCATCTATTTATGTTTCTATTTTTGCGTGCCAAATCAATAATAGTTTCACTTTTAACAATGCAAATATTTGACAGATGGCAGGTTTGTACAGGGTCGTTGGTTTTGTGTCTACTACAAATTGTGAATTGACTTTGTTTAGAAACTGCAAAAAAATTAGAGTACAAAGCAGATATTAGAGTATAAAGCAGATATGTACCAATTAAAAAATAAGCGTAAGCGATTTGATTTATCTTTAAAAAATAATTACTCCTCTTTGAAAAAAATCGTCTGAAGGAAAGTAGCTTTTACGTTCTTCAAGAAACTCTGTACTAATTGCTTTGCATTGTGTCATACGTAACAAGTGTTCTGTATAATTTTAAGTGCTATCAATATTTGTAGGCAAATTTGTTAATTACAGAAACCCGATTATAGTTTTAAACTAAAGTTTTAGTCCTAATTTAATGGAAACTTTACACGACTTTTAATCTTTAAAGCGACAAAGGTAAAACAATATGAGAAATTATTTTTAAAAAAATCCTTTCTTTCTTTCTGTTTCTTCCTTACTGGGCATTTTCTAATCAACAGTGATTTTCACATCGACTGAATGAAGGGAATTCTTTCATTCACGACCGTATTTGTGCAATTTGCACTCTTGCATGCACCAACTCTTCTTGGGAAATTAGATCGATTGCATCCAGCTTTTCATCTAGCAAAACACTAATCAGGATTTAGTTTCCCCGATGTGTCGCCAGGGATACAGAATCTTTTGCTTTCGATCAATGGTGCAGATGTTTTCAAAATAAATTTCGAGAGATGGAAATTAACCACAGTTGAAACATAGTGGAGAACATTTGTTGAAAAGAGAAACAGAGAAAACAAAGTTTAAATTTCAGCTTAAAAATGTTAATAACAAACAAACCTGAAATTATGTTTGCTTCAACAATTCTGTTCTTTTCATTATTTATTCTACGTAAGAAAGAAATCACAAAGCAATGTTATTGCTAACAACAAATCTGATACGGGCTTCAGTAACACGAATTTGTGATTTTAACCAAGAAGTTAGCCGCTTAACCAAGAATTTGTGATTTAAGAGGCTTTAGATTTAAGAAGCCCTTAAAGATAATTCGAAATCAGAGGAAATTATTGGTGCAGGTGACGAACTAACACTGCTAAGACAATTGCAATGTTGACAATTAGGATAATCTTTAGTAATTCTGTGGATCGTAAACGACTTAATGCTCACAAATGATATTACATCCAGATCGCCGGTTTACTTGAAGATCACGAATCTTTAGCGATGAGCTCGAATATTTAGATTAAAAGTGAAGGTAGTTTCAGAGTATAAAAGATAGACTGGATTCAAGTTACGTCACAGTTTCACTTCGAAAAACCACATTTATTTTGCGGCAACACCTTGAATTTAATGAAAATGAAAGTATCCATTTTCTTTTAATTCTAAACTAATTAGTTTAGCTAACTTTGACTATTTTGACAATGAAGTTAACCTTATCTTTCAGAAATACCTCGCAATTTGCTTGACTAGCACATATAGACTTTGCTAACACTAATAGATTTTGCTTTGTGAATAGCAATAAACAATATAATTACAAATTTCATTTTAACCCAACATATCAGAAAATCGATTAAATTGGAAATGTTCTGAATTGAAATTTCATTAAAAATTCCTAAGATATATTTGTAACAATGGGTAAACAATTTCTTCATCACTTCCGTAATGAAACATTTAATTGGATTTCATTGACATCCAACTACACTTGGATTTTAAATTAAATAAAAGTACATCTTCTGTAAATTAAACTTCTTAATTTTGATTAAAATCAAAAAATACAAAATTTAAAAAGAATACGATTTTTTTTACAGAGATTTTGAAGAGGAGTGGTTCCTAATAAAAATAAATAAGTGGTGGTTGAAATAAAAATAAATAAGTTGACAAATAAATTGAAATTAATCAATTTATAATAAACTACCAAATTCTTTTGGGATTAGATGTGCCCCGGAATATTTTTTTTATATATTTAAACTGAAGCATTATTTGATATTTGAACTTTTTAATAGTCCTATTTTATATTTATAAAGATAAATTATTAAAAAATAGTTGATCAACAATAATTCTTTTTTATTTCTTTTCTATAACAAATTTAAATTTGTATTTAAATCAATTAAATAGTCTACAATTTGTTCTAAAATTAAAATTTTCAGATAACGTAGTTAAAAAAATAAGATGAATGATTGCAGCAATTAAAGAATTGATGATTGCTTCAGAAAATTTCTATAATTTTCTAAAAACACCACAACGAACATTATATACTTAAATTACATGACTTTAAAATCAGTTAGTGTGTAGCCAATACATATTCCTCATCTTTAGATGGAATAAGTGAATTTAAAATTTTACAAATTTTCAACTACATTTTAGAAATCTATAGATAATATTACAAGTAATGCTTCCTTTACTAATATAGTAAAAAGTTTCTTTGTCTTTACCATTTCTTTTTGCTGTAATCTGATATGTACCAGTAGATAAATGAAAATATTTGCTGAAAAATTTAAATATTTTAAATTTTAAATCAGACATTTAAATATTTCAATCAGAAAGCTTATTTTGAAAAGATGAGATTAACATTTGCTTGTAAACTAGTGGAGGCTCTAAATTCTTAAGCAATGCTAGTAGTTCTACTGGAAGCTCTAACTTATATGCAGTCATTTTTTTTTTTTTTATCACTGATGTATTCTGCAAAGCTTCAAAAGGCCCGAAAGACTGTCATTAATGAAATGAAGGAAATGAACTACATTAACTACTTCATGAATCTATTTTCGTAACGGAAAATGCGATTACAGTTGTCAGCATTTTATTTTTCAATTCTTAGACTTCCTATTGGAATAATATTGCCTTTCATATTCCAGTGTCGATCTATCTTTCGACCTTTTTACACGATGTAAATGCAGCAACTTGTATGAGTAGTATTTTCGACTATTAAGCATTGGTAAACCAATGTAACTATTCACAATAATTGTTTAATTAGCACCACGATTTGAAAACAGGAATTGTCAAGCTTAAATAAAAGCAATGAAATGAGAGCGCAGACGCTACGGAAGAAAAGGTTCAGAAGTTTTGAATGTTATTTCTTATTGGTGGCCTCAAAGTAGTGTAAATGAATAGGAAAGAAATAAGCACCGTAATTATTTTTGATGAGTTATTATGATCACATTTATCATATCTCCCCTTTTATTTTCCAGAGTATTATCTTCACCAATATATATATGTAGAATTTAGTAGATGTTAACAGCAATACAAACAAGATAATTGTAATAAAAATCATTGATTAGTTATGGGGTAATGGTCTATCCAATGTTGAAGTCGTTCAATAGCAATTGTAGCTTGAATAGAAAGAATACACAAGAGTATACTCACTTATTTAAAGGAAAGAATTAATGGTAATTAAATATCCTTCAAGATAATTAAGAAACTCGTGTTATGAGTTTACAATGGTATTCAAGTTTTCTATATCACTTGGTTCATTGCTTTATTTTTCTAAAATTAGGATGTTTACGTTCAATTTATATCTACATAAAATTGAAAGGATACAAATATCAATTATAATAAACGAACTCTAAATATATAAATAATCAATAAGCATTATGAAGAAATGTGACAAGGTGCGAATGGGTTTCTTTAAACAATAGAATAAAAGAATTTCAGTTGTAAGACATATCGCAATGTGTTTGTTCTGCCAAAGACGAACTCTATAACTGAAGAGAAAGAATACCCTAACAAAATATTTTAGAAAGAATTTGCTAAAAGCATCCCCTCTAAAAAAGGATGGATTAAAAAGACTCCACAGTCCTAGGAATCTGTGCAGTCTAAAACGACTAGAGAGGAAAGCAAAGACTTTAGGAGTCACTTGGTTTTCCTGAGACCCCATTTAAAGAACAGAAGTACTTGAGTCGTTTTAAAAAATGGGATTATTTCATACTATAGATGAAAAAAATAGGCATGTAGTCTATACATATTTAATAATTTCCGAAGCTTTGTATCTGTTATTTTTTTGTAAATTTCTAGACTCTTAACTTAAATATCTTATGATTAACTTTTTTTTCTAATTTGAACACTTTTAACTGTGCCTTGTTAGAATAGTATATGAACTAATAATTAACTCCCTTTTTTTAATATATATTAGTATCAATTGCAAGTTCTCAATATAGAACGGAAAAATTGCTACATTGTACATAATAGATTTGTTACCATATTTGTCACCATATTTCTCATCATATTAAGAACTAATGTTTTAACGTTTCAAGTCTGACTATATTATGACGTTAAGATATCATAACATTAATGTAATCTCTAATAATAATAAAAAAATATAAATAAATATAAAAAAAAATAATAAGAATTTGTTAACTAATCAAAAATAAAATATAAATAGATTTATTAATAATATTAATAAATATTTTGCAGTATTGTATTTAAATTGTCTTTTTTCTTTATGAATTTACATGTATAGTATTAAATTTATAAACCCAGTTAAAACAGGCTTAATTATTAGTGACTGAAAGTTTCGGGGACTTTGATATAACTGTGAGACAATTATTGCTAAATTTCAATGTAAAATTTTTTTATGAAGAAGGCAGAAAGTATTTATTTTTATATTGTCTAAGTCTTAGAAAATTGATAATAAATAACGTAATCTATTATTTCAAAAATAAAGAGAATAAATAAACAAAAAAGTTACTTTTACAAAAATCGAAAAAAACAAGATAGGGAAAATTATTATTAAACCAATCACAATGTTTCGCAACATCTTCTGATCATTGATATTGCTTTAATTTCCTTGTGTTTATTTCCAATAAACAACAATCATAACAATCGCAACAATTGCGCCTTTTGACAATCACAACAATCAATATAAATGTGATTGTTGCGAATGCAAAAGACGCAATTGTTGCGATTGTTATGATTGTTGTGCAATCAGAACAATTTAATCATTAAAATTTAATGAGATTTTAATGATACTTGTTCACAGACAAAACGGGAATATTAGTCTGCTGATCTAGATCAGATGACTAAAAAGTAGATCGACGTATTGTTTACTTATAGTCGATACTAATGCTTCTAAAATAAATATAACTTGATGTAATCCAGGTCTTTATCACGAATTATAGTAAAAATATGAAATAGTCGATTTCCAATTCGAACTGAAATCTTTCCTAAGGTACCTTATTTATCATTACTTAATGTGTTACAAGAAAAATCTGATATTTCTTTTACAACAAGCTGTTAACAGTTTAATAGTTTTACTTATTTTCGGTGTCCTTCCCTTTTAAATTGATAGTTGAGATTTGCAGATGTTCATTAATTTAAATTTAATTCTGACAACAAAACTAGTTATTCCACACAGTAAAGTCAGTGGATTTGCACTTTAAATATTCCATCACAAAATTCTCTTAAGCTTAACCCTGAAAAAGCTTTTTTATCTTAGTTCAGTCTTGAAACAGAAAACGTGCTGCTTGTGAGCTTAAGTTTCATGTAATGATCCGAAATGAAATTTCCGTGTCTGATAAAGGTTTCTTGTCGGTGGATCATCTGTTATTTAGCAGGTGTCTGTTAATCTGAACCCAGAAGTACAATCCCACCTTCATCTTGCTTCACAGTTACTGTCTTTGTAGATCATTATCTGGATAAAGAAGAAAAGAGAAAAGAATATAAGGATAAAAAAAGGGAGAGAAAGAGAGAGACACACACCTTGTCTAATGAGAAGTGGCGAAGGATGTAATGAATTCTAGACAACAGATGGTGTCTGTTGTCATGGTTACCGGATTGTTTATTGGCCAGGAAATAGCAGGGTTTCGGTTACTTCATTGTTTTCAGTGGGCTGGGTGTTAATTTGAATTAAGAAGGGGGTAGAATGGAACGAACTGCAGTTTAGGAAATGAGTAAAGGAAGCTGCAAGCATTTGGGAAAATGGTTTTCAGCATCTTAAGCAATTTAACAATTCTCCAAGCTTCATCAAATGGCCAACAGCAGCTATTAATTTTCTCTCTAAGACTAATAACATGTAAATCTAAGTTTAAGTTAATTGCTCAGTTTAAGTCACATTAATCTGGCAAAATGAACTCCAATTACAGCTTACTGATATTAATAAAAGTTAAATATTTGGTTTAAGTTTTGCTATAAAGTATTTCTATCACTTTTTAATTTTTTATGTTCATATATTGTAAAGGCATAAGCTTTAATAGAATTTCATCGCAATGAAAGCAATAATATCATCTCATAAAAGAAAAAAAAGTTTTACAGATATGTTTAGCGATCGCAAACAGTAATATTAGAGCTAATTTAATAAAAAATGAAGTTTTAATAAGATTTCCTGTTAATAATGCAAGAGAAGTTAACATGAAAAGATAATAATTTGTTCACTTTCTAAATATTCGTTATTAGCAATTTTTGATATCCAAATGAAGCAGGTAATTTCTGTTGAATAGAATTAAGAAAACTTAGTAGAAAGAAAGATATTAAAAGACATTTCATTATTCATCTAAGTCTTAACTGTTTCTTAGAAATTACTATGAAATTTTTCAGCACACTTCATAATTTCTTCACTATTTCTCAGAGCATAAAAAAACCTTTCAACCTTCATTTCTCAGAGCATAAAAAAACCTTTCAACCTTGATTTCTCAGAGCATAAAAAACGTTTAGCAGCTTTTTAGGCTTTTGTTTTCCTCTATTGCTTTCTTAGCAGTTCACAAGTGTACTTTCTGAAATCCTCAGTAGAGAGTTTACGAACTAAGCATATTCTATTTGCATCAGAGGATCCTGCTTGTTTATCTTCATTTTCTCTTCTTTTTATCAATAGTTGTTTACTATTATTAGATACTTTTTTCTCAGATTTTTTTTTTCTTTTCAATTCCCCCAATACTTGCAGCTGTTTCGATAATGGTTTTGAGTTAGCTCATCATTTAATTCATTCAAGATGTCTTTCTTCTTCAGCAATATTCTGCAATTAAATGCAGTGAAAGGCTTTCTCAACTTGTACTTAAATTCAGATGAACATTCCCTTATACCCATTAAATTAACAGATTTCCTTGGATATCGTACTAGTTTCTCTTTCCAGCTTCACGTTGAGATATAACTTGCACCTTAGTAATCAATGATCACTTGCAGTATTAAATTCATTAAGCACAGAGCATACTCTATGGCAGTGCTCCGCAACCGGTGTGCCACGGCACAATGGTGTGCCGTGAGCCAATACAGGTGTGACGCGGTCAAATAAGACAATATTACAACTAAATAATTTTTCTACAATAATACTATAAATAAATAAATATAAATAAATAAATAAATAAATAAAACAATACTACAATGCGAAGTATGCTTTGTATATATATCTATATATTATATATCTATATATTTTAGTTTTTGATGTGCCGCGGAATTCTAGGAAAAACTTTGGTGTGCCGTAGGTGAGAAAAGGTTGCGGAGCACTGCTCTATGGCATACTTTTTGTTAGCCGTTCAGGGTAGTTCAGTGCTGCAAGCCTCCCAGAAGGACTTCTCTTTGTTCACTTTCTATTGTGTTTTTTCTTAAAGAAGTTCATAAAGAAAAGATTCTCGTTTTCGGCAAATTGAACCAACCTATTTCCTCGTTTATTTCTTTCTCCATATTCCAACTAAACTTTCGTCTTTCTGTTGTTTACCAATTATTGGATTAAAATCCCCCATTGTAATTCTTAAGTTCTTTACCTTTACCTACTATATCAATACTTTTTATGTAAAGTTAAATTCTCTAATTGCAGGCCTTTGCAGGCCTTGGGGTCGGGGATGGAAAGGCTTTCTGGCAAGACTAGGTTGAGGTCGGGTGGTCAACCCAACGCCCGCCCTACTTCAACCCTCGAAAAAGAAATCCGGTATCCCTTCTACAGAGGCTGGGCGGAGCCTGGGACCAATTTTGTAGGAAAATTCAGCGAATGAACCCGGCTACTCCAGACCACAATCAGGTGCATTACCATTTGGCTATGGGCTCACAATGAACTCACTTCTTACTCTTCTTTATTTTTATTGTTTAATTTGTATTTATTTAATGTCGCAAATTCAAATGGGCCAAATTCTTTAATCCTTTAAATTATTAAATACAGTAAATCCCCGTTATTACGCTCCCGCTTATAGCACTATCCCGTTCTTTACGCTCCTTTCATACGGTCCCTAGAATTTTCTAAGTAACTCTGTATACTTTTACCCTCTTATAACGCTTCAAATCCCGCTTGTAGCGCTTTTTTTATATCGAAAATTTTGTATCGAAAAGAAATATAACACTGTAAATATTCTTTTCTTTCCCTGGTAGGAGGGAATCTTTGAACTCTTTGAAGTGCGGGTCTGTGATACAGTTAGTTAGTGCAAAATGTCGAAGCGGAAATCCCTTTCTATAAGTGAAAAATTGCAAATTCTCCGTAAGTATGACGAGAGTCCTACAATAAGTCAGAAGGATTTCGCAGAATCTCTAGGAATTCCCTCATCCACTCTGAGAACAATAATAAAAAATAAGGGTGGTTAATAATAATGCAGCGAAGGGTGGTTGCAAACGTAAAAATGCAAAGTGTGGAAAATATGAAGATGCCGAGGAAATTCTAATTGAATGGATTCATCAGTCCCGTGATGCATCAGTGCCATTAAGTTGCCCAATCATTCAAGAAAAGGCGCATGAAATAGCGGGCAGTGCACTAAATCTGCTCCGAAAATATATTAGCGTTGCTCCTAGTGGTGTATCAATTGATGTTAATAGTTACTTGAACCGCATTGAAAATGTCATAATTCATAACAGTAGCACACATACACGGCAAACCACAATCAAAGATTTTTTTAATAGGAAATAAGCTCACATTTGCACAATATCTATTTCAGAATCAAGTATCTTTCCTGTAAAATGGTGTCTAAATGTTTCCCCATCTAATAAATCATTTCCCGTCTATAGCGCTATTCCGCTTATTACGCTTGTAGGTCATGGTCCCTTGACGAGCGTAATAACGAGGTTTTACTGTATATCTTATGTCTTAGCTTAAGAATTTAGCCTTTTTATTGTAGTTTTTGAAAACAAAACTTTTTATAAATTGATATAATGTTTTTACAACATAAAATAACAATTGAATACTATGGCTTCCCCAAAAAAATTTTCATCCTTATTGCAGTATCTCATTTGGTAAATTACCGAACTTCTTCAGGAATCAATTGGAGGCAGAGAAATTAACTTCCTCTTTCCTCATAAAAAATTCTTTGTAAGAAGGAAAGCGGAAGTTAATTTCTCTGCCTCCAATTGATGCTTGAAGTTTGGTAATTTACCAGATGAAACATTGCAATAAAGATGAAAATATTTTCAGGAGAAGCCGTAGTATTCAACTGATGTAATGTTGTTGAAAAAAGTAGTGACTTTTTGTATTAAATGAATTGTTTTAATGCCTGATCTAATGAATCATTTTGCGAAAAAGTGAAATCCGTTTAAGAAGCAGATAGACGATAAACGATAATAGACGATAATAAAACTGTAGGGAAAAAAGGGCGTAGTAATAAAATTTCTGGATCGACTGTCATATTTTTTTTTTCTTTTTACAAAATGTAAGTTTTGTCAAATTGAAGAAGTGGTGCATAAGTTATATCTTTCTATCTTATACTATCATCTGACAATTTTAAGTTCTTATCATCTGACAATTTTCTTTGCGGTTGAAGTAGTAAGTAGCCCATAAAACATACCTTTTGTAATTATGAAGAAAAGAAATGATTTAGATGTTTTTTTATTTCATTGAATGAAAACATGCTACAAATTTAGCTTCAGTGTTTTCGATATCTATAGTTTTTAAGTGTTCAATTTATAAAAAAAATCAATAAAATTTCATCAAGTTGAATAAGCTTTTCTAAATTTATCTGATAATATTTTTAATTGATAAGTTCCTTATTTTCGGAAAATTTCATTTATGTTTGTGTGGATGATAGGAAGCCGAGTAAAGCGACCGTCGATCTACTGTGCTATCCCTACGGAAAGATGTAGAAAGAATGGTAGAAGTGGTGCAGAGGAAACGGGAGAAGCCCGAGAAAATCTGCCCAGCGTGGATCTTCCGCCTCCACAAAACCCACATGAGAACCGAACCCCCTGTACTCGGAGATGAGAAGCCAATGTCTTAACCTCAAAAAGCCATCCACTCCTTCACATAAATATGAAGTTGCTGTGTTTGGTTTTTTGAACTTATAATTTTCCTAGCCTTATCTGACCTGACAATATTAAAAGATCCTAATATTTTATGAGCTCCTGAAATCCTAAAGTGAATATACAAAGAGGTATGTAATTAATGAATACGAATAGCACATGGCCACAAGGTGATCTGGTGAGCAACATTTCGTTGCTGAAATTTATTACAAACATATCTATAACTTCTCGATTCGAAATGTATAATAGTTAAAAAATGTAGTCATTACTTACCACCAAACTCATTTAAAGCTTCTAAGAGATTATTGAATTCTGAAATTTCTGTTTTAGTAAAAAAAAGTAAAAGCAATATTTATAAAAATCAGTTCAATCAAAACATTAATAGCTTATTTTCTAGCTTATATAAAATCCTTTCTAATATTAATTTTAACCTTGAATTAATTCGTACCTTCTGTCGGAGATGTTAGATAATTTCATGGAGAATGAATGTATATACTCTAAGATCTGTCCTATACATCTGGCAAAAATCCTTAAAAATTGATCACTTTTGTGAAATAAGCATTTCTATTTTTTTCAGGTTTATTATCTCTTATTCCTTCTTCTAAATCCTCTTCTAGAAATCAAATGTCTTTTTTATTTTTATTTTTACTATATACCAAGTAAAAATCAGTCCCATTTACTACAGTTTTGTCATTGATTTTTTTTCTCACACAACATTAATCTTTCGAGTTCAAAGCCTTTCTTTGCATTTACGTCTTTCAGTCATTACAATGAAATGAAGAATTGTCGACTACAACAATCCATCCGTGATTGATTGCTCCCAAGATAGGACTTTTTTTTAACACTCATTTTTCTCTTTCGGAAATGAAAGCAAGAAAAACTATTTATGTGTTTTCAACGCCGCTCTCTTGCGATTCATTCGCAGTAAATTATGAATTATTTAAATTTGCGAAAAACTAGTTCGGAAAATTTACATACGAATTTCCTTTTGCACTAGTTTATTAATAAATAGAAACAATATATCTTTATATAATTGAGTTTCAGGTGTAATATTTGAATATATTTAAATAATTAAAAAATGTAATACAAAAGTGGAAAATTTGCTATGTTTTAATAGGCCTCTTATCTTTCTTGCTTATCAAGAAAGTACACATCTACAGGAAGAACAAAACCCAACTTAAGTTATTTTTGATTTTCCTGTGAAAATGGTTAAAAAAAAAAACATTAACCCAAAAACATTAATCAAATGTTTGTTGTATGGCCGGTACGCACCGAAGTGCGCGCTTCGTATCCTTGCTCCAGGGAGCGCTAGTGTTCCCAAGAGGGCGAACCCCTAGCAGACTCCCTAGAATTTCAAGGGAAAGATACTGGGGTGGTTTCCCGTGGCCTTCCCAGGACGCCATTAAGGAATGACGTCAGACCGAAGAGAAAGTGAAGAAGAGGCTGGACAACACAGGAAAGGAAATTGAAACAGCCAGGCCACTGCCGGGATTCGAACCCAGATACTGGCGCACTGGTCGCCACGGCAGACCGCCGCCGAGACCGCACGGCCACGCCAGCACGGCAACCAAATGTTAGCTAATGGTTTACTAAGGTTATCTTTTTTCAGAAAATAGAAAATATTTATTGTTTATATTCATCTAATTTTGAATTTTAAAAGTAAACATAGAGTAAAAACAAGGTAGGGATGGCGATTAGTAACGCAATCACAATGCTTCGCATTGGCTTCTGATTATATTGAATTATTGCGTTAATTTCCTTATTATTATAAATGTGATTGCTGCGAATGCAAAAGGCGGAATTATTGCGATTGTTGTGATTGTTGTACTTAATGATAATTTAATGAGATTTTAATGATACTTGTTCACAGACAGACGGACAAATCGGGATTATAAGGCTTCCTATCAGAAGCGTAAAAAGTAAACAACTTTCCAAAAGAAAATAATACTTTAAGGATCACATTTTCAGGAAGTAGGCCTTATGTAATTTCAAGAACTTTTTCCTCATTTTGTTAAAGGAGAAGTAGTAAAGTGTTTATTTGTTTGTTTGTTTTTTGACAAATGCCCGGGCTGGTAGCTTGATCAGCTTTCTTTAGGCCACAACTAGGGGCGAGATATGATGCCTTTAACCGACGAATCGATGCCCAGCGTACGTCAAGGAAGGCAGCATCAAGTGATACCCGCTGGAACGGACAGAAGGAGAAACAGAAGAAGAAAGAAAGATTCATGCCACGACCGGGAATCGAACCCGATTACCGGCTCACTGGCCGCAACGGCAGACCGCCCTCTAGACCGCACGGCCACGCCAGCACGGCAAGTAGTAAAGTATACAAAATGTGGTCTTGGTGATTCCCTCTTGAAAGTGATATATCACTAAATAAAGTTTTAAGATCAGATTAATGCAGTATTTCGTTCAGATTATAGTAATACAACTAAAATATTAATTAATGATTGATATTTGATCTGCTTGCCATTTTTCTTTAATCAAATATGTTAACCGAAATAAAATGTATTTGTTATCAAATATACAAGTTCGTAACGAAATTTATACGAAAACATTGATTAAGAAATTTATTCAGATTCAAATATTTCAAAATATCTTTTCTGCGATTCCTTTAGAATCGTGGAAATTCTTTTTATTTCTTTACGAAAAAGAAATAATTTTTAGTGAAAAAAGAGAAGAAATGCTCTTTGGTGGGTGTGTGTGTGTTTTTTTTTTCTCGAATAAAATAACCTTATTTTCTTTTCCTTCCTATTCATTGGGTCATGAAGGAATTTCATCTATTTTCACCATTTCTTCTTTCCGAGAACCAATTTCTCTCCTTTTTTTATATAGGATATAGAATTTGCATAAAAAAAATGTTTGGGCGGTGAACCGAGTTTAGTGGTTCTCGACGAGTCGGAATGCAAGAAATTTTGATTTCTTTTTTTTTCCTTTCTATCTTCTCTCTTCTAGATGGTCGGAGCTGAAATACAATTGAAAAGTTGTTCTGATTTTATTAGCTTTGTTAGATAGTTAGAAATAAATGAATGCTAAATTTGTGTATTTAGCAACATTACTGAAACATGTGCTATATGCTTCGAAGCTGCTGAAATAGTTTTTAAGTAATAGAGTTAATAGAGTATTAAGAGTTTTTAATAAAAGTTAAATTCATCTACAAACAATTATGATAAATTTCAGATCCATTCATTTAATACTTAAGCGCTAGTCGATACGCAATCCTTGATTAGCCGCATTGCCATTTTTTTTCCTAAAGAGCAGTAATAAAAATTGGCATTCATTTCTCAGAAGACTTTTTCCATTCGTTTGAACATTGACCAATGAAAAAAAAAAATAATTCCATTTGATAAATGACTGGAAATTTTTGTTTATACTTGTATTTACTGTTTTTATTTTAACAAAATGATAAAATATACTTAAGGTCTTCTTCGGTACTATGTGATAAAACATATTATATCATGATTGCTTATTTGATAAAAGTCATTTATCAAATATCAATCATGACAAAATATGTTTTATCACATAGTACTGAAGAAGACCTTAAGTATATTTTATCATTTTGTTAAAATAAAAACAGTAAATACAAGTATAAACAAAAATTTCCAAACAAATAATTACAGTAAATACGAGTACAAACAAATAATTACAGCGATTTAAACTCACATGCATATTTTATCACGAATTAAACTGATTGCATCTAGCTTCCATTAAAATGCAAATGATTAAAAAAAATAGTTGTTACAAAGATCAGCATCGCGTCCCCCCCACACACACACACACATCCCTCCCCAAGACTGAATGGAAGTGCCCATCTTGTTACTCCAAATAAGGACTTTCACAATTTTACTAGACATATTCTGCTTCATGGAACTGATGCATTCACATCAGTTTAACATCAATAAGGTTCGACGACGCGCTCGAAGACCGGCGAGCAATTGCAGGACTTCGAGAGAGGTCGCATCGTGGGACCAAGAGAAGATCGCTTGTCATGCAGACCAATCGTTCGCCATCTGAGTGTTAGTGATATTTCAGACGGCGTTGGGATCTCTGGAAAGATGCTGAAATCCATTGATGCGTGAGGAAAACATTCACATCGCCAAGGTTCTGGTCAGCTCAAAACTACAATTGCTAAAGGCAATCGGTTTGTTGTGACGCAATCCCTAACTGCTCCGACAGCTTCATTCTGAACCTTATCTATCCTCACCGTTGCTAGATGAATTGCAGACGTTGAGCTTCCTTCTATCACATCTTACGGGTCCTGCCTTCAACAGCCCAGAGGCTCTGTTTAGATTGGTCAGGCTCAGGAGACAAGCTCTGCATTCCAATGGTCTCGTGTTATGTTTAGTGATAAGTCACGCTTTTGATATCATACCCGTCTCGCAGTGCTTCGAGGAACTTCAAATGCACAGCGTTATGTGTAAGGGATTTCCAATAGACTAATGCAAACTCCAAGCAATTCAAGCCCTTTCTTAGCCAGCCAGTTACCCAAACTTGTCCCCTAAAACATAACGGTTCATAAAAGAAAGTGATAAAGATAAGGTGATTCAAGGACACATTGACATAATTTCACTTGTAGGATCGAAAAATCACATGATTAAATGCAAAGCCCTGCTAGGTGAACATGATGTTGTAGAGTTCTGTTGCTGAATTTCTGATACAAATATAATTTCGAGAAAGTATCCCTTTGACAGAAGTCTGTAGGGTAACCTATGGAGTATTGGAAAATCTTTTCATAATTCATGACTATGTTATCATGTAAAGTATAAAAAGATGTCTTCGTCGCTTGATGTTCATCTATTTATTTTTATGGTCTGTAATGTGGATAGATCCGAATACAGAAAACAAACCAGTAGTAAATCGACCCACTTTGTATTTATGAATGGTTAAGTAATCAGTTATTGATGGTTTGCAGTAATTACCCCAACAGTAACCGCGTCGCACTCCTACTGCCGTTACCAATTTCAGACTCATTAAATCTTCAATTACCAACATAATTGAGCTTAATTGAAACATTGCGGTTAGAACTGTCATAAATTAATGTGTTCCGAATCGTTAACATTTCAACCTATATTAGAAATAGATGTCTTACAAAGAGAACAATATTCTGAATTACAAATATTATTACTTATGTTTAATATTACGTATCAGCTTTTTCATCGTAGTGTAATGAATATCATGTAAAAAGAGAAGACTTACATTTAATTCTACTCTACGGCAACATATTTAAAATAGTGAATGTCAATGATATTTGAAAGTAATAAAACAAGCTGCATTAAACAAGTAGTAAGTTATTTAATTTGAATAAGAAGCTTTAGCAATTTGTCAAAGACATAAAAGAAAGTTTGCTAACTCTTCTTCGAATTCATTTGTTCTTGTCTATTTCTGAAAACAAAATCACGCTTTTTCGAAAAGTACCTTGTATAAATAATCAATCATCAAATCAATCAAATATATATATAATTGGCTAAGTTCGTCTGTCTGTCTGTCTGTCTATCTGTAACTCGATATAATTAAGCTAGTAAGATAAATCCAAGGGTTCTCAATGGTACCATTGAATCAAGGGTACTCAAATTGGATGAAATATTAGTTCATTTTTTAATTCCATGTTGTTTCCATGAAATGGTTCCTTGGGAAACGACCTGACTGAAATTCTAACAAAATATACGTTCAAAACCAAATAATTTTGATACCACTGCACCCACTTTAATGAAATTTGGCATACTTATTGATTTCAAAACTCAAAATCATTTTTGCCGTAGAAGCTTTGTTCACAAGTTAGCGCAGTATTTAGATTACAAAGGTGACTTTTAAATGCCTTTCGGCGTTATGGGTAATAAATAATATTTATTCCATTCTTACTTTTAGTAAAATTTATTTCCAAGGACAAACTTTAGATGTGGTTGGTATTTATTTACAAGGACAAACTTTAGATGTGTTTGGTATTTATTTATCAGAGCCTGTTTTTAGTCATGGACAGTTATATGTTGCTATTTCTCGAGCACGTCGTGCTTGCGACGTCAAAATCAAAATTCTTGACCGAATAGATCAAGGACATCTGATAGAAGGATCTGATGCTGTTTTCACAAAAAATGTAGTTTATAAGGAGATATTTACTTTGTAGTTGATAGTTGATAATAAAATGATTTTTCAGATTTTTTATGCCTGTCGTCCAACCGGCTGTGCTGCTAGTTTAAAATATTTCAATATCTATCTCTTTCAATATTTTTAATTTATAAAAAAATGTTTACAAGTTATGGCTTTAGGACAATAATAATAAAGAAGATAATTTCAATGTATTTAACATTATTTTCTTTCAGAATATCACCATTTAGGCTATAAAGAAATCTTGCTTAAGGATAACCATAAATTTTCTCTTATAAATATGTTTTTTTTAGAAGTCTTTGTTATTATATAAGGGATTTTATATTGTTCGTATGAATATTATGTCATTTATGTACTACATTGTTACATTTGAATGCATTTTAACTGTTACTACCTTAAATTTCTTATTGATTTCACTGGAATTGCTGTTTGTAATTTCTAAATCAAATAACTACTGCTTTAGATTCAATAGCATTTGCTTTCATATTTTGAAATTTCTATAGATTTCTGAAAGAGAAAAAATTTTAAGGGATCGAAATATAAGTACTTTATATGAGAGAAACTTATACCCTTGTTTCTAATCTTGTGCTTCAATACTTTTTGTTCCTTACCAATGGTAAGGTCTTGGTTTACTGAATTTGTGGGACTTTTTTTCTGGAATAGAAATTTCCAGCGTTTTCTGTATAAACGGATGACTACCTTCACTCAAACTTTGACATTGGACAAGTTTATTTTTTTTAAAACTATTTTTTTTTTATTTCCTAAGAAGATCTACAGAAATTCCTGTCCATAACCTGGAGTTGTCGGTGAAAAGTAGGTTATGGGCTTCGGAAAGCGAATGGAACAGGGTGTTGAAACCTCTTCACTCCCTCCAACTGGGCGATGGATGGAATAGCCAGACCAAAGCTGTGTAGCATCACTTATTCATACAAGTTCCGCCACTTAAAGGATCAAACGCGGGCGCTTGCCCATGTGAGCACGTTTGCTCTCTATCGTGCATAATTCACTGACTGCAGGCGGCCGTTCACAGTTGACGTCACAGTTGAGTCACCTTTCCAGGAATTCCTATTTTATTTTTATTAATTCAAATATTTTCTTCTTAAGCTCTTTGATATATGACAAAAAAGTAAACAGCCACAAATAAAAACTGGTATAATAAGTTGCGTTGGATAGTTTCACAAACGCTATTTCTAAAATATAATAAACCTATTAAAATATAAATAGTATTAATTTAGTAAACATTATATGACACTCACGTACAAAAATTTAAATATAATAAATTTTGATAAATGTTATTTAAAAATTGGACTTTTTATACTTTAATTTTACTGTAGTGATGTTTACTAAATTACTAATGTGTAGATCGTGGAAGGATAAGGATATGTCAGTAAATTTTGAAATTATCAAACTAAAAGTATTTCCTTTAATTCGTGATGAAAAAAGATTGATACCTGTAGTTCTTGAAATGCTTTCTCTGATACGGAGATCCATGGCACCACTCAAGGGCCCCAAGAATCAAGCGTTAAGTTGGGAGTTTTCCTTCTCATCATGGAATAGATACTGAAGGGGTGGGGGGATATTAGGAGCCATTATGGAATGACTTCAAACCTGACGAGAAAGTGAAGAAGAGGCAGACAAACAGTGGAAAGGAAGTAAACATCCATCGCGGCATCGGGATTCAAATCCAGGTTCTTGTGGCAGGACCGCCGCCTTGACCACAAGGCTATGCCTGAAAAGTATAATAAAAGTAAATAAAAACACCTCTCTTTTCACAGCAAGCTTTAGGAATTTTTAATTGTTTCGAAATTTGAAAAAATTTTAATGGTTCTTTGAGTTATTAGCAAAAGTAAAATCAGTCTAACGAAGAATTTTTAGAAATAGCATTGCTTTCGTTTCTTTCATGTCGACAACTGTCGTGTTTATTTGGTTTTTTTTTTTCAATTTACTTTCTTTTGGACAACATTACATACATTACATAATTTCTTAACAGCACATTTACAAGATATTACGAAATACATCAAAGAGTCGTGGTTTTGCGTTGTCTTTAAATCTATGAATACGTAAGTATAAAATTTCCGTAAACAAAATTGAAACTCTCTTAGTTACAGCCTCGGGAATTTCAACTTATATTTGAAGAGGAATGTTTATATTAAAAAGCAAATAAAGTTAGAATTTTAAATTAATTCAATGTTTAAATTCAAATTCGATAAGCTGATGACTTCGATAGGTTTATTCAATATACAACATTCAGAAGCTCATGATTACCACCATTATTCTCTACATAAAAAAGCTTTACAGTTTTAAAGGTTTTTATTTTTTCCTTCTTTGTCATGATTTTTCTTCATGGAGTTGACAGAAAATCCAGACTGAATATTTTGTTTAAAGCATTTACAAAGAGACAATTTTTGGAAAAAGCTTAACCTAAAATCTTAATAATATAATAAATAAAAATAACTAACAAAATAACATTTAAGAATTTTTCCATAATTTATTTTTAAGTAAGTTAACTATATCAACTATATTTATATATATATATATATATATATTTCAAATTTCAGATTGCTGTCCGGCTTTGTATGTTTAGTAATATAACTTAATTTTATTCCTATATTCTGTACTTTCTAAATTTCTAAATTGCAAATGATTGATTGAAAGCTTTGCATTGCGAAACTCGAAGAAGCCGCTTTGAGTTTGGCGCTTTCTATATATATATATTTGCAAATTTTTGGAAAGAGTTCTTCTTTCCTTTGTCAAGCTTCAAATAATATAAACAATTTACAGATGTTAATTGCCATGCAATATTGCACATCCTGGACTTTGTTACAATATAACAAACATAATAAGATCTCTTGACAAAGGAAAGAAGAACTCTTCCGAAAATTCCCAAATAAATATATATGTTTTTTATATATTTATGCATTAAGATGTTTTATAACTCTTAATATGATAAAAAAGAAACGATATAAGGAATTAAACTATGTGTACACGTGTATATGTGTACTTGTATGAATGGATTTAAAAATCGATGTAAAATTTTTAGGATTAGAATTAACTGATTTAAGCAACTTATAGACAATTATCATTCAATAAGGTTATAATTTTTAGTGACTTTTCTTTACATTGTTTTCAAGACTTTGAAAATGAAAAATATAAAACGTAGCACTTTAAACGAAAGCATCTTTTAAATCTTTCAAGAATATCTTGTTTTTTAAGTTAATAAGTAAGTTGAAAGGAATAACGGAATTCATTAGAATTCGATTACCACATACAGCTTCTCCTTCAAAGATATTGAAGTGTTCTAATTGGTATTAATTGACTTATATTAGTTCAGCTAATTACTACTAATTGACAACATTCGTGAAGATGAAAAATTTTAATCTCACTTAATGTTTTAATTTTGGCAAATTAATTCCATAATCCAATAATACCTATCCTAATCTTATTGACTAATTAATTTGTCTGAAATTGCTTCAACTAACAAATTCTAGGATATGATTGCAAACTGTCCATAATTGTGATTTTTTTTATATCAATTACTATATAGTTTACTCTTGCCTCCTTTTTTTGATTTAATTCGTCATTTAACCTCTAACTAATAAAAGATTAATGATTGTAGATTAATCTAGAAAAATCCCTCCTCAAAATAAAACAGATTTTCAAACAAAGATTGTTAGCAAGAACGCTCTTTAAGATATATTCAAGAGTTCTGCAGTAGCCATTGAAATATTGAATTTCATATCGTGACAAGATGATTGAGGTTCTGCCTTAATATACGAATTATTAATAAATTTCAGCATCAGTCTGCTTTAAGCTACATTAGATTCGTATTTTTTTTCCTCTTTATCTCTCACTTTTCCTGTAAACTTAAAGCAAATATAATATCGGGAAAGTTTTATATTCTTTTGATGTAACTTTGGATGGTCCTACTTATTTTGCTGAAGAAAGTCACCGCCCGAAAGACTTTCCATCCTTCAGTGTCTCTCCTGGGAAGCTTTATGAATATTAAATGTCCCTTACCAATCAATATTCTGCCGTTGCTCGACATTTTGGCCCAGTCTCACAGTTACACCAACCTCTCGCCGTCACCCTTCCTCTCCTCCTTCGGGATGTTTACACAGCGAGCAATTGTCGTCGTATTTAGAAGGAAAGGAGGGGGGCGACCTCCTGTGAAGCCCAATAAAATATCATCAACATTAGCCATAAACAAGAAAACTATCGCAAACAGAAAAACATTACTGGATTCCCTAAGGGTGCCCCAAGTGCAGATCAAATTGACTTAAGTTAATTAGGGTGAAAAACTTTCCTTTTTAAAGTTGAACTTTGTAAATGTTCCTTAAAACACATTGGTTGGAACTGTTGTAAAACTGAATTTCATATTTCTTGTTATTTACTTTCGGTTTTACGGCATTTTATTACAACTTATCATACAATGGAGGTCCTTGGTCTTCTTTCCCTAGGAGGGATATTCTCACATATGCAACTCTCAAGACTCCACAGTTTGCAAAACGAACAAAAAACGCATAAACCATTATAAAACACTCAATGAATTTCTCAATGAATACTCTTAAATATTTATAAAAATCAATGTCAATACCCTTTCATTTAATTTGATCAAAGAAAATATAAATTTAAACTTTTTTTTACGAGTTCCCAAATCCAGAATTTTCTTTTGAATGAGGCAAACAAAACGTAATTAAAATGAGGAACACTTATTAAAAAAAAAAGGATCGGGCCTCGGGTTGAATTTTTTTTTAATTTACACTGAAAATTTTTATAATATTTTAAATATAACTTAATAAATTTTAGTCAAGGTTTTATGATGTAGTTGATACAGATATTTCTATGTTGTTTTCTTTGATGCCTCACAATGTGTTTCATAGCCTAGGCACCAAGCCTTGACAAATTTGCAATGTGAAAAAGTAAGTCATTAAAGTTAACGGCATGATTCTCATCTGAGATAAGTTTAATGTTTGTTTTTTTTTTCCTTTTTTTATTGTAATTAAATCTGTTAATGGAAAGGATTTTCATGGTTTTTTGCCCTGCCCGTTTATAAATTTAACAAAAAAATTTGTTTAAAGCAAATCTAAAGGCTACAGACTGTTACAAATAACTTTAGTGTAATGTCTTATTTTTTTCAGTCCATTACTTTGCCCAACGTTAGGCGACAATTTATATTGCAATATACAATAATTATAAATAAATATACCTAACAATGTATGCAGTAACACATTTAGTGCGATGGGACGACGAGGTCAAACCGACCAACGAACTTGTACGGGATGGCTGGAAGAAGCCAACCAATTGAAAGATCTCCACCGGTTTTGATCGTCAAAAACCATAGCTATCCAATTTAATGTATGGATTGTAAATGAATATGAATCGTTTCAGCTAATCCATTGATCGATGTCTGATACTTTAAAGTCAATCCGGTTTACACAATTTACTTTTGAAAAAAAATGAGTAAAATTTGTACTGCATAGACCAGCTGATTTTATAATTTGTAAATAAATATAATTGTTGTTTTCAAATCAACGAAACCATCAACGAAATTACAAGAAAAAGAAAAAAAATAAAGGAAACTAGGCTATCTGTTCCTTTAATTTTTTGGCTTTTTCTTAGTGCCACAAGCAATTTTGTTTCCTTTTTTTTTGTTTTGAGATGAATAGATTCAACAAAATTCATGGCAATCAATAAATCTAATTGGAGACTTTAAGAAACGTGTATTTGAGATTAAATTGTTCGTCCGGGGAAACGACTGATTATATTATTTGTTAATAATGAAAATTAAATCATGGCTCTTCAAGCTACGTTGTCTTCGATTTTTGTAGGAAACAAACAATGTTAATGAAAACTAACCGCATTAAGTATTTTCATCTTAATAATAAGTCATACTTCGTAATTAAGTCAAAATTAAGTTATTTTGATAGAAGTTTCCAACTAGTGACGTTCCTCCAGCATTAATATTAAGAATAATGACAACAGTCGTGGAAATCTTTTAAACAGTTGTAGAAATGATTTTCACTAAGTTCATGAGAAACGTTGAGCTTCTTTCGAATTCTTCCACTGAATCGTAATTATTGAGATGATCATTCATTAAAGATTATTGTCGTTGAGTCCAAAAAAGAAAAACCATTAAAAATATCCATAAATTACTTAAACTTACATTATGGGCAAATCTTTAACTAAGCTTTAATTAAGCTTTAATTAACGCTTTTATTAATTTTAATAAATCTTTAATTAAGCTTTAACTTAAAATGTTATGTAATATCTAAAGAATACTAATAGTTAACTAATATTACATTTAATATTTAGCAAATATGGAGATATTCGTTTTATCTCTTTATTGGTTTATCCTACAACTATATTTTACGAAAATAATTACATAAAGACTAGATTGTGCTTTTTACTTCTATTTTGCAGTTATCTTGAAAACATATGTACTGTATATTAGGTTGATAAAGACTGACAGTGTTAATATTGTATATTATAATAATTTAACTACTGCTCAATTACATTACCGAAATATATTGTCATCCCTAAAAATACATTCCGTTCTCGTACAATAAGCTTAAAAAGGACATAACGTTAGGAGAGTAAATCCATGGTCCAAGAAACATGTACAAAAAACATCCTCCTTCGTTAAGAAATCAGTATCTTAAAAACAATTCTTCAAGAAAACTTTAAGGATTCAATCAATTCGAAAAACTTTTTCTTTAAATAAAAATTACAAAAATTGTACTTTTATTTATAAAAATGAGACAATTCAAGTAATATGAAATACTTTAAGCTGAGTTGCGTAAAAGAAAACTGAAAGTACGTTGGTTTCATTACAGTTATTCATATTTTTGTTCCTTAAAATAAAGATTCCTTTCACCTTTACATTCTTTTTATATTTTGTCTTACTGGTATTTTGAAGATGTCTTTCTGTGAAGCAATTTTTTCTTATTTGTATACGTCCTAATCAGTTTATTTTCTTTTCTATTTGACGATTTTCGTCTTGTTTTACTAAATGGTATTTTTTTCCCTGTTAATTTAAAAGTTTTCGAGTGCTTTGTCTTCGAAAGTATGATTGATAAGCATCACATTAAATTTTTAAACCAGCCGTGGAACTTAGGAATAATTTATAGAGGTTAGTTGCAATTCCAGGGTAATTTATTGATGACAGTCGCAGCGAAGTTATTGTGTAGGATCCATTTTGTGGTGGTAAATTGGGCTTTAGCTCATCCCAAGGCGATTGTATTATGAATGATAGCGAAGTCTTATGCTCAGAAGAAAGTTTTAATTCATATAAAATTCATGTCTTAAATCAGAACGTGAAGACCCTGGATGAAGTCAATTTCACAGCAGCACTGATTAATAGCACTCTTATTGACATAAAGAGAAACCTCTCCTTGTCAAATCCTGAAAGGTGATTACAGCAAGAAGTTACGAAATCAAAAAGCTATACAGAGTGTCTTGAAATCACTTATAACAGTATAGGTTTACGTAAAGTATTAAACGAGACAAGTTACGGTCTTTAAATTAGGAAAGTTTTTTTGGAAAGGGGGCGGCGTGTCCCTTTTCACTTTTGAACAATTGAATGCTTCTTCTTGAAACTATCAGAAGAACAGTAGTCTAATATTTACATTTGAAAATATTGCATATGGATCCTTGGCGAAAAATTCACACGTTAAGGTGTCAAAATTCCAGCATTTTTTTAAGAATTACAAGTGAAACCGTCAATTTTCTCTGACTGTGAACAATCAATTTCTATCAATGTTCAATAAAGCAGCTGCATTCATTCTGTTTTTAATTCTCCTTTAAATGCTTTTCACTAAAAGTAATTGATTTTGATTGACTTGGATTTAATCAATTTTCAACTTTTTAAAAATTGCATGGAGACTGTTAAGGGGGATCTAATTTAGCTAAAACTGGCTAAAACTTCAAAGAAAAACTTTAAAAGGCAAAAGTTTTGCTACAACTTCTCCTTAGTATCGCATTAAAAGCAGTAGAAAATCTAAACAACAAATACAATAAAAAAGTGAAATCAACGCAACTTTGGATAATAGGTTTAAATTATTTTACAAACTTCGTACTGTACAGGTACCTCTAAAGATGCCACTTTCTCAGCTGCAACTTTATTAAAATTTATTTTTAGTACTTTAAGAACGTGATTCGATGTTAATAGGCAACAAAGCGACAATGCTGTGTTTATTTTTCATTTTAATTCTTTCAGTTCAGTCATAACTTAGCTCGATAGTTAAACCAGCAACAAAATTGCAAAAATCGGTATAATCAACTCAACAATCGCTCATATAACAAATCTTCCTACAATCAGTTAATGTACAGAAAAGGATAACTATAAGTAATTATTTTTTAAATAAATTGATTAAATTATTTAAAACGTAAAAACATGTATTTAATGTGCATTAATAAGTTTAAGAATCAACTCACGAAATACACAAACAAAAGGTTTTCGTGCCTTTAATTATTTCGTTTGTGCATTTCTTGAGTTGATTCGTAAACTTATTTATGCACGTTCAATTTATTTTTTCTTAATTTGTATGTTTTTCGGTACCTCAATCCCTTTATCAATTTTTTTAATCTGGCGGTGACTAAGACAATGAATTTGAGACCGCGCTAGACACGGTTATTTTTCTTTGTGGTGTGTTTTTGGTTCGGATGCTCCTCCAAGGTGTGAGATGGCGCCCTTATCGTTATGATGCACTCTGAGCCATCATCAAGGGTAAACCTGGTTAAGAAGCCTAACAAGGCTGAAACAGCTATCCCAGATTCCCCAGATGGTGGCTCAGGTGCGAGAACCTTAAATTTATTTCTTTCGTGCATTTTTTTATTGCTACTTATATAAATTATATTAACTTCTATTTACATATTTTCTTTTCATTTTCCATCCAGCAACAGCAGTTTAGCGTTTGTCCTGTCCGTCCTTCCCTGTCTGTCCGCCTCTAATAACTCCCGATAGGAAGGTCGGATCGACAAACGGATTTCACCATCGTCTTCAGAAATCAAACACCGATCAAATGAGGTATTTTCATGGGCCATTGCCCCTCCCCCCACCGATGTTCTAGATTTTGTCATTGTCCCCCCTCTAAAAGCCTTCCCGAACGAAAGATCGAATTGACAATCGGACTTACCTTTGTGTTCAGAGGCCCAAACAACATAGGAATAGGGTACTCAAGGGCCAAAGCCCCCCCCCCATCCCATGTTCGAGATATTTGGCTTTGATTTCATGGATTTCCTCTATTAGCTTAAATGTTAGAAATGCAAGCATCTCATTTCAGTTGTCAGCTGTAGCTAAATACTTAAGATCTCAGACTTAGATTATACTGAAGGTTGTCGATTCGAATCCGTATATCGATATTTTTTTTTTATTTTTTCTCTTATCTTTTTTTCTCAATGTCCGCGTGGCTTTTTTTTTTCCTTATTTTCCTTACTTTTTTGATTTTTTTTATAACTTTTTTTTTCCTTAAGTTAATCTACTTTCCTTTTTTTTTAATTTAATTTTTTTTTATATTACTTTGGGTCCCCCATAAATTTATGCTTTAGCACGAAATTATATTCATTTGTTCTTATTTTATTGTTCTGTATCACTGCATTGAATCTGTCACTGAACGAATCAGTCTATTCAACCATGCCTTATTCCCTATTTGAACCAAGGTCTTATTGAACCAAAGTGTGTAATTTAAGGAAAGGGTGCATATTGCCGTCTGAGGTAGCATAATAATTACTCTAAATATTTTTATTTAGATTTTTAAGGAAATTCAAGAAATTCGAAACATTAGTACACAATTTTACAAGGGATGACTGCGTTGGTCTGTAGAGTTCTACGTGTAAATCTATCAAAATATCTTGTGTTGACAGAATAACATACAAATAATGATGTACAAAACTTAACTTTAAACTCCTGGTTAGATTTACTTCCTTTTACTTTTAGTATTACGTACATTTTCCAAGACATCTTTAAGAGAGAACGATAATGGTATTTACAAAGATTATAAATTTCAGCCTTTAATTAAGTCTGTAAAAACTGCATAACAATTTGTCTTTAAGAAACTTTAAACTCCTTAAAAGAAGCAATAGATACAGGTTGGCCAAAAAAAAATCAATCTACCTTTTTTTTATTATTTATCAATACAATGTTCAAAAAAGACTGTGAATTTCTTCTTCTAATTGGTTTCTTTTTATAGATGGCAACCTTTTTTTTAGTTCGAACATTTATAACCTTTAAAACGTTGCGTGTAGATAATAATGGCATTTCGCTGTCATCACTCAATTTTAATCTAAAAATTCATGCCAAACTGAATTCTGTATTTCACTAACTCTTGCCTATTTGGATGAAATTTTTAAAGTATCTCTCAGTGAAAACGCAAAGCTATGGGTAATCAGAATCCCTTTAAAGGTACAAAATTAACTCTTTTCTTTCGAGATGAAATTGTTTAAAGCCGCTTTTTTATGAAGAAAGAAAACGATCTCCAATTTGAAATTTCCTCTGCATTTGCTCTTTTCTCACCCAGTCGTCCGTACAAAGTTACTTTGTAACCAGTAAACATAATTTTCAATTGGGCACTTCTGCTCGCCGTCAGAACTCCGCTTATCATTACTTTCGCTTAGGCTTGACAGTGAAAGAACCAAAGTGTTTAGCTGGAATCTACATCATAATTAATATATGCTTTCTGGCTGTCATGTGCAATTTGTATGCGTATCGATTAAATGATTGTTAAAGTGGTGGAAATGTAGGTAGTGTGGAACTACTTATCTACTGTTTCATTTGAAGTGAAAAGCAATCTTTTTTTAATAAGGAAAGGCTTCTTTTTTTATTACCTAAAACTTTAATTTTTTATTAGATAATTTCCAATAGTTAATCAACAACTTTAAAACAATTAAATAATTTAAATAAATTGACTTTACTTCCTTTTAGAAACTTCCAACCGCAAAAGTTATTTTACAAATAACTTTTACAAATAGCTTTTACAAATAACTAAGCTATCCATTCATATAATAACACAGGAGCTTTTAATTATCTACTTAAATAAAGTTAAACCTGAGAAAAGTTAATTAAATTATTTTAATTAGGATAATCTTGGCGCCAACTTCATTGCACTAGAATTCGCAGCAAGAACGATGTTAATGCATATTAAATGATTATTACAATCCTTGTTATCAACTATTAGTAGAAAATTGTTTAATGGTCATCTAATGTAAAAGGTTTGGTGAGGTCTTCCTCTAACTTATTGTTTAAAACCATTACGTACATTGTGTAAAATCTTTATAATCCTCATATTTGTTTCACTGAATTTTAGTATTTGTTAATGTCGTCTGTAATGACATGAAAAATGAATTTTCTTGATTTTTATCAAATTCATTCAATAAAGATAATTATTTATTGTAACATTAAATTGTAAGCATCTTGATAAAAATGATTTAAAAAAATGTCCCTTTAAAAATCCCTTAAAAAAACGAAAATCTCCATTTCTACCTCCTTCAATCATCTTAAATTGAAACCTTTTGCTACATGAAACGATGTTGCTAATTAATATTTACATTTTTACTTTAATGTTTGCATTTTTTTAAATCCTCCTTGGTATCAAACTAAAATTTTGTATCTTTCGTTCGATTAGAATATACAAAATTTGAGAGAATTTCTTTTTTGATATCAGCATACATCTTCTTAGCCAACTTTTAAGAGGAAACTTAAAGTCATTACCTCATTCAATCTGTATAATCTGTGAAAATCCTCTCCCCCTTGATAATGCTTGCACTTTTTTTTTTGGTTGGATATTCTTAAAACTTGGTAGGCATATTTAAGGACTAGAGAAGATCAAACTTTTCTATTTGCAATCTTTTCATGTCGAGAATTGTCCCTTATCAAGAATTTATCGCGAGATGGCGGTTAAAATTCCACAGAAAGGCATTAGAATCTGAAAAGTAGATTTCTATCTTAATACTATTAAGATTTCACTGTCTTAAACAATGACTATTAATAGTATTAGCTAATCCTTTTATATTTAAAATGGGTTGGTATGATTAAAGTCAATCTTATTTTGACAACTTCAATGTAGAATGTGGATGTAATTAATTTTTTCAAAAAATGGAAAATTTGTAGTGTATATTTAGCAGATTATTATAATTAGAAGATAAATGAATACTTTTCGCTTTATCTTTTTTACAACTCAAATTATATAAAAAAAAAAAAAAAACGAAATTTTCTGAATTAGTATTTTAAGGAAAGTAGGCTTCAAGTTCTTTCGAACTTTCTTCTTTTTTGGGATATTTAATTCTGAGGTAATTTAGATATTGTAAAATAAATAGAAGAAATAGGTAATTTATTTTTTCTTCTTTCCTGCACTAATAAAAGTTGAAGCATTTTTCTCTTCCATTTTTATGATCAGATATTATTTGGTTGTTAGCGATTGGCTGGCATAATATTGATATCCCACTCGGCAGCCGATGCCGGTCCCTCCCGGACCATTTGTAAGATGTCGTTGAATCCGATCAGTTACGTGTAGGTGTTTTGATCAATGTTCCATAACGATGTATGAGGGTGTGTTCCTTTATCATTAACGGGGCTCAGCGAATAATGGAAGGTGGAGGCTCTGGATGAAACGATCCAGATTAGCAGATTGCAGTAGTGTTCTCAGAGAGAAAAAGAAAAGGCTTCTTCGAAGGTCGTGGAACGATGGGCTTTCGAGAGAGGGAATTGAATTTATTGGAATAAAAGAAAGAAAGAACTTCCTCAAAGTAATTTTATTTGTAATTCAACAAATTCCTTTCATTAACTTGGAGTTCAAACTTTCGAATTCACAATCCACATCCGGCTGATGAGATCTATAAAATAAATAGAAAAAAAAAAAGATTAAAAAATAACTAAGTAAATAAATTGATTGTAGAAAAATGATTGACCTTATTTGAGACAAATCTGGTTTCCAGGAGAAAAACTAAATATACAGTGTTAACGAAAAAAGTTTCATGGATCAACTGAAGTAAGTCATGTGAACAAATTAGCAGCGAAGGCAAAGAGCCTGCGTTCCTGGGAAAATGAGATTCATCAAATCAAACAGTTGTTATCCGTACTCGTGTGTATATATGCATGTATCGACACTCAGTAATTAAAATTGCTGTCTAGTTTAATTCTTTGTTTTTGAAATGACAAAGTTTTACTGTGTGTATTAGACAGATGCAGGCTTTATAATTAAAAAACCAAAAACAAAAACACATAGACTTTTCATAGTGTGTTCTTTTCACTATCTAAGAAACATAAAAAAAAGAAGTACTTGTAGAATTAAAAAAAAAATACAAATAATATGAATGTCAAATTGTAATTCTGTCAGGATCATATTCTTCTTGGGTTTTTTTTCCATTTTATTATTTACAGAGTTGCATTCTTGTAATGGGCTACATTAGATTCATACAATTATTTTCTAAAAAGAGATATTTTATAACGTATTACGTTGAAATGCCAGAAGTCAAACGTTGATTCATCAATTTCAAAATTGATCCGATGGAATAAACAGCTTCACTTAAGCATTAAATGATATGTAAACACTGACATAATAGAATATTAATAGATTTTTTTTTTTTTTTGTGATAGATTGTATTAGAATTATAGCGTTATTTATTTAATGTTAGCAAACAGCAAGTTAATACATTAAATTGAGATAAGATGAGCATTTTGAAAAATGTATTATTTTATTATTTATCTCTCGATGGAAGTTAGAGAAAGATTTCTGACTCCTCTACTTTGCCATTAACTAATTGAGCCAATAGTGGTTGCAGCTGAACATCGATTGTTCTGACAAAACTAAAATATCGTTGGAGAAGAAAAATTCTGGACAACGTATGAATTTTTGATAAATTCCTGAAACTAGAACGATTCGCTCGATAACTACGATATATGAATATATATTTTTAAAAAAATGATCTTGGTGCAATGAAATGAGATTCGCAATAATTTACTAGATTACCAATTATATTTAATGGTAAATTGGTTTTGCATCTTTAAAATAATCTTTTGTACAATGGAAAGCTATAAAGTTGCAAGAAGTTTATAGACAATTTCAAAAGAATGCAAGATGTACTGAAAGGGCGAAATAATTTTTGAAAATAACGTATTTTCACATTGGACTTTGGCAATGATGTTTCAGACTAAACCAAAACTTATAAATGAAACATCATACTTGAATAAATAAATACAATAAAATTATTGTTTACCACAGTAATGATAAAGCTATCTTCGTAGTAAAAATTACAAAAATAATATTCTATTTAGATTAATGACAAGAAACCTTTTTATTCTTTTTGCCGTATGTTATTAGATATATTAGAAGGATAAAAATAAACGATAAAAACTTTGACAGTTGGACGCAATTGCGATCGAGACGCCAATATGGCGCTCTCCCATCTTCAATAGGTAAATATTTGATTTGGTGACTCCCAGACCTATTTGAAGGAGAAACGAAGCCGTAAAACTCCTATTGCGACAGGATAGCGCGAGCTAACTGTTAACTCGTTTAAGAGCACTGTAATAAAGTTTTCAGAAAAAAAAGCTTACACAAGCTTATTAACATTGAATTGTATACATAATAATCTCTATCAGTTAATAAAATAATAATATAAAAATCAGTTATTTATTAAGTAAAAATTAACAATTATTTCTGTCTCGAAGATAATATAAAAGTCATTGGTCTAAAGATGATATTATTAATTCTCTTATGTACTTGTATTTATCAGAAGATCGAAATACTCTTACACTACTTAAAATCTTACAATGCTTATAAAGAAATTTTATTTTTCTTGAAAGAAATAACTGATTATTGTAAATTATATATTTATCATTAAAATTCGTGAAATATTCGTGAAACACAACTTAGTCAAAGAATCAATAAAAATCAATTTTAACTTAATATTCTATTTAATATCATTATATTGATTTCGTCTTCAAGTTTTCTGCAGATTTTTGGAAATTCTAATTTTCTATATTTACAAATACCGTATATGCTCCAATAAACGCCGAGTCTCTAATTGTCGCCGGTCTCTAATAAACGCCGGGCTGCAGAGGGGACATGGCCAAATAGTAGCCGGTCTCTAATAATAGCCGGATCTTTGATATTTGCCTACCCGTACTAGTGTAAGCGTCCGTACCTTTATAATCGTGCGTAATACCTTAGGGTACACTGCCTTTCAAAATCCCGCCGAAAAGGTCATTTGACATTGCCTTGAAGATTCACGCGGTGGAATACGCGAAAGAAACTTCCGGTGAGACGGCCGCCCGTCATTAGCAGCGAAAGATACAGAAAGACATTGCCATTTATCTTTAACAGTCCTATGTAGCATGTGAAATTCAAATAAAGTAGCTGTTTGTAATATTAGCAGGTATGTAAAAATATTGCGTTCTGAAGGTTTTTGTTAATAATGGCCGGCCTCTAATAGCAGCCGGTCTCTATTAAGCGCCGGGAGCCGAGGCTAGTTTTGCAAATAAACGCCGGGGGCCTCTATTGGAGCATATACGGTATTCGCCTAATATTAAGTTTTCTTGATTAAAACATTGCATTCAATACAACGAGATTTCCGGAATTAAAGTTGAACGAAATAAAAGCCCATCAGATCAAAGCTCATAAGGTATTCCATTTAGATAATTCAGGAAACATATTCCAACTTCTGTCGTTCTAATTTCCTGTGAAACAATAGTTGATTGGCCTCTTGTTCTCATTCAAATTAGATAACCACCAACAGCTTCTTCAAGATTTCCTGCTTACAATCATCGCGATTTTATGTTTCTCTCAAATCTCATTGGGAAAAAAAGACTGAAAGAAAAAAATATTTGTTACTTATTAACAAATAAAATCTTTGTATAGTAGTTTTCAAAAAAAGAAGGGTTTGCCATCATTATTACGTAGCGATCGATTTTTTCTGGAACAAACGTCACCAGTCATGACGTCATCAACTTGAATTCCGAGCAGTTAGTCCAAGATGGCGTCGTTTTGTGATCGCATAAGCATGACCAAGAAAGGACAAACTTTGCTTAGCCAAGCAAGGAGAATAGCGTGGAACGTTTGTAATTCTTTCACTTTTAATTATTATTGTGTATTCGTAACTGTAGAAAATACAAAAACCAGAATGTTTTCGTAATGTTTATAAGATTTCAGTTAAGGATTTTAGCAATAGATGGCTCTGTTATGTCCTGGAAACATCAGTCTATGAGGAAATTACGCTCTTAACAATAAATAATAATTTTTTTTGATTTAACGGAACAATCAATAAAGTTGACTAGGAACTACTGAGCTCGTTTAAGGTAGACTGATTCTCAGACATAATATAATGAAATTGCAAATAGAACAATATAATTTATTTATTAAACATATCTTATGCATTAAAATTCAAAATAATCTTGTTCCACCAAAGCATTGCAAAAACAGGCACGTATTGGGTACTCGATTATCTTTGCCAATCTGCTGAAAATTATCTTAATATTTTGTTTATATTGTTTATATAATTATTGCAAATGTTATAATGTTGCACAATTCGAGGTTGTTTTTCATGTAAATTGTTAGATTTTTTTCTAAATTTTTCTTATGACTGTCGATGGTCGACACAAATTGTCAATAATTGAGATTTTGCTAACTTAGAATCTTGCCAATTTTACTTAGGCAAAAACATCTAGAAGTATTTTTATCAGCTTCTTCAGCCATATCGGTAACGGAAGATCTTACAAACTGTATCCAAATAATATAAGAAGCAACTTCCATTGGTTTTGATCGGAAGGCAATAAGAAGGATAAGGAAAATAACAATATAACATACGCAAAAGAAAACAATTTTTAATAAACACACAAAAGTGTATTAAAATAATAACGATGAATTATCATCTTTAATTTTTATAGAAGAAAATAAAAATGGAGGCTAATAATTCAACAGAAAAAAACACCCAGTAAATTAATTAATTTACTTATTCATTAATATTCCAATTTGGTATACAACTATTTTTGCCAGTACTTTTTGTTTGTCTCTTGAGGTAGAGTTAGATAATCCGCGATATTGTATATAATTTTGGGAAAACTCGTCGTTTAAATGAAAGGAGAGCAAAGCATTTTTGACGAACTTCATCAGAATTTTTGCTTTGCAACAGTTATTTCCTATTCATTATACAACAGCACAAACTGCGGAGATAAGGAAAGGAAATTTCATTTTACAGCTCTGCAATTAACTGTAACTATTATTTTTAGCACTCAGAAAATCATTTGTCAAGCAGTAAATGTTCTTTTATACTATTAACTTTCTTCATTACACCACCGAAATCCCACAGTAATTTGCATGTTCCTAATTTAAATCTTATACTTTAACTGCTACTTTATGTTAAAGATAGGTTGTTGTTTTTTTTAATATATTAATGTATGATTTGTACAAATATTTTCTTCGTAATATCAAACAGTAATAAATAAATAGATAAATAAATAAAATACAACGTATTATAAACAAAACTACATAACGTAATATCATACTTAACTTCTTTATTAACTTAACAAAAACTCACTAAAAGCACTCGGCATTACGATATTTCTGAGAGTCTCAATGGCCTCTCCTTTTTCAAGTAAAACCATAACAAAATTTGGGAAGAAGAGATGTTAGATTTCTTTTCCCGTTTTGTTATGGTGTTACTTGAAAAAAGAGAGGTCGTTGAGGCTCTCAGAAATATCGTGATGGCGATAGTTTTTAGTGAGTTTTTGTTAAGTTAATAAAGAAGTTAAAATACAACGTATTTTGTCTGTTTAAACTCCTTGGGAAAAAATCTTGTTTGTTATCAACAAGATAATGCTGAAGAAAATTATCATTTAAATTAATTTTATGCTTAAGGAAATTATCAATTTAATACTTAATTAAAACTAATTTTAAAAATAATCTTATGGCAAAATGACTGAGAAGATAACCCTACAAAGCAATTAGAATAATAAGATATTAGTCTATCTTATTATTCTATTGTAGCCTATTACAAATTTTCTTAGAATTTTGTGTCAAATCTTCATTTTTTCTCAGTAAGAATTTTTTTGATGCTAAAATCCTTTATTTCCTATTCATTTCGTTTTGGGATTTTGTTTTAAGAGTAATTTTATTTCAACTGTCTACGTATAACATTCTACCATGAACATGGAATTTAAATTTTATCTTAAGCAATACCACATCATGAATTCTTAAAATATCATTGCCTGTTGAATTGTACTAAAATTCCATTTTGTATAAGTATGGTAAAGCTAAGACACACCGGAAACACTGGCTAATTTCAGGAATTTTACAAATGTATGACGATCATTCATTAATCTCCTATTAGGTAAATAACTTTTTTGTCTAACTACAAAATGGTGACGCTATCAGCTACTGATTAGGCAAAGCACATGCAAAAAAATTCTCCTTTTTGATTTCCAGTTCAGAAGAGTACTTAGGATGAAGAAAATAGTAAAAAAAATTGATAAAGAAATAAACTAATTACTATAAAAAGTCTTCTAAACAATCAGTAAAATTTACTTTTTTTTTCTTTATCTACAAGAACTTATAGATGTAAGAATCCTATTGAAGTAAATTATACTCAATTGCATCTGCAAGACATACATGTAATATTTAATAAAGGCAAAAATATTTAATTAGTTCTCTTCAACAGATTTACCTACCTTGCTTTAGTTTCAATACCTGTGCTGGGAACACTTTCAGTGAATTATGAAACTCTGTAAAGTGATGAAGATACTTAATGATAGATGAATTAATTAGCCTTGTTGTTATTGTATATCAATAATTTGTGGTATTCCAACCACATGTTTCAGAAGAGGGAAAGATAATTATAATTAAAGCTGTCAGAGGCTTTTTCCAAAATGCAAGTTTCACATCTATTGCTTGAACAAATATAGAACAAGAACAACAAGACGAAGAAACCCGAACCCAAAAAAGAAAAGCTCCAGTAGAAATCCGAGTTTTCTTATGAAAAATTTAAGCAATAAAATTAGAAAAAGTAATTTGTAATTGTTAAAAAATTACCAACTACATTAGTATGTCCTTTCTTTTTCAACCTTTATCCCTATTTTATAAATTTTCGACACATTTTTAATTATATTTCAGAAAATGGTATTGGATTTTTACTGATTAAGTCCTGAAACTCAATTCTTCAGAAATAAAAGCTTTCAGAATGTAAATGTAAAGAATGTAAATATCTATAGTAGGTACTCAGTTATTTTCTGTTAACAACCCATCCATTTATTATTAAAGTTGCTTCTATAAAGAAACGTTGTATAACATAATAATATGGCTATAATAATAATTAATACTGAAAGTTAATTGAAGAATAGAAAAAGATATTTCTGTCTGTCACATGTACAAGATAACTTACATGTGTAAAAACAGTCAAAAGGTAGATGTTACACATTATAATTACATTTTAGGTTATTTTCAAATGCTATCTTTGCCTCGTGTGAACCAATGCTACTTTGCTGTGAAAGCGTTTCTATACTAACTAGAGATCTCAGCCTCTTTCTCATATGATTGTAAATTACTTTCGGTGAAGCAAATGATTGATTGAAAGACATACATTCCACAAGAGCAGAACATTTCAGCAACCTGTTGAAACGTTCGCTCTCCTTCAGCCATTATCGTCACAAAAATAAATAAGACCTGACCTCCAGAGTATTAATCGTGCAGATTAGAACGACAGCTTAGCTCCTCTCACCGCTCTCCCAAAGATCAGCAAACCTAACGTAAGTGTTTCGTCGTTATTTACGACATTGTTACGCTCTGGATAATTCGTCGATACCCTTGGCTGCGCAGCTCTTCCATAACCTGTAGAAAAGCGTTAAGTTTTTGTGTTTTCGTGTTTCCTCTCTTTTGATTCATGAGTGACATTTCGCCTTGTATTCTGTTGACGTTTCGTTCGAAAACAACGAATTTTCTTGATCACAGAGACATTCTTGATAGAGGAGAAAAAGAAAAGGGAAATGAACTTTAGATTTCTTATCAGAAATATGTCAGCCAGGTTTCGTGTAAATAGTTTCGTCTTTTGATGTAAGAATCAATAATAATATGCCTTCAAAGATAATGCATTCAGTTCTGTAGTGGTTTTGTTCCTTTTAAACTTATGAGAAAATCATGTTTTATATATTTTATTATTTTGAAAGAAAAAATCATGTTTTATATTTTTTATTATTTTTTTAAAAAAAATCTTGTTTTATTTATTTATAAAATAATACGTTCTTTTACGTTATTTTAGTTAAAATGTTGCTTTTTTTTCTGCTTTATTTCTTAAGTCGCTAAAAAAGAGAAAAGAAAACTTTCATTCATTTTTGTTGTGTTGATATTAAAACAAAAAGATATCCATTTTCTGAAGAAAGTCACTTAAACCACATTAGTTACCTAAAATGTGCAACCTAATCCAATTAATTTTAAAATATCGTTTTAAGGTACTTTTAAAAACCATAATTTACATTAAGTATAATCTGATTGGCATTAAAGTTTCCTATAATAATATACATGAAAATTTTAGATTCAACAATTTGGTTACATTGCGTAAATTATTTTGTTTATGTCGTTAATTTTGTTTCCATATTACACATTATACATTACTAGCAGCAAAGCCTGTCGAAAGATAGGCATAAAAAAATCTGAAAAATCATTTTATTATCAACTATCAACTAGAAAGCAAATATCTCCATATAAACTACATTTTTTGTAAAAACAGCATTAGATCCTTCTATCAGATGTCCTTGATCTATTCGGTCAAGAATTTTGATTTTGACGTCGCAAGCACGACGTGCTCGAGAAATAGCAACATATAACTGTCCATGACCAAAAACAGGCTCTGGTAAATAAATACCAACCATATCTAAAGTTTGTCCTTGTAAATAAATTTTACTAAAAGTAAGAATGGAATAATTATTATTTTTGACTCATAACGTCATAGGTATTTCAAACTCACCTTTGTAATCGAAATACTATGCTAACTTGTGAACGAAGCTTCTACGGCAAAAATGGTTTTAAGTTTCAAAATCAGCGTAAAAAACTGAGTAAGTATGCCAAATTTCATTAAAATAGATGCAGTGGTAACAAAATTATTTGGTTTTGAACATATGTTTTGTTAAAATTTCAGTTAAAAGTTCATGGAAACAACATGGAATGACAAAATGAACTAATATTTCATCCAATTTGAGTACCCTTGAATCAATGGCACCATTGAGAACCTTGGATCTATCTCAATAGCTTAATTATATCGAGTTACAGACAGACAGACAGACAGACGAACTTAGCCAATTACATAAGTTGATTTTCTTTTCATGCATGCAAGAATTACTTAATAATGCTGTTCATGCTGTGCATTTATCAAAAACGTATTTTTACTTCATTTATCACTATTGCTTATTCATTGTACGATGAAGGTTTGCAATGTCTCGAGCAGATTTTCTGTTTCTAGAAGTAGTTGATGTTTCTACACAGATATAGCGCGCACTGTTTTTAAGCAAGCTGATGTTATTCTGATACGAAGCTGTAGGATTGTATGGCAAAAATGTCTCACTGGCGAATCAATATCACAAAATGAAGAATAAGGCAATTGGAAACATTACATGAGTGAAATGTCGCAAAGCAGGGAATGACTATATATGATTTAGTCATTCGTTATTAGATATGAGCTAACACAATTTTTTTTCTTCTTCATTTTTCTTCTGCCTTCTATCTTTTATCTCCATTTCGTCTATCTCCTATTTCTTTCTTGATTACGACTAGTACATTCCTGCTATTTTTACGAAAATGAAGAGCTCTTTCTCTTAGTCAGTTGTGATGTTCTGTCTGTTTTGTGCCAATAAATTCTTCTGGATTTTGAAGTTATATGCCTAATAGTAACATTTCCAATGTTATGATACTGTATTCAGAAATGGAAAGCTACTTTAGCAGTGATCGCTTATCAATACTATTCGATCGTTTTCTTAATTCTTTTTAGAAACGGAAAAAAAAATCTTTGCTCTGCTCCAGGAGCTACAACTCGGTTTACTTTAGGAACTGAAAGGCGGGAACTGGAAGAGAGTGACGAGAAAAAGCGAAGGAGGGTGAGAGAAAGGTTATTACCATGCTGCGGCCACCATACATCAGGCCGGGAACATGACTGATGACCACCAGTTTCTCCTTGAATTTGTTAAGGTGCCAATCACCCGGAGGCCTTCTCTTGTATCCCACCTCACCTCCGGATTCACGTCGTTCTTCAAGCTGTCGGTTGGAGAGTATGCTCAAATTCTTGACCACTAACATACGCATATTAAAAAAAGAAATGGTGGTGCATTTATCACTCTGAAAACTTGCCACTTCATGAACGTCAGCGGCAATGTTCTTCAAAATGCTAACAGGAATTCTCTCCTGCGACATTTAACTGTAGGAAGCCATGTATTAAGAACGCAGATTTCTATCTATTTCCGTATCCACAGTCTCAACCCACCCACTACTTAGCCTTGATGAATGGTCTGCCACCTAATGACAAATCTTTATGGATTTCTGTCCGAATGTTGGCAAACTTGCTGCTACTTCTTTCTCGTTTTCCACTTCCTGCCTTTCTTTTTCTCTTCTAACATTTTTTTCTCCTCTTCAGCATTTTTCTCACTAAGAATGCAAAGTGAATTTTCTTCAGGAAAAGGATTTATTCTAACATTCTTTCTTCGTCCAAGAAGAAAGCAATTGATCAAATTCGTAATTACTGTTCTTTCCAAGAGCTTTCCAAAGACAAAAACTAACAACGGATAACTTTTCCTCCTTACAACAGGATTTTTATTCTTATGTACTGTAATACTCAATTACATGAATAAAAAGAAGAATTCTTAGTTAGATATCTGTAAATAGTGATATAACAATGTGATTTGAAATGTATTGGGATTTGTTGATGACTTGAATTTATTTCTGTAATGGCAGTACTGTAATTTGGTTAAGGTTATTGCAGTTTATCGTTTAATCATTGTTATGGGCTGTTTTATATGAAATAACTGTTATTTTAGGAGTTTAAAAAAAAAATAAAATGCCCCCCCACCGTGATGTATTTGTAATAGAACATGTAATAGAACAATACGAAACTTCAATAACAATGTATGTAATATAACAATACGCCAAGCTTCTGTAATAATGTATGAATTTCAACAAAAGACAAAACACAAAAGTTTCGACAATTAGATAAAAAAAAAAGTGATAGTCGATGCATCGAAGAATGTGAAGTTCTGATAATAAAACTAAAAATAATAATGCTGATTATATGTGTGAGCTGTTCCGGCATGGCCGAGCGATCTGGACGGCGGTCTGCCGTGTGGTCGTTGTGTCGGAACCTGGGTTTGAATCCCGGCATCGGCATGGTTGTTTTTTTCTTCTTCTGTGTTTCGTCCGTTTCGACCTGGGATTTACTATCTCAGTGTTATTCTGGACTTTATGTAAATCTCGTTCCCCTTCTAGAACTTTACTAGCTTCACCATGACGGTCGTCCTACGAGGTTAATGTCCGTGGTCCTTGGTTGGCCCAAATTAATATCAAGAAGAAGATAATATGTGTGACGCTTTAGTAAATAGTTTTCACATTCGATTTACAAAGTTTTTATAATAATATGTTAAATAAAAGCTAAACATGTGTTAAAAATAGCATTTAATTGAATAAGAAATCACCAAACAAACCACAAATTGTTTAAAGTCTTCATATTAAATTTTTTTAAATATACATTACGGAAACCAAAAGGAGAGCTTTCGGAATCTTAGACGATTCCCTTGTCAATCAATTTTTGGTGTGTTTGGTGATTTATTATTCAATATAATATGTGAGTATTTGGCTCCTCTTCCACAGCAATAAGCAAAATAGAATAACCTCAACAACAGAAAATGAAGCAATTTGAGAAACCACCATAAAAATAAATTGTTATGGAAAGGAAACGATTATGTCGTATTCCGGAAAATATATGATTCAAGACTAAGCTAATGAAACAATACATTTTCTTTTAACTTTTTATAGAACGTCTTAAAGTAAATTATTAGTTTCTCAATTTATTAAAACATTAATTCTGAGCTACTGTAATTTAACAATTATTAATCACTAGCTGTAACAGGCAAGCGTTGCAATGCCACTCAAAGAAAGAAAGTGTTTGTCACAAAGACGGCTTTGTGACGACTATTACAAATTCATCTGTAAAAAGCAAAGAAAATGCGTGTGACATCTATTATCTAATGTCGACCTGCAATTGGAATTTCACAATCAACACCCCTTGTTACGTCACACACGAACTGCCGCTAAACTATATGAAATACACTCATTTGTTGAAACAAACAAAGAAACATTAATTTTTATATAGATAGGTAAACAGCAATACTACATGAAAATAAAATTGGATTTTTTAAATAATCATTTAAAAGTTTACTTACAGTATTTCAAAAATATTTCAACCCATATTCGTTGGGATATTGAGGAGTTTATTTACAGAATTAATTGGAATTAAGTGAATTCAAATTTTACAATTTAAGTCGAAGAGATCTTAAGAGTTGAATAGAAAATTAACTTAATATTTTCAGTTAATCATTATTTCTTTCTTCCTGAATACTCTGGTTTCATTCTTGTTCAAAGAAAACCGAAAAAAAAATCTAAGAGTTATTGTAATGAATTTAAAATTCAGGGAATTTAGCTTTCAATAGCAAGAGCTCTATTATTCATTTAACAATCAATATGAATTCTTTCATTTTCAATTTTATTAAAAGCTAATAGGCTTATTTCAGAGGGTTTTTTTTTTCTTTCTCTTTTTTGCATCCTATCTTGGTTAGACTCAGATTTGAGTTTCATCTCTAGTCTAGAAGCATCTTTCTCTCTTCTTTACTCACAGCAGACAAAAGAATCTCCGGGGACACTGTTATGTCTGTGTAGTCTCCTGTTTCCAGGAATTTGAGATATCTTCTTACTCGTCTTCATGGAAAATCTGAGGTTTACTTTAGTTAAAGGCTTTTTATACAATAACAAGATGAATAAAAAAGATGAATGAAGTTGGAAAAATAAAAGCAATTCTACATCATTAGCTACAAATTTAGATGATTATTTCAATATTAATTTTTCCAAAGAAATCTATCTTCACTATTTGACGAACACTGATTTTCAGCTATTTTCGATTTTAAGAGAGCTTAATTTATTTGTATTTGAAAACAAAGTACAAAGGACACAAGTACAAGGATATCAAATTTCAAGTGAAGTTAAATCAAAGCAGCATATTAATGACGTATGATTTCCTCGAAAGCACAGCTAGTATTATTGTTTACAATAAGTCTACATAAATTCTCTAAACTCTCCGCATTATTTGAGAAGTAATCGAATGTGAGCACTGTGACTATAAGAACGAGAAATAAATAACTGTCTCCTCTTTAATTTCTGTAAGGAAGGTAATTACAATAGTTCTTGTTTACCATTACCGTGAATTTTATAAACATTACACATGAACTTGTTTATATAAGATATTTAAAACTTGCTGTAGTAATGCTATCATTGCTTAAGTAATATCGGTAATAAGGGCCCGGCACTAACATTAGACCAACTATGCAGCCGCCTAAGATGCAGATCTCAGAGACCTTTAAGGGTCACATTTTTATTCCAATTATACTTTTTTTTTAATGGGTGAGGGATTGCAGGTAGCTGGCCTTGCCTAGGGCGCAAGGAAATCTGGCGCAGGCCCTGCCGATAATGATATAACTTGTTTTCAGACTTTGAATACATTGAGGTAGTCTAATTTTGAAATATTTTTGCCTTAGCAGGGATTTCTTGATTTTAGAGTTGTAATGAAAGGAAAGGAAGATTTTCGAAAAACGAATCACATTTGTACATTGCGTAGCATAAAGCAGTACACTGTCTTGAAAACCTCAACTTTGATAATACATTATTAAATAGAGAGAAATGTTAGTTTCAATCACAGATGAAGTAATAAAATATTGCAGTTTTCATTAACTCTTTTACTTGATAACAAAATTTACTTGACTATATTGAAAGGCATAATCGTAAAAATTGTCTATTTGCCCAGTCCCAACAATCTTGTTTACTTAACTAGAAAATTATAATTAATTTTGTCCTTATTAGTAAGATGAGAGCAAACATCAACTTTGCCATCCGCTAATGAAGTTCTTGGTCATTCTCTTCGTGTTAATCTTCTGAGTAATTTATGGGTCAAATTTTACATCTGCTTATTAGCGATTTTCTTGGATCTGTTGGTGATGTGATACCAGGCGAGATAATTCACGCAACTATCATTAAAGAGGATAAGTTTTAGCGAAGATCATTTCATGGAAGGTAGATGAGCAAAGTGTTTTAGCAATATTTAACGCTTTCTGGAAATTACTATCTCATTTGCTATCTCAAAGTTATATATACTATATAATACTCCTGTATATATTGTCTTAAAATTTATCCTTAAAACGATAATTTATCCTTAAGTTGGATCGTAAATACGAATGGTCTATCCAAACAAAAAAAGGGTAGACATTTCTTTCAACCAAAAATAATACTAATATTAATAATAATAACAAGTAAGGCTTCTTTTGAAAGGAAGAAGACATTCTTTTTACTCAACACGAAAATATCCTATATTTGCAGTCGAATATCCTAAAAATAAATCAAAATTAACGTGCGGACCAAGTTAAAACTTCAAAGAAAACAATACAAAATCGCACAATAACTAAACAACAACAAAAAACAAAACGGTGCCGCAACCGATTCCCAACAAAATATCCAAAATAAGCTCAGTGATTTTTGTTTTTTGTTGTTGTTTAGTTATTGTGCGGTAATCATAAAAATAAGTTTTAGGAAAATTTGCTTTCACAAATATAACGCAAAGTCAAGTATGCATTTAAGTTAGCACGAAAAATTATATTATTTGATTCAGGGTAAAAGAAGAAGAATTTTTAACTACTCGAAGCTGGAAGCTCAGAGAAAGAACGGGATTATGTAATGAAAATCCTACCTCCACTTACAACATTATCCAATAAGCTGCAAATCCAGCCGAATTCTAAGTAAAGAAATCCTAAAAACTTACTGAGACGAATATGAATTTAAACAAGATAATTAATGCTTTTAGACAGTGTCAAAAGCAAAGCGGCCCCATAATATGCACAATTATATTTAAAGAAAAGTTTATCGGAAGCAGCGGTCCATTATGTTTTACAGGCAAGCTGTAATCTAGGGGCAGCTAAACAAAACAAACTTTGACCCTTTAAAAGGCGACATCTTGGAAACCCAAAAAATTTTTCCAAAGATTTTTGTAGCATTTTGTTTGTCTTAAAAAGATCTAAATTTTATCCATTTGCATGACCAATCTATCTCTTATAGTTTGGTCACAAAATCGGAAAAACGTAAAGACAGACTACCGTTTTTTGTTTTATAAGATTTATCGGTAGCGACCAATTTTGACCCCTCAACTGTCGGTCAGGGAGTGGTTCTACAGGTTCTAATTTTTTGGACGTTGTCACCTACTTTTTGATCTGAATACAATGGTGAATGTTTCATTCTAATATCTCTAACCGTTTGCCCACTACAGAGTGTGACATCCAGACAACACAAAACGAATAGCGGTTCCCTATGTTCTACAGGCAAGCTGTGACCTCGGGGCCGCTAAAAAGAAGATAGAAGTTTGAAACACGTTGATAAGGAATTCAAAAGGACGAGATTTATTTATTTAGCAGTATAATTAGATTTGTTTGAATCTTAAGCAAATTTCCGAAACATCGGAAAAAAAGAAATCAGACACTTTTGTTAAGCAGTCTTTGGCGAATTATCGATATATTTCGTAATTTATTTCCAAAACGAATACCTTAAAAAATACTTTTATTTGAATGTCATATTTTCATATCAGCCGTGCTGGCGTGGTCGTGCGGTCTCGGCGGCGGCCATCCGTGGCGACCAGTGCGTCAGTATCTGGGTTCGAATCCCGGCAGTGGCATGGCTGTTTCCCTTTCTTTCTTCTGTGTTTCGTCTGTTTCTGCGGGTATAGCGTGAGCTGCCTCCTATGGCGTACCCTGGGCAACGTTACGACGGATAAATGCTCACATTTCTCGCCCCTTGTTGAGGCCAAAAGATTAACTTCTAAGAGCCCGGGCGTTGGCAAAAAAAAAAAAAAAATATATTTTCATATCAAGTTTCATGATACAGGGTGGCGCACATAAAACTGGCCCCAAAAGGTTTCAAGGTATATTTTGGTTCTATTTATTGCTGTCTCTCCTCTTCACATTATCTACATATCATTGCCGGAATTATGTTGATGTACAGGAGCTTTGTCATCTGGATATTTTGCTTGATAACGTTCACGAACCAACACGAATGAACTTGTGCGAACCTACTCCTCCACGCGTTGTGGAATTGAATACGGTACGCCATTACTCACACGCAGGCCGACGAAAACTAAATAACACTCATCAGCGCATGCGCGACTGTGTTGAACACTATCCGGAGCGAATATCATCACATGCGCATGATCATTAACATTGAATACTGTCTATAACGACATACAACATATATCTTGAACCTATTGGGGCCGGTTTTACGTGCGCCACCTTGTATTATTATTTGATAGACAATAATAATTGTAATAATAATAACAATAACTGAAGAATGTTACATTATAAAAAAATCGATAATTCCGACTCAAATTTTTTTAAAGATAAAATGAGGCTGGTGAAGCCAACGTACTGGAATTACAAATCCATTCTTTTTTTTATATTTTGAAGATCACGTGATTACTATTCAAATCTATTATTTTTCTTAGAACAGCATAAATTATGAAACACCTAAGTATACCTTATTTCACAACTGCTTTCAAAAAGAAAATTACTATTTTGAAAGGGACAAAAGATTAAGTTTCTATAGATGAAATTTTGGACAAGTACCATATTTATTCAGTACCAAATTTCTTAAGGATAAAGCTAATGGTAATGGAGTTGTTTCTCGTAGCGGCAAATCCTATCTATCACAGACTTAGGAGGACAAACAAATAATCGCTTTTTACTAAAATACCATTTTAGTAAAATTGTTTAATTCACTTGATTATAGGTTTGAAAAGAAAGAGCGTTCCATTGTAGTAGAGTGGAGGAGGAAAAAAAGTTCATGAAAGCTTGTGCTTAGCGCAGATTGATTTTCCTATTAAGCTGTGGCTGAGATAGAAAGGAATCTTTCCAAATAAAGAAAAGAAAGAATGTAGCAATCGTGACAGTTGGGAAAAGATCTCAATTAAGTTCGTCACTTTGTCAAGGCACCAGAAAAACCTCTCTCCCCGCCGCGAAGAACAACAGTTTGCAGTTCATCTAATCGACTGTAGCGAAGAGAAATCACAGTGAAAGAAATCTGTGATGTCTTTTTTATTTTATTTTTTTTTATTCGTCATCCAACTCATTTGTTTCTGATGTAGAATTTGGTTGAAATAAAACAATTTCGCTTGCTTCATTTGGCTTTTATGTAAGTCGTTCTTTGTCGTAAAAAAAAGAAAAAAATAAAGCAAGAAAATGCTTTTGAAGAAATTGATTAAATTTTGCACGTAAGTACTTATAATCCACTTTAGGTGAAAATATTGTTTCCGTATAGTTAAAAGATTTTATTGCAGAAGCATAGTTTTAAAATTAGGAAATAGCAAAATGTTATTGTATCAAACATTGTAAGTTTTTCAACAGATCAATGATTATAGTTTATAAAAACCAAACTTAAATCTGAAAGAATTCGCCCAGAATGTTAAGTTGTTTTTCAATTGAAGAGACTAAAATTGAAAAATCCTTTTTTTGTATAAACATGTTATATATTCTCAGAATGTTTTCCGAGATTATGCTGCTAGTACAGTAGAACCCCGATTATCCGAGTTAATGTGGACCAAGCCTAAGTCGGATAACCGAAAAACTTGGTTAAAGCGAAAATTGTAAATAAAATAAATCGTATAGGTTTAAATGTATATTTTAAATGTATATAGGTTTAAATGTATAACAATTACAGAAGTTATATAGATACACTACATACAATTCATATTGAAAGAGTTCTTTTACTTAAACCTTACCTTTTACTTTTCTGCACACCATTTTTCTAATTCGTTTCTCTTCCTTTTCCAGTGCCCAACAGTAACAGCTCCGACACCGAGACCTTCCGCTACTTTCTTTATTGATTCACCATTATCTATTCTTTGAATTGCTTCTAATTTTGTTTTTATAGAGACAACAACTCGCTTTCTCTTATTGCTACTCATTTCAGTAGAATTGACTGAATGTACCACCGTACTTTTCAGATACACTGGACAATGTGACCAATCGAAACCATTCCCCGATTCCAGGGAGGTGATCAGTCGAAACATTTCGCGATTCCAGGTAGGGGGGTCATATGACTAGACGAACAAAGATTAATTACGACCAATATTCTGCGAATTCTCTTTCGTTTTCCTGAGTGTTTGTGAGATCAAGTTCAGAATTTTTATCGGTAGCTTTAAAAATGAAAAATGTAGAACCAAAAAAAAAAAAATCCTAGAAGTAGCTGGGTTAAAGCGGAAACTCGGATAATCGGGGCTCGGATAATCGGGGTTCTACTGTAGTTCGTTCACAATTCCATGTTCTGAGAGTATCAGCGGCGTGCGGTGAAAATTATCAGAGGGACTAGCTGTTAGGGGACTATTAGGGCACTATTTAAAAAATTTTACTTTACAAATTATAAAAATGATAAAGACTAAGGTATTCTTTCTAACAAGAATGGAGATATGGGATTTTTTTACCGTAGAACGCCGGACCGTGTGAAAATGACAAGAGGAACAGGAGTCTCTGAACTAGTCCTGTTAGAGTAGAATGCCGGTTGGCCGAGTCCAACTCTACAGGCGCTGAGGGGAGGGAACACTTAGGAACTAGTCAAGTTCTATTAGTCCATTGACCGCACGCCACTGGAGAGTATCAAAATCAAGTACTCTTGTCCAAAAATATGTCTTTATGATATACTGAAGGTATAATAAAAAATAAGAAGTCACACATTGAGTATACGATAACTCTCATTTTGTTAGAAAGAAGTTTTATTACTTTGCATCAGATCAAAATTTATCATTTACTTCGAAAGAAATAACGACTTTACAACAAACAAAAACTAAAATAGAATATATTTACAGTCTGCCTCACATTTTCATATATGACTAACAGTGACGTTGGTATAATCTTTTCTAATAGTCTATTGTAACCATGAATAATGATAATTAAAATCCATTGTTGTGGTGATCTTCACGTAACGAAGCAAAATGGCAGTTAAACACCTAAAAGTGGTCCACAGATATTGTGAAACATATAGTTAACCATTTGTACAGCTAACAAAATGTATAAAATGTTCTAATGTTGAGATCCTGTATCCTGATGTACGAAATTTTGTAACATTTAATTTTAACCATTACATGTATTTGATAAAAAAATACCCAACTGCTAAAGAATTTTTTTCTCCATGTTCTTCAACTAATATTCTTCAGCTACATTACTTATTCAAAACTCTTACTACTTATCCATCTTTTTTTATTTAATTGTAAGTTGATTTTTTTTTCAAATATTATCTTAAAGCACCGAAATTATATTCAAAAATTTCCTTTGCAAGTCATGAAGTATTACATTTTAATTAAGATTTTTAATTGAATTCGTAGTGAATAGTTCATGGAACACACAGAACTTTATTTGCATTAATTTGCATTAATGTCATTGTAGATTCAATTTGTAGACATACGTTTTAAGCATTTAAATTAAGAAATCTCATTTTAACCATTTCTAATTAAATTTTCTTTCTATACAAAATGAAAGAGTCTATTCCAGTACGAAAAATACTATTACTATGAAGTGCTTTATTTGTGAAATATTATTCATAAAGAACAAAGGACGATCCTACTGAAGTATTACTAGTTAAGTCTATGTGCTGAACGTATTTCCACAATAACAAGATAACCATCTACTTGTTCTTCGTAAAAGGATTTGACAAATCGTAATTAATTACCAGTAGTTAAATGAAAGATTGAATTACAACATTTAACATAGAAGAATGATATGAAGATGCATAATTTGTATCCTGTATTTGTTTTTATCAACATTTACATCTTGTGAATTAAATTGTAATTAAATATTAAAAATGAGGTAATAAAAGAATGGCGCCTACACACAAGAATACAATTAGAAATTATATATCTAAATAGAAATGATGCGATCGGTTTCGATCTTACATAAGACTTTCTCAAGCAATGTTAAAGTAAAATATAAAATAAAATAATCAGCTTTATTGTTTTATTTTAGTTTTATTTTATATTTTAATTTTATTTTAATATTCCTTGAGAAACGTCTTACATAAGATCGAAACCCAGTCGCATCACTTTTTTTAAATACATAATTTCTAATTTTATTCTTGTGTGTAGCATCTGTTAATTTATTACTTCATCAATGAAATTGTCATACGTTAAATGTTATTTACTAAATGTTAAAAACTTGAAAAAAAAAAGGAAAAAAAAAAAGAAAAGCTAATAATTTTTTTGAAAAACATTTTCTATTACATTCCTAATTTTAATTTGTAAAGTATTTTTTTTATTTTGCTGTAGTAGGAATAAGTTTCAAGTTCACGTAAATATTTTAGAATATCAAGGATTAAATAATATTTAAAACTAATTTGTAAGCATTAAAACATCGATAAATGTAATACGTTTTGTCGAAATAATAATAGGTAAAATAACATAAAATAACAATAGATAATCCTACTATAACATTACTATTACTATTACTATTATTATTAACAAACAAAATCTAACATCTAAAAAGAAGAAAAAAATGAGGAAATAATAAATTTTTAGTTACTAGTAAGAAACCCTAAGAAACCTTTGGTTCGTCATTTCTCAAAAAAATAATTCATCAAGCAATTACTGTCTCATGTATTTGATTACTTAAGAATTTTGTCTAACAAAATGACACGACTTAATTACAAATTTCTGGATGAAATAAAAATGTCAGTATTTCATTTCCAGAATATTAACTAAACATCACAAAGCTTAGTGGAAAGTGAGAGGATGGAAGCGTAATTATCATAACAAAGACAAATAAAATCACAGGGCTTTGTAATTAAACTTCTTCAATTCAAATGTATATGATTAAAATTCTTTAACATTATTTCATACCTTCAATTATGGGGAGAAATTCAAGGTAATTCCTTAACATCACTTCTTAAGAGAGCCAGAAATATTTTCCGAAAAATAGAAAAATGCAAATTTATTAAGATATTCTTTTTTTTTTTAAAAAAAATAGATGCATTATTGTGTTCATAAGTAACTTTATTGAATATGCAATTTTGTTAACTAACGTTTAACTTGTGTACGGGGATATCAAAGTTATATAGTTGAAACAAAAGATACATAGATTAAAAATATAAAACGTTAAAAATCACACATGTAATTTTTAGCGTTTCATATTTTTAATCATCGTATGTTTCGTTTTAACTATACTACTATGTATTTTTGTTGCAGTTATAGATTAGTTATCATGTAATATTGTCATGTAATGTTTACTATTTTTAATTCAGTTGCTTTTGTTTTTGTTCTTTTTTGTTTTAAATTTAGAAGATACTTAATATAATCTTTCTTACAAGCTAAAAGAGGGTCTAAAACCTTGTTGTTTATCTCCATTCAGTGTTTTTGTTATTCCTTCCATGTCTTATCGTCTTTGAGCCAATGCACTGTACAAGATTTGTTGGGGGAAGAATTGCTTGTTTTGTTATTCACCAAAAATCGCCACCAGTCTTGGTTTTATTGAAGCTTCCCCGCTGTCCGCAGTGTGGCGCACCTGTCATTTGGTTTTCCGACTTTCTTTTGTGCTGATCCGAACGTTTGCACACAAATAGGATGGGTTCATGTGAAACCATTCGTTTTTACGACTTGAAAACCTACCATTCCCACTCTGTATCAACAGCGAGGCCTGGGGCCAACCAACCACCAATGGCACCACTTTCTTCCCTTCACCGCCTCGATGTATGGTGATACCTGGGGGCAAGCAATTATTACACCCCGTCTGCTTAGAAAACATCGCTACGAATCCAATTTAAATTTAAAATATTGTTTTCTTTGTATCTACAGCAAGTTTAACTTCCAATTTCGTTTTTCTGGCCCGATTCCACCATTTTGTTTTTTTATGTTTTGTCATTAAAATAAAAAGTTAGCTTTTATGAATTAGCCAAGTAAAATTAAAGAAGCAGTTACAACTATATCCTTAAATTTTGACAATAATTTATATAACGGATTTCGAATTAAAAAACTAAAAGAGTTAGCTTCCTAACAATTCATTACAATTCATTATGAGGCCATGTATTCAATTAGGAATACATGGCATAATAAAATGGAGTCTTATGTTGGGCAGAAGTGCAATGCCGAAATTGTAACGAATTGTTCTTCGGTAAGATAAATACTTCTGTTTATTATATTTTTAAGAAATATATTTAAAATATAACACAATGTTTCAGCCTCTGTTTTGAATCTCAGATTGCTTACTTATTTTCGTTCTATATGTTTATTTGTAACTTGAAATGACAATTAGAACTATAATTGCCGAAACATTATGTTATATTTTAAATATATTTCTTATTTAACCAAAGTTTGTGTGATCCTTTATTATCTGAATGGATTTTTTACCTCTCACACGTTAAATTTATTTGTAAATATACCACATTTGCCGACGTGTAAGACGTACTTATTTTTTTTTTCTTAAGACAAATATATACGTCTTATACGCCGAATTTACAATTTTGATTCAATATAAATTTTTTTCACGAAAACAAATACCCCTGAAATATACGACAATAATATGTTAAGCATTCTTTTTTTTTTTACTTTTTAGGTGCGAGCTAATTTCCAATGAAACAAACAAATAAGAGAAAAGACTTTTTTTTTTCTTTTTATTTAATCCTACTTTTACGAAGATTCACAAAGGAGGCTTATTTTCGAAGAAGTATTATCCATTTTTTCGATCATTTGGAACACTTCACAAATAAGAAAGCTTTAAGATGAATTTGAAATCGATATAAGAGGCTTATTCATAGTTTTGCGACAAAAACATCTATTTTGAAGTATTAGTAATTCTAAAACCGCGATTACTCTCAGAAACAGAGGTGCTTAGCATGAAAGTTAAAGAGATTTAACATAAATGCTGAACCTTTAATCCTATAACTAACATCAGATCAAATTTGATAGCCGAAAAATCTATTTTAGGAGAAAACAAAATAGACAAAAAAGAAAAAAAAGTGGCTGTTGCTTTGAATATATGTTGTTAAAATTTGTCGTTAGATGTCACCTCGATCTAAATTGAATCTCAATGACAGAAACATTGTTGTAGAATTCTTGTCTTTTGAGACTGCAGACCATTTCACTCTAACAGTTTTATTGTAACAAATTTTTTATTTTCATTTTACTTATTGATTGTAATTTTTTTTGCAGATAGTCCACGAATAGATTTTATAGTAGATAATAGTGACTTGGAAATTTTTACTCTTTTATTTTCTGAACTACCCATAGCGTAGTTTAAGATGGACTTTAAGATGGACAGGCAATGTAAATGCAGCTTTATCTTTTTTCTATTAATTTTCATAAAAAAATTGAAACGATCACATTTTTAAGTTTTTAGACAACAACTTAAGGCAGTGGCAATTCTTGACCAAACTTTGCTTTTCATCAAAATAATAAAAGAAAGTTTTTGATTTGGGAATCTGCTTTGTAATCCTTTTAATTTCAACGAAAATTATTGGATATTAAAATATTTGATTATGCAAAATTTATTCATTATCAGAAAACAGTATAAACCAACAAAACAAACGATTTAATGGAAAATTAATGTAAATGAAGAAGCTTAATATTGAAACATTGATTTTTTTTATAATGAATTAACTTTTAACAAATACTAACTACAAAAGTAAAATTTCTTGAGATTGCTGTAATTCTTGAGATTTCTTGAAGTGGCTAACAATGATATTCATATAAGTTATTTTTCTGTTAGGTAAAAGTAAATTTTTTAAATTAAATACAACAAGAAATAATTGTATTAAAAAAAAACTACGACAAGGAAGGCGGAGATCGAGCTGATGAGTCCCAAGTAGGACGAAACGGCCGTTCCCAATTCCTTTCCGATAATCGAACCAGAAAGGCAATTTGGTTAGATTTGTGCTGAAAAATTATTTCTTGTTGTATTTAATTTAACACATTTTACAGCACGTTAAACTTTATTAAAAGTAAATTTTTATATCACTGTTTGTTATTATATTATTAGAAAGCAAGCATAAATCATTCTCGTAATAACTATGTACATATTCGTTAATTACTTTCTTAAGTGTAACTTCTTAATATCCTAAACTCTTATTAGGGACCAAGAAAAATATCCTTAAGCTCAAGTACGTAAACAACTGCAGCGAACAATGAAATCACCATTGCGTCTACATTACATTTAAAGTCAGGTCACGCCAAATGAATAATGTTTATGCCGAAAGCTTAATTAGGATTTCGAACTACAAGTTCTTACACAACTGTGAATAATTAATAATGCTAATTTATTATTTGCCAAAATGAATTATATATAAAGCAACATTTAGAAATGACATAGAGGTCAATCAATAGAAATTTAGTTTTATTTATTAATGGAGTTTTATTTAAATTAATTCAAATGTACATAATTTAAGAGTTAATTATTCATTGTTAAGGCCAACTTTTTTTTTCCTTTTTTTTTTAATTCTTTCCAAAAGAATTAATCATTATATAGTTAAATACGAAGCATCGCCTGACGTTCGTTTTCTCTGCACGATGGTAATGTAGCCTAATATACAAAAGTGAAGCCAATTGTTTTCGTCGGTTAAGAAAGTTTGCCATATAAGGAAATGACCATAACTTTTAATCATGTCTGGAAATGCACAGGACAGTGATTGAAGAAACATGGCGATGGAGGATGAAGTAGCTATCAATTAAAAAGGATAGACACAGCACACCAAGGCTAGGGGTACAATTTGGAATGTTTTCTAGTACTAATACATCTGATCTCATTGTGATGAATTTATTATATGGCGGGAAAAAGGTAGCAACAGCAAATGACGATGCTAAGGTACGAGTATCAATCATTTTGGTACTCCAGAAGAAAAAAGTTGTTTCGCTCGGCACAACTGTTAATATAAGTGGATTTATATATCATAGCTATCAGAACAATCATAGATAACAAAAAAAAATGATAGTTCAACAATTTGTATGATGTATTCGAAAATCAATGATACAGATTGGATTTACCGGAAAATAATATAATAATAATAATAATAATAATAATAATAATAATAATGCATCTTATTCTGCAATCGATGAAGTAATAACATCCTTCTTTATCTTATTCTTGTTTTGTAGGCTTCAAAATATATAAATTATATGAATATCATACAAATATACGTATCAAATAAATAAATATATATATATAATTAATATAAAAGGCTGCTTTCAGAGCTAACATGCTTATTAAGAAGAATTTGTTTCGTTATAATTTAACAAAATAAGTTTCTAAGACTTTCTTAGAATCATAATTGTAAGTAAGTTCCAAACCCCCACTCAACAAAATAAATCGAGAAAATAAAAAGAAATGAAATTCATTATGGAAACAGTGTCCCTTCAATAACTAAAAGTAAGAAAATAAAAAACAAGAACAAAATGTGGAATCCAAATCATTGAGTAGCACTCAGGCTACCATAAAAGGTATTTGACCACAAAAGGAACAAGAAAAAAAAATAAAAAAAATAAATAAATGAATAAATAATTAAATAAATAAATAAGAAACCTCTGATGTGTAAAACAAAGCAATTAATTCAACTAAGAATGCCTTTTTGAGTCGAGCTGATATTCTGGGATGGCAGTTTCGAGCTTGTTAGGCTCTCCTCAGCCAGTGCTAATCAGCCAGAAATGAATGAAGGAATAAATAAATAAATACATTCACAATTAATGGAATTAAATATGAATTAAAAAATCAATTAATAAGTGAAATTGATAAAAATATAAAGTTAATAGTTGAATTTATAATAATGAACAATATTATATTATTTTTTACATTCATTCCCGAAATAAGGAACATATAATAATCATATAATAATTCAGGTTCAGGTTTTTAGTAATAGATGTCATTGAGATAGCTAGAGTAACTAAATCATTAGGATTTAGTCTCTTTCTCTACAAACTTTTAAGGTGTTGCCTATAGATTTTCTTAGAGAATTTTGTGTAGGAGTTCTTGAAGATAACCCTAAATTTCTATTAAAAAGCCCAAAAGACGAAATAATGACTTTCATCGATGTCTAACAAATACATGTTTGCACGTGTTTTGATATAATTACATTTACTTGAATTTAACGAATTCAATAAATTTTTGACTAAATAATTTTTTGTTATTTTTCCAAAACTATTTACAATTCCTTAGAATATAGAAAGTCTAGAAAATAATTCCATATTCCATTGCTGCTTGTTAATCCTAGAATCCTTCTGGCACAGTCCAAAATCAAGCTCATGTTATTGGGCAAGTTCGTATTAAATTAGCAATAAAATTCCATCTTCCAACTATAAATAATATTTGAATATCTACAGATGTGCTGATTGGCAATTCATGATTATTTAAACTGCTGCATTTAGAAATGTCTTTGATTTTAACAATACTTCGAAATCAAAGTGAACAAAGTAAATAATTACGGTCACCACAACATATAATATTCTAAAAATACAGAAAAAAATATAAAAAAAAACCCTCTTTATTTAGCAAATTAATATTGAGATCGGAGAATATACGACTTCCCAGCCTATTGTGGCCTTCTCCGCTTAACTTAGGTGTATAGCGGGTTGGCGCCACACACCTGGGGTTGCGCCACACATTTTTGCATATATCTTGCAAACGCAGAAACGTTTGCGAATGACTGATATATCGTTCGATAGAACTTTTGAAATACCAACATTTTCTCAATATAATATTCTCTTCCAACTTTTATACCTTTCGTTTAAATTGAGAAAAAGTCAAAATTTCACCCTTTAAAAGACGCTATCTTGGAAATCCAAAAATTTTTTCGAAAGATTTTTGTAGCATTTTGTTTGTCTTAAAAAGTCATTTTATCCATTTGCATGACCAATCTATCTCTTATAGTTTGGTCACAAAATTGGAAAAACTTAAAGTCTAATGACAGACAGAATAACGTTTTTATAATAAATAATATAGTTAAAGAAAATATCCAAGATATGAAAATATAATCTTTTAAAAAACACAAAGTTTTCTGCATTTTTCTTTTTAAAGATTTATTATAGTAAAAGCAAATGAGCATTTCTTGTTACACACGTGTGCTTACATCCCTAGGAAATTTGAATTGGATATCTCTTTGAATGTGGCACCCGTTCACGATGATTAAACTGTCCGGATTTATTTTTTTAATTTATAGTATTAAAAAAAAGGTAAGTACAAAACTACTTTATAGAAGAATCTAATTCATGTGTGGTATTACGAATTTTATATTTAAAGCGAAAAATGGATTCTATTGGATGGATGCTGAAGATGGCAGTAATTTCAGTTATTTCAGTGGGGATATCTTTATGCAACCTCTTATCAAACGGGAGTATTTTTGTAGTTTTCTAGTTATTCAAGTGCAAAATTATTGACTGCTTAAGTAAAAATTAAGCTATTCACACAGAAACGCAGACTACTGACCTAGTTAAAGTAGTGCGTTCTTCTAGGCTATTTAAGAGTGTCTTTAAGCTTATACTTCTGAAATGCAATTTCCCTGCAGTACTTACTGGTTTTCCATTGCAGGAGATCGTTTGGGAATCCGCATATTTTCTGCGAATGTGGGAGTAATCCACCAGATTTTAGATAATCCTATTGATAGTTTCATTCGCTGCTGATTTTAATAATTGAGACTGAAACTTAGACTTTGCTGATCTCTTGCATTTCCATGCCAATCAATATTTGACAATTTCTACGTTTCTGTAATAATGAATTAGAGAATCTATTGAATTAGAGAATTATTCAAATATGTGTTTTATTTTGGTTGTATGCTTTGAATATATATTTTAAGTATATAAGTATTTCATTTAAGTATTTTTTTACGTTTCTGTTATTTAGATAATAATTTTATTTAATAAATAATAACAGAAACCTTAGAAATTTTTTACGTGAATTGATAGTTCGCAGTTACAAGTACATACCTGAAGAAGAGAAAACTCACTAAGATTCTGGATATAGAATACTATTTTATTCTGATAAGCGAAGTTTAATTCCAATAATTAAGCAAATACAAGGTAGTAAATTAATATTGATCTGATAAAAATACACTTAATATAGAATAAAGAAATATCTAGATTCATTTAGTAGGAAGTTTGTTGGTTGGTTGGTTTGTTCACTATACACTCCTAGATCCTTGCCCAATCTGGACCAAATTACTCATTAGGACCTTGCGGAAAAAAAAAAACAGGCTACAATAAAAGATGGACATATCTCCCCCTCTCACTTATTTAATCCCCTTGACACTTTTGTATATTTTTCAAGTATAGGCTTATTAACTCACTTTTGTCTTTCGAATGAAAGTGTTAGTGTGGCGCAGTGGTTAAACGCTTGCCTTTACGGTGTAGTTACCGGGTTCAAATCTGCTTAATGGAAGTAATTTTTTTTTCTTTGTATTTCATTTATTTTTCTTTTTGTATTTTTTTTCCCTGTTTTTCACTTTTCATTTTCTTATCATTTTTTTTTAATATTTTGAAATAAATAATATTATTCTTAACTTTTTTGGTTTAATTAAATGTTCTTAATCCAGAGTAAGGGGTGTAAACGGGAGGACAAACTTTCTTGAAGGTTATGCGTATCTCTGAAACAGCTTCAGTTGGAAACACGAAACTTTGCATGAGTGTTCTTCGTCAAATTCTAAATACATATCTATCGACGAATTTTTGAAATTCCCATGCTAAGGGGTATAAACGAGGGGGGGGGGGAGAACAAATTTTATTAAAGGGTACTTTACGGGGTTGTCAGGTTACAAAATCAGAATATAACATTACTTTGTAATCATCACGTGATTTTTTACCAGATGGGGAAGGTTTGAAGTGATGGAGGTGTGGAGAAGGGCAGAAAGGGGTGGCAAGTCTTATATTTTCCGATCTCGATATTAATTTGATATCTAGGGCTTATTGAGTTACAAATTAGGAATTTAAAATTAATTTGTAATTATCACCTGACTTTTTTTTACCAAGTGGAAAAGTTTCAAAATGATCACACAATTACAGTTTCTTCATCATCCACATCACAACTGTTTTTTGTAGCCCGATCGAAGCACGGGTATTTTGCTTATTGATACAGTCTAACTCTAGAAGAAGTTATGAAAGGCACATCAAGCACATTTTTCACAGAATTTCGGAAAAATAAAAGAACAGAATATCAATGAATCTCCTTCCTTTCTTATTATAATAGATGGTTTATTAAATAAATATTACATGTTTAGATATTTTATAATAATAACAATAATGTTGAATTTTTTTACTAATATGTTAATCAAAAAAAAAAAAATCTGTTCCACAAAATACTTGTAAATATGTGCGATAAATGAAATCTTCTCACCTATTTTCATTTATTACTCTTAATTAAAGGTGTTTTTAATTCATAAACGTTTAGCATTTTCATATTCTTAAGTAACTTAAATTTATGAGTTACAGTTGACATATATGTCAGCGTGAGGGTTTCCCTTGAATTAAATAAGTTATAGTATATTTCCTGTAAAGCTCCTGATGATGTAAAAACAGTTATAGGATTAACATTTGCCCGAAGCAAATACACCGACAATTGTAGCTATGATTTTGCCAAAGGGTGAAGCAATTAAGAGCAAGTTATTGTACTATAATAAAATAATAATCAAATTTTAAATGTACAAGTAAGTAATTTGCAAAATTAAAGATTTTTAGCGGTCCCATGTTACAGTTAACATAGGGAACCGCTATTGCTTTTGTGTTGTCTGTCTGTCCCACTTTATGTCACACTCTATAGCGGTCAAACGGTTAGAGATATTAGAATGAAACCTTCACCATTGTGTTCAGCATCAAAAAGTAGCTGACCACGTAAAAAAAATCAGCCCTGTAAGACCATTCCCTGACCCCCCACCCCCAAATTAACGTTTTCCATAGCAGTGTTAGTAATAATGATAACAATTAACAGAGTAATAATACCGATGCTTCATACATAACAATACTAACAATTGCTAACAGGACGTCATTGTTAATATTTGCAAACGTATTGTTTCATAAATTCTTTAACATATACAAATGATGCACTAAGCATTCTATTAGCGGCCACTAGCTTACCTGTAAAATAAAGGAACGTTCTTGCATTTATATGCTCTTGGTTTTATTATTTTGTTTATAAATTAGCGGTCGCTTATTACGGGGCCGCTTTGCTTTTGACACTGTCTAAAAGCATTAATTACCTTGGTAATAGAAGGAATATAACAATTTCTCAATTGTTCTGCTGCTGTATGAACTGGAAAGAAACGTTTCCAATTTTTTTTGATGATTCTCTAGTTTTTGTCTGGCTTTGGAACTGTTACTCTATTATCAACATAGATTTTGCCAAACGTACAGAATTAATTCTAGAATTATCTCTTCTTAAATCGTTTCTTTCTTTTCTTTCACTTTGTTGTTTCACTTTTAGTTTTCTTATTTGACATAACAATTTGTAACCATCTTCATAGCTACTGAGCTACTACAGAAGTAGTTATAAGATTATATTTACTGTAATAGTTCATAAATTATATTGTAGCACAAATTACAATGTAATGAAATGTAACATTAAATGAAAACTTGGACAGAATTATTAAGAAATTTTCACTCAAAAGGAAATTAATGAGTGTTGTTAATTTTTAAAAAATTAATGGATGTTAATTAATTAAAAAACTTGAAAATGGAGCTAGATCGTTGACATTTGAAAGAATTTATAAAAACCAAACTGAAATCGCCTACCTCTGCATTCTAAATCTACACTTGGATATAACTCTGAAATCTGTCTCAGACAATTAGAAGTAAAAATTCCCACCACAACCGAATATTTAATTAAGAACCTCTAGTATTGAATTCTTAGGCCCAACGTTTCCTGAAGCATTGATAAGAGAAACACTACATAAGTAGTATATATGCTTATCGACGTACTTAAAGTCCCCGCGGTGAATAAAGATCCTCCCAGAATGCAACGCAGCTTATAGATTGAGCTGTCCTGGGTTTTTTTCCTTAGAAATGGAAGATAAAATGGCGGTCGCCCAACAACGATGTGAAAAGTAAAAAGGATGCGTTGAAGGTCACTGCAGAATATACTACTAAAATTAGAATGCTAATATAGCTTTAATTAAAGAAAATATTCCGCCCCCCCCCCACACACACATACAAGTAAATATTAATTTAATACATATTTCTTTTTTGGTGCAAGTTAATTGAACAAAATAACGCACGTTAATTGAATTTCTGAATATTTCTGTAATGAAAATCATTTATGAGTCAAGTTCTCATCAAAAAAATTCATTTTCTTCAAAAAAACAAAAAAACAAATAGCATACTTTAAAATCAATACACTTAAATGAGAAATTTATTTGATCATGGAGATTCACTGAAATGTTTGTTTTTACAATGATAGAAAATATTTCAGGGAGAAATGAAATTTGCTGTTTTAACCACTACGTTTGCTATTGGTATTAGTCTAATTTTTATTAACTTTGTTAAAACAAAAAAAACCATTTTTTTTTTTTTTTTTATACGGTAACTCAGTTGTGTTACAGTGGTTACATGTTTGTGTTTTACTGTTTAATTGTTTGTTTGGGGGTGGGGGAAATACTTTATTTTATTTGTAAATAATTCATTGAAATCAGGGGAAATTTTCAAAATTAACAAATAAACAGTTGAATTTCAAGAAAATTGAATGTGCTCTTTCACAGTATTTGGTAGCCCTTAAAAGGGCTTTTGATAATGGGATTTTCACATATTTTTCACAGAATGACATTCGTTCACCCAAGTTTCGTCCAGGAAAACGATGTGACGTTTTTCGTTTCGCATACGCCTTATTGAACGCAAGTAAAGGCAGCGGGCAGCAACAATGTCACTTCGTTCAAGCAAAACAGATCGGTGATTGACTTTTTTGAAACGAAATCCTAATTTTCTCAGAATCCCACGCATACTTGTTGACTGACCTGTAAATTGAACGCGTTTCCTAGCTTCGGCGATAATCGTCCTCAATGTCGGCAATTCCTTCTTGATATGCATATCAGCAACAATTTGACGAATGACGTAACAATCAAAGTCGTCAGGCGAACTCTTTGGAGGCAAACGAGGCCTTTTTTTTCCCTGGCGTGAGCAGCATTGGCGACTGTACAATTCTCTTCACCGTAGACAAACTCACTCCAGTATATTCTGCAGTGACCTTCAACGCATCCTTTTTACTTTTCAAATCGTTGTTGGGCGATACATCTTTTAGAAATCAACGTTGAGAATAATTTCCGTAGCTTGACTGTTGATAAGTCTTCCCTGTCGAACTGTTGATTGTGGACGCGCGACCGCCATTTTATCTTCCATTTCAATGGAAGAAAAACCAGGACAGCTCAATCTATAAGCTGCGTTGCATTCTGGGAGGATCTTTATTCACCGCGGGGATTGTAAGCACTACATAGTACTGATGACAGCTAACCCATTTATTACTGAATAATCCAGTTATTTCAATTACTAAATGACCCGTGAGGTATTTCCAAAATGATATGATAAGTCGTTATATGATAACGTTTTGTATTCTATTGTTCCTAGATATTCTTTGTTGGTAGGATAGGTTTATCATATACATGATAAATTACTCTAACTAAAGTTTTAAAAACCAATGAAAACAACGGAAAACCACCTCAGTATCTGTTCCCAGAAATTAATTGGCTTCTTTTAGGGGTTCTTCATGATGGCAACCCGTTGTGTTTGGATACGAAGTTTACTATGTTGAATTCCACAGTGAAACAACAACAACATATTAAAAGCTTCCTTACTCTCTCTGCTCGTCACATAAAAATATAAAAAATAATTACAATTTTTAATTAAGAAGGGAGTCAATTAACTTTTAAATTTAATATGATTATTAATGTAAGCAATTAAAGTTCATTTCCAATCAGTTCTCAATGATTGTTTCATTTTTAGTAATTTTCCTGAAGAAAAGAATGGCTCTTAGGATCAATACGGCTGCGTATATGTGTTCCTGTATGTCTTGGCTTAGTAAAACTAACATTTTTCATCTTCTCCGATATCCTTCGTTAACTTTGTTTCTCTGTTAAAATTATTCGGTCTTAGGTAAGCATTTCTGGTTTTAAATTTCTTTTAAAATAAATAAGTTGCTATTTACAAATGCACGGATTCTTGTTTTTGTTTTCAAAATAAAAAAAAAAACAAGCAAACAAACAATTTATTTTTTAGAACTTCTTATTACTATTAGAGAGGAATTTTTGAGAAAAGATGTATAAAATTTATTTGTATTTAATATCTCTACAGAAACAAGTAGAAAATTAACTTTGAAAATCTATTATGACTCAAATTTGCGATAAATCTTTTAGATAATTTTTTTAAAGCAACCTTAAAACATTGCCTTAAAATATTGATATTACACTAGAATAAATGATTGCAAAGACCCACAAATCAAGACACAGAAATTTATAAATGTAATATTTTATCTAAGACTGCTTCCTTTTTTATGGGCGCAATCCACATATATTTCTTTTCAGCACAAAAAGATCATCATTATTATTAGCAATAAGTCCGTGTACATTTCCTGCAGATATGTCTACTCATTCTCAGTCGATTTCATTATCTCAAGAGTGCCGGTTCTTCTTTCTGTACCTGCTACTTAGTATCTTCTTCTGCAACGATAGGAGAAGATGCAATTTTCATGAGGGAGAAGGTTAAGGTGCTCCATTTTTCCCGTTTCTTATGTCACTTTTTGTCGGATGTCATCATACCTCGCGATCTCTTTGACTTAAATAAATAGGGTGAGCTCGAATATAGATTTCGGAAAGTTCCAGAAAGAAATACAGTTCTCACGTTAAAGTGGTACCATTCTCCACGCTCTTGGTCACATAACTTTAACTAACGATCGAAACTTTATTCGTTTTCGGGTATAATTCAAGTTTTCATAATGTGTTTTCCCTTTTACTACTTCATGACGCTTACTTTTCTCGTAATAAAAATTTTATTCGATTTTCAGGATCTGATAAGGTTTTACGACTAATTGATGATGTGCGTTCTGTACCACGAAAAGGCTTTTCTTTATCTGTGGTAAATTTAAGACGGGCACAAAAAAAAACATGTCACAGATAACTGTGACTTTGCGAAATGATATTTCTTCAGTTATATTACACCAGAGGCAAATCTATCTTGACAACGTTGTAGAATAGTTAAGAAGACTTACCACATATTCACGAAATTTTCGCAGATTTTTCAGTAAGGCGATAAAAAAAAATGAGAAAATTCATTTTAATATAATTACAGCATTGAAACATGTTCATCAAGTAATAGACACTATTATTATCTTTATTGTTTTACGAAACTCAAATACTTATTTAGTTACCAAACTTAAAGTCCTTTCACTGTAAATCTGAAGACACGTGACAGCTCCTTATATGGTAAACGATTGAGCATTAGTTACTCCGCATACTTCCGTTTTGAACACGGTTCTGAATATGGCGGCTGCTGAACACACACCGTTGTTCGTTTTGCCAAAATTTGCAATATTATTTTTTATTTCAAGTCGTCTATCTCTATCGTAAAACGGTTGAAGCAATAGGTATTTCATCTCATTTAGTGTTGTTAAGGAAGCCAAAGCCTCGCGTATTATTCAGCCTAGCACATTGTTTGCAATGCCTTGCAAGAAAAGAGAGCAGTCAGTATCGATAACAACAAAACTTTTATGAAATCGAAAATACGAAAATAAATAAATAAATGGAATAAATATATAATTATATTCTTAATATTGAAAATCCAGCAAAAATAATAAATATTAAGCATTGTAGCCCGATGACGAATTTGATGTAAACACCGGAAGTAACTTACGACATTCCAGATGCGACCAAGCAATAACTCGAGTGAAAAAAGGAAATGATAATGATTGGTTAACTGAGATCACGTGTCTTCAGATTTACAGTAAATCGACTATAGCTAATTATGGAAATATGGCTTGTAAACTTAAAAATGCAGGTACTTTAATTAGAACTTCTGTTCCCTTTGGTGTCTTTTCCCTTGCGGAATCATTATTTCAGTATAAGAGCTATTTCGCTTCCTTCAAATTGTTTCTGTGTTTTGATAATTATCCTGAAATATTTAGAAATAAGTGTTAAGTATTAATATGTTAATAATTTAACTTCAAGATGTAATGATATGTTTAAAGGCATGCAACGTTTCTAATGAAACAATGGGAGATGCAACGGGAATATATTGTTTATGTCAGCAGTTGCGGGGAGACACAAGGAATGTAAACACGAAGTCTTGTGTTTGTTTTGATTTTTGATTTAGTTCAAGAAAGTTTAGCAATTGAGGTTTATCAAGCACTCTGAAAGCCAGAGTGTGTCTAGGGAATTTCTATGCCTAAGTAAATTGATCTTCCCATTAAAGAATGCCATAAATATGAGAAGGCAACGTTTATCATGTCCATAGACGATAGTGTAAAGACGGTGAATTGCGGGAAAGAAGACTCCATCTTTGAAACATCTGTTCCTGGTTGCCGTAGAAACAAACAATGAACGTCCAAGATAAAAGAAGGCAAAGACAGGGATATCTCATCGCAGCCATTCAACGCAGATCAGAAGTTCTTGTGAAATATAATACACTGAAGCTCGGTTATAACGTGTTCGTTTATATCGCGAATTCGGATATAATGCGATTTGGTCTTGGACCCCTTCTATTTTGGAAAAGGTGTATAATTGTAAAATTGCAAAATTTACCGTTTTTTCGCCTAAAATCAAATCAAAGATGCAAATTAATATGCTTGTTTCCTTATTATTTACAGTAATTGAGACTCTATACCCACCCTAATGTCACGAAAATGCGTCAAATTCAATATATTTTTAAAAAAATACCAGAATCGCGGACTTTTTCGTTTAACCAAAATGAATATCGAGATATATTTTTCTGCCAATGACAACCAGTAAAGAGGCCCAAATAATCTAATAGGCGTATGAATACCTAGTTTCGATCCACATGATTCGTCGTTTGTACAAGATGCCAAGATGGCGGCGCCAAATTGATTTTGGCTAATATAACCCATCAAAGTGTTGAAAAGATAATGATTTATGTATTTATAATTATAAAATTCTCTCACATAGCTCTGAATGATGTAAATAATCGCGAAATGACCATTTTAAATCGATTTGGAATCGTATGGGCGATAATAGGGTGCGATATACGACATTTGACATCGCGAAGAAATAAAAGTTCGGTTATATCGCGATTATATCGCGATCTTCGAAATCTTGGATCCGAAAGATCGCGTTATAACTGAGCTTCAGTGTATAAATATAGTAGCTGTAGTTTTATATGAAAGCTTATTTGGAATATCTTCGCAGCCAGGTTTGAAATTTTAGTCTTCAGAATAAAATTCATACACTGTGCATCTCTATTTAAATAAGGAAATTAAGAATGTTTCTTCAAAATACGATACATTTTTTATTTATTAATAAAGTTGGCGAATGCTGCGAAAGTCAATTTAATATGATCCTCGTAAAGCAAATACAACGTTAACTCAATTTGAAAACAAACAAAGAGAATTACATTACACAATTTTATTTCAAAACACGAAACATAGGAACTTTTGGAGGATTACATGAAAACAAATTAAAATTAAAAGTGACAGTGATTAAAATAGATTAAAAACATTTTTGTCATTGGATTTTATCTGTCTCTATCCTAAGCCTATTTGATTTACTGCATTGAATTTAACGCAAACAAAAAACCTCTAGCTTTTCATCACTTTTTCATCACATTCATTTTCACTGAATTCCGTTTTTTCCTTCTACAGTTAAGAACTTTCATTATTTTAGTCTTCATTGGAAAATTAATCTTTTCATTGACGTTCAAATAATGATTTCAATCCGAGATGATCTTCGGAATTAGAATAAGAAATGAGGATGAATAATTAAATAGACCTTTTTATTTTTTTAAATGCCTATCCACATTAATTGTATCTTATACATTCATTTTTAGCGACCCATTTGGGAGCTATTGTGATAGTGATCAAAATCGGTAGCTATTGCGTTTGTTCTGTCCGGCCGTCCGTGTCTGTCCACCCTAACAACTCCCTAACGGAAGATTCGACAGACAGACTGCACCATCGTGCTCAGAGGCCCAAAGAACGTACGAATATGGTATTTTCAGGGGCACCCCCAAGTTTGAGATATTTGGCATTGTTTTCATTGGATTTCCTCTATTAGCTTAAATGTTAGAAATGCAACCATCTCGTTTCAGTTGTCAGCTGTAGCTTGATGCTTAAGATCTCGGGCTTATATACTGAGGGTTGTTCAGATCCGTACACCTACTTTTTCTTCTTTTTTTTTCTCTTAATCTTTTTTCTCAGTGTCCGCGTTGTTTTTTTTTCTTATTTTCCTAATTTTTTTAAAATTATTTTCCTAATTTTTTTTATTTTTCGTTAAGCTAATGTACCTCCTTTTTTATTATTATTTTAATTTTTTTTATTATTAGGGGTCGCCTTTAAATTTATACTTTAGCACAAAATTATATTCACTTGTTTCATTAGTAATTAATTCATAAACACTCAATTTTGAGCTTTATTATTATCTTTAAATATTGTACAAAAACTCTTCCTTACTTTCTATTGTTTTTCGATATTTCTATTATTATTCCTAATGTCTCTGAAGTGAGGCATCATAATACAGCAATTTAAAAAAAACATCTTTCAAAACAAAAAGCTCTAGGAAACCCTATTGCTGACCTTTTTTCTGTAAATTTTACTTCTTTTTGATGTGTTTGTTGACTGAAATATTCGGTTTCTCATCAATCTTAAAAAAATAATTTCCATTTTTCTAAGCCTTCTGTTTATACATCTTATTTAGTTTTAAACGTGAATATGTAGATGCCTTCAAAAACTTAAAATCATCAAAAAATCTTTTTATTGACTTCACAGAATATGATGAACTGTACGTACATTACAAATTTTTAATTAGTTCTACATCAGTATAATTGAAATACTGTATTTTCATTTTGTCCTTATTTCCAAGGTTTTGTATCTCACTTTATATAATATTCAAAAGTCTGGTTCCAAGGACTTCTATTACATTTCATTCGCATTTTGCGCTGCATAGAATGACCGTCCTGTGCTTCCGACTTTTGAAGACGAAATCAACAATCACAGAATTCAAGATCTTCCAGATCAAATTGTCGTCGCAACAAACAACGAATCCTGGAGAACATCCAAAGATACTGGATCAGAAGAATCCACAAAACATCGGAGGCCGCTAAGTTTTGTAAAGAATAGATTATTTGAGTAGGAATATTTATTTGTGCATATAGAGAAATATGAAAAACCTATTTTTTCGTATTTCAGTATAGTCAAGATTGATTAAAGAAATTGCATGTTTCATTATTTAAAGCCCAAAATTTCTAAACAACTAAAATTCCCATTATGATTTTTTTTAGTTTTAGTCGTATAAGACTATTTTTAAAGGGAACTCGTTTTAAACTATCGATGCGATTGTACAATCAACTGATACAGTTTCTCATATGATAAGGAATGAACAAAAGCTCTAAAACATCTTGATGCAAAGACACTTAACAGATTCCATTATTCCTTTTCTGCTGCACACCACATTCATGAATATTAAAGAAAATAAATTGCTTTTGGTCGCAAATTGTTTTCTTTATTTTTTTTTTCCACAGCAATCAGAAAAATGTAAAAACAAATTGAGGATTGTGAAGTGCTGTGCTTTTTAAGATCATCTACTTATCTCCTTAATCTGAAGAAGTGAAATTTAATAAAAAATACATTCCTTTCATTGTTCCAGTTTAACAACTTCTAAATTATAAATACGTTAATTATGTTAGAATGCATCTGGAGATTTCTAATGTATCTTGCCTCAATAAGCGGTAAAAACACCAACTTTCTAATGTGTATCATTGATCCAGGGAAAAATCCAGACGAAGTGGAAGTATTCCACACACATACATATACACGCTTTCCTAAATTTTGTAGAACTTTGTAGAATGAATACTGCACCATTGGGATTAGGAGTAAATTAAGGTAACAGAGGAGGGTGAGAGAAAGTATTTTCTCTTTCATTTTAACACATCGTCAAAAAATTGTTGGGATTCATAAAACTTTTCGCTTCATAGCTAAAATTGAGAAAATATTGAATTTTCCTGGATATTGCAACTATTAAGTTACAAAATGAAAAAATACAATGAAAAAGTAGCCTATATGTTCATTACGACTTTTTTAAGTTATAGTTTGGGACAAGTGGGGGAGGGGGGAAGAAACGCCCTATGCAGAACTGTCAAGCTATTCGAATTCTCAAGAATAAGAAAAATATTCTGTAGTTATTGGTACTCAAAAAATTGTCATTAAACGTAATTTATAGAAATACTTATAAGGCTTTATTAAGAAAACAAAAAGACAAGAATTGTAACTTTAATATGTTAGTTCCAAAATGCTTTCAATCTAGAAGTTAAATTGTCTTTAGTTGTCCTAAACATGATTTTTGTTGTGTCAATTTCAGCTGATTAAATTTCGTTGAAGATTGTCGGTTATGTTTGCGGTATACATCAAGAATCTCTTGATGGCCAATTTAAATCCAGTGGTAATTAAACATTTCTGGAAACATCGCCAGCAACAGAGTGACAGTTAGAATTACGAGAACAGCCAAGGTGATGACAATTTGTGGTTGTCGGCGATTGCCAGTTTAGGACCCATCTGCGGCATTGAATAGTCAACCCGGATTATCAGTCGAGGGATATGAAAAGACCGTTAACGATTTAGGCCTAACTCACTAAACATTACAAGAGCCACGTACTGCTCTTTGCAGCAATCATCAACCGCGTACGGCTTCATTCAAGTTGATTAAAGGGAATGGAAAGCATCAGGGGGATTGAACATTCCCCAGATGATTGGATCGCATTGAAAATGGCTCTGATTTTGAAAGAGTTGATTTGCGAGTAAAATATGGATTTCGAAATTAGGATCATTGGAATTTCCTGCAGAAGTATATAAATAGATTTCAGTGGTTTCACTAAAAATGTACTCTCTCATTACGAAAAGATATACAAAATGATTAAAACGAAATCGTAAGTCAATCATGAAATAAGAAGTTCGAAGAACTTAAAGCCTACTTTCCGTTAAATGTTATTATTTTTTTAAATTTCATTATTTTATTTAATCTTTTTTTTTAAGTTGTGAAAACTATAAAAACATTTATTTTCAAATTCCAATATCTACTGAATATAAACAGTACAAATTTCCCATTTAAGAAAAAAAAAAAAAAATGTACTTAAATTACGGTTATTTATTTAAATTATTAAATCCGGTTAATTTTAATCGGATCAACCCCCCCCCTTCTCCAACAATGAATTAATATTATTTTAGACAATGAGGGATTAACAGAAATAGGATAGAAGTCCATTGTTTAGATTACAGTTTTTTATCGTCTTCTAGAGCTAATAACTCGAGAAAACCCATTTGGAAAAGATTTCATTCATAAAAATTTGACTGTTCTAGTTTTCAAATGTGAATAATTTCAAGAAGATCCATTCAGCCGTTCTTAAATTATTAGAGAGTATTAGAGATTAAATGTTATTACACACAGATTCACACACCTTGACTGATTTGATGACGCTCACTTTCAAACTATTAGAAAAACAGCCTAAAAAATAAAGATATCAATCATGACTGTAAACTAAATAAGTAGCCTATTACATTCAAATGTAACAACAAAAAATAAAATTCAAAAATAATTAGTATGATAAACATTTTCGTTAAATAAGATTTTAAATTTTTAATATTTCATATTTATAAGATGGTGCATTTCTAAATGAACCTTACAATAGTAATTGAAGAGCTGTTTGAATGAAAGGATAGTTTACATATTCATAAATATGAATTTCTTGCAAAAACTTATTTTTATTTTTAATTTGTGTCAAATGATGTTAAAGAAAAGTATTTATGCCTTGAAAAGAAGATTATGAACAGAGAAAACATTGGCTATTTCTCCAAAAAAAAAGCAATAAAATACTGCAAAATTTTAATTATTGTTGGTATGACATTTTTCCGTATAAAATTCAGTTAAAATGAAAAATGTAGATTCTAGCTATGATATTACGGGCATATTTCTCGAAATGTATAAAGATTTCTACTTACACTAAAATATAACTACAGTGCATTTCTTGTAAAGATTGAAGTGACGTAACGCGAATTAATACATACTTCATGGTGGTCAAATAGGTGGATGGGATCTAAACGCACTTTCCAATGTTTACTGGGGGCGCCACTCGTATCCGGAGTCGTCGGCGAATTCTGATGTAGAAATTGATTCACTGAACACAATAAAATCTAAAACAACTTATTTTTTTTGCAATTATATTTCTTTTATTATAAAGCTAAAGGCTTATTTTTCTGTAGCTTTGAATTAATATTTTAAGTTTTGCAGTTTCCTTCATTTTTTAATTATTATAAAATATTAAAAGTCTTAAAATATTATATTAAATTTTTTTAAACTAAATTCAAAGCCAGACGAAATTATAAAGGAAGTTCGTAATAAACAAATAAACTTAGAAAGTGTTATTTATTAGTATCTTATTAAGTTAGTTTGAAAGTCTGTGAACATTTTTTTAAAGGATTGTATTATTATTGGATTGTATAAACGGAGATTAAGAAAAAAATAGTCCATTCTTCAGATATAACAATATACAAGACACATTTTTAGATATGATGTGATATAAATAAAGATATGATAAGATATGATTGAAAATTTCAGAAACTATAGAGAAAAAACAAAAACTGCAGGGAGTGAACGAAGTTAGGCCCTATTTATTTTCCAGAAAACAAATTAATTTGAATTATGAGAGAACTCTGATAAATTATAGCATTTTTACGTACATTATTCTCATTTTCATTTTATTTATTCAGATATAGGCTACATTGGTTATATTTTTAAGATATTATAAATAAAACTTTTTAATTGTTTATTATAGTTATGTAAGCTTCCTTTGTAACTTCGTCCTGCCAATTAAATTTGTAATTAGAGATAATAATTAATTTTCTTGAAATTTTAATACTTTTAATATTTTATAAGTTATAAAATATGATGCTGAACTTAAAATATTAATTAAATGCTACCAAAAATAAGAGTTTAGATGTATAATAATAAAAGAAATATAATTACAAAAAAAAAATTTCTTTAGATTTTATTGTGTTCAGTGAATCATTATTTACATCTGATTGGCATTTTCATGCCTAAAAATAAATAATTTACTTTGCTAAACTATTGCTTTGTTGAAAAAGAAAAAATCGGTGAAATAGATAGGATATACGTATATAAAATAAAAGCATATAATTTATTTATTAATAATACTTAAGAAATAAAGGTAAAATCGGACTCAAAAGTTGGTGTTTGTAACATAGGTTTATATGGACAGAATTCGCCGACTACTCCGGATACGAGTGGCTCCCCCAGTAAACAAACTATGGGCATCCACGTATGGATAAAGCATTCATTTTGTAAGACAAACGATGTTAGATCTATTCCCAATGTTAAAAACGTTTTATTCAGTTTTTTTTTAATATACATTTACTTTTTTTTTTTGTCTTTTCATTTAATTTTTTTGTCTTTTTGCTTAATTTTTTTTTATTTAATTTTATTTAACATTTTTTGTTTATTTATTTTTTCCATTGTATTTGATAAGTCTTTTTTTCGATTTTGATTTGTTTTAGCTTTATTAATCACAGTTCGCTGTGAGAAATTAACATGCAATTGATGAGTCTGTATCACTCATACTATCAGAAGAATCACTGTACGATCACAGAAGAATCAGATGAATTAATGATTACTGGTTGTTCTTCACAGTCTATCAAGCAGTCCAGATATCAAAATTCGTCTTCCACAAAATTGCCGAATTGCAACCAAATATTTGTGTCGCCAAGTGATTATATCTTCACTGTCACTTAATCGTGAATTTCTACGCCGAAACTGATATCTAAATTCACACAATGTAAATGTTCCATACAATGTACTGCGGGAAATATTTGGTAACTCAGGATCTTCAGTAATTTCTTTCAATACATTTCTTACTGTTGATATTTCTTTTTGAAAAAGACATTTTATGTACTTTACCTCTAATTGCAATGCACAAAAATAAATCATTTTCCCGATCCTGATATATTTGCTTTCCGAGGCCTCTTCTTGCCGGGTGTGTGTGTGTAAAATTTCCCCATTTTGAAATTCTTTCTTGATGGCATAAAAAGGACGTCATCGATATTCCTGTCAAAAATGTCCTTTTCTGAATGACTTCATCAACTGTCAGAATATTCCAATTCTCTGAACTTGGAATAAACATTTAAAATTATTTGTTTCGCACTGCTGTGAATCGACTGACCCTTACAATTACTTTTCAAATATTTATAAGTAGACGCCTGCGATGTACTGGAGGCTGCCGTGTTGAAATGAGCCCCTCAACAAAATTAACAATCGCATGTTTCTTTGCTGTGTGATCGAAAATAAACAAATATAATAATTTGAACAGTTGCATTTTCATTAAAAGGTTGAGACCCAGTATTTTACTAGATGACATCTGAGGATAGCTATTTCACGCTCTTTAGCGCTCATCATTTTACTAGGTGAAATAGCTATCCTGAGATGTCATCTAGTAAAAATATTGGGTCTCAACCTTTAATGTGTTACCAATTTATAAGCGATTTATTTAATTGCGCATAAAAAATTCATAGAGGTCAGCGGAGACTAGTACATGAATTTTCTATACTTTATTTTAATGTGTATTTTTTTATTTTATTTTAATTATTG